>OY796884.1:15389126-15981519 GCA_963680785.1 Diplosoma virens | reverse complement strand
CCGGCAAACATTTATCTCAAAAATCGATAATATATTCTTGTGTGCCAGAACTTATGCTCTCTGCTTTTATGTGTATTAACTTTAATCGTTTTATGTTAAACTTTTGTCGTTTACTGTATGTAAGGCAGTAAAACAGCTTTTATTTTTACCTTAAAAACTTTGAATTTGCTTTATGGCCCCTTAAAATCTTCTTCATCGTCCACTACTGAGAGCATGTTGGTCCATTTGTCTTACACCAATATGGCTCAGATACGTTTTCATCTTTATTTGACATTACGGTTCCTCCTTCAGCAATCTTTGCATCTAAGTGCACTAGTATGTAGTTGTTTTCAAACTAATTGTGAATGAATTAAATTAAATCAAAGTTCTTTTAGCTGCATGGCAATTTCATAAAACATTATCAAGAATTCGTTGAATGATTTTGAAGGAATAAAGTATTACCAAAAATGAAGAAAACACTTAAAAGACATACAATTGAGCCTTATAAACGAAATAATCTTATTTCATTATCGCTTGGCAAACAACAACTGCAAACTAGATTAAAAAAAACCTCTTGGGATTTTGATGAAAGTACATGAGCTTTTTTTAGGTGAATTTAAAAGCATATCAGACTAGAAAAGCTCGAAGTTAAATCTATGGTGTAGGATTTGATAAAGGCTGTCAAACGGAGAATTTTTTCAGATATTTGTAGTTATCGAAAAAAATGCAGCTATCTACTATATATCTGTTACAGCCTTATATATTTTTACAGTTTTTCGGACAAAAGTAAAACAACTTTTAAATTTTAACACTGTATTTGTGTTGCGGTTAACCTTCTTTTTCGTATGGGCCTATTGTTGCTTTCTGCATTTTTTTAAACGCAATTATCATTGTAGGTTAGATCTGAACTGAATTGATCGTGAGTTAGTTAAGAAATTTGGCGTGAAGTGCCTAGTTAACCATCTGATAAAAAAAGATATTTTGCATAAATTGAATTTTTCTAAAGTAACAAAGATAATTTGGCCTTCACAACTATATCAAAGAAATAAATAGTTGAATAATGCAATTTTGGGGGTAGAAAACGTTTCATAAATATAAAAATAATTTTGTGTTCTTGATTAATTATCTTGACAGTTTAAACATTGTATCAAGCTTGCCAAGCAAAAATAGTTTTCAAAAGATTTTGTTCTATGGCTAAAGCTTTTTCAGATTACGTATTACTTTAAAACTCTTCTTTTTACAAAAAGTTATAAAAGTTCAAGCATAATTAAAGTCAATTACATGAGATTAAAGTCAATACACATAAAAGCAGAGAGCATAAGTTCTGGCACACAAGAATATATTATCGATTTTTGAAATAAATGTTTGCCGGAAATCAATATTAGGTGGCATAACCGAATCTGGAGATCACTTGAACCATTCGGTGTATTTCAATTGTTTTTTGATAATTGCCCAGATATTCGCAATGGGCGACAAGTCTGATGGGAGAGGGGGCCAGTTTAAGGCATTGAAATTGTTGCTTTAAACCACTTGTTATGTCTATAAACTGTACCAGGAGATCTCCTAGGCTTGCCGAAAATTATTGGATTTTACGTCCCGGAGAATAACTCAAGTGATTTTCAGATTCGGTTATGCCACCTAATATTGCTGTATGATAAACAATTATCTCAATAATCAATAATATGTTTTTGTGTGTCTATAACTTATGCTCTCTGTGATTTTATTTCTATCGACTTTAATGTAACCTTGCTCCTAATGTGTACCTAATGTGTAACTTTGCTCAGAATAAATATTATAGACTATTCATTATATTTTATTATATAGACATTGCGAAGAGACCCGGGAAGAAGTAGAACGGAGATTAAAATTGTTGTATCTTTGCACGAATACACAGGTTTATTAAAAAAACAATAATTAAAATTCACAAAAGTACTTAGCCAAAAAAACAACCGTATTGAAATATAATGCTATTAGTTAGTTTGCTGTAGTAGCTTGATAACTTTGAACTGACTGCTAAACCAAAATAAAGGCGCATATTTAACTAGTAACAACTATGCCTGGAGACGCGCGCGTCCAATAATTGTTTGAGCAGAAGGCGCTGATTAAGATTAGAGCGTTTCAGAAAACACTACGTCATCTATTGCACAATATCACAACACCTCCCCAAATAAACTACGACAAAAAAATATATATACATTTTAGCAACAATATTTTTTTGGAGGTCTCTTTGTTCTCGCTGATCGTCGTAGATTGTGTCGCCCGTACTCGTCTCCGGTTGGTAGTCTCGGATTGTTGCGTTGGTTCATCGAAGAAGAACTAGATGCGTGGTCAGTCCCGGCTGGAAGTGTTTCTGTAGACAAAACGCTCGTTGGGATTTCACAGGGATCATCATCTTGATCCGAACCGTATCGAGGTCGAAGTTGATCAAAATGTCTTCTCCAAGTTGGTCCTCGAGGAATGACTCGTACATTGACGCTTCGTGTACCATGGACTTTCGTAACTATCGCAGGCACCCATCGTGGGTCACGATCTCTTCTAGGGCCGAAGTACAGTGCGTAACAAGGATCTCCTAGTGAGTAATGATGTTCGACTTTCGAAACCACTTCCGAGTCTTCAGCATTTGAATGCTTGCTCGCTTGTTTTGACTGTCTTCCCTGCAGGAGATGCGGAATGGATGGAACCAAAGTGTCAATTTTGGTGCGAATTCTTCTTCCATTCAACAATTCGCTTGGTGACAGTCCCGATGCAAAAGGAATCCTTCTATATTGCATTAGAAATTCTTGCAAAGCTTCCTTTGGAGGTAACGAGGATTTTCTCAATGCCTGTTTGAACGATTGTATCAAACGCTCGGCAGCACCGTTTGTTGCTGGATGATAAGGTGCTCCGGTGAGATGTACAATGCCTCGTTGTTTGCACCAAGCTTGGAACTCTTGAGACATGAATGTTGTGGCATTATCGGTCACCAACGTGTGGGGATATCCGAAATGAGCAAATTCTTGTTCAAGTATAGCAGTAGTACTTTTCGAAGACGTTGAGGTTGTTGGATGAATGCAAGGATATTTTGAATAAGCGTCTACAAGGACTAACCAGTTTCTTCCCAGAAAGTTGATCGCATGGTCCAAGTGGAGTCTTGACCATGGTTTTTCTGGCATCATCCACGGATGGATTGAAGGTTTATCCGGCTTATTTTGAAATTGGCCACAGGAAGTGCATTTGCGACATAAATCCTCAATGTCAAAGTCAATTCTAGGCCAATAGACAGTTGACCTGGCAAGTTGTTTCATCCGTTGCATGCCGAAATGTCCAAGGTGTAATAATTTAAGAATATGATTACGTAGGGTTGAAGGAATTATTACCCGTAAGCCGTAAAAAACGCAACCATTCTCTGTTGACAACGAATTTTCCAACTTTTTGAAGTCTTTAAGCTCTTCCGAAAATGCATGCGGCCATCCTTCCTTCACAAATCGCATTAGTTGGGAAAGAATTGGATCCTTGGCAGTCTCTCTGACCACAAGCAATGGATTGTCAGGATTGATTTGACGACTGATTGTTCGAACTAAACAAACGCTATCGACATCATCTTCCATCTCCTCCCCATCAAAACTTGTGTCAGCTAAGTGATCAGTTAAGTTGGTGAGTTTCAACTTCATCATCGCCAGACGACCTAGTAAATTTAGATTAGGCACCTTAGTGACAATTACAGGAAAGGTCACGTCAGGTGATTTTCCATCAATACTTGCAGTTGATTGGAATTGTCCCACGACGGGTAGCGGGCTACCTTCAGCAACTTGATATTGAACTGATACAGGTTGTAGAGTGGGTTTACCCAGCGTTTGCCACGTCGCTTCACAGCAAAATGTGTCACTGGCTCCGCTATCAATTTCAAACTTAATTCTGTGGTCATTAAGTCTAATAGTTTGATAGATGGGTGAAACAGAACATTGGACTTTGTGCACCAATTTCATCTGTTGTTTCACAAGCTTGCTGTTATCTCTGAGTCGAGACATGCATACAGATTGCAGATGACCTGTTTTCTTGCAGAAGCTGCAAATAGCTTTGATGTGGGGACAAGCTTTGCTAAAATGTCCAGAATTTCCACACCTGAAGCAGGCGGTTTTCTTTTCTTGCGTTTTGGAAGTTTTGGACTTTGCGTGATAAACTTTCTGCACCGACGTAGAAGGTTGTCCGTGTACGGTTTCCTTTGCTACCTTGGCTGCTTCTTCCACTTCTTGAGCCACTCTGATGGCGTTGCTAAACTTCAGTTCATCGTCCTTGAGCTTGAAGAGTGTCTTCAAAACTGCTTCGTTGTCGACTGAACAGATAAATTTAGTTCGCAAGGCTTCATCTAAAGGATCTTTAATGGATTGAAAATCACACGTAGCTGCATCTTGTCGTATTCTGCTTGCCAGTTCAGGAATAGTTTCGCCAGGTTTGCGTTTCATGTCAGACCAGAACTTGAAACGTTCTCTGACAACAAACCGTTTTGGGTCGAACTGCTCTGCCATAAACGTCTGAATATCATTCATCGTTAGCTCATGTATGCTTTTGACAGGTTGTTGCTGAGCCGCTAAGTTGCTAAGCATTTTGTAAACGGAGTTAGATTGGTTGGTAAGAAAAATTTGTGCTTGCTTGTTGTCGGGAATAGAGTTAGCAGTGACGAATGTTCGGAACCTTGCCAAATAATCAGTCCATAACTCAGATGTAGAATCGAATGGTTGAAAACTTGCCATCGGTGTTGGAACATTTTCTCGCGGGTTGTTCAAGCTGCTTTGTAGAATTTTCAGCTGCTCTTGAAGCATTGTCATTTGCTCTTGATGTTGCTTGTTCTGCTCTTGGTATTGCTTATTCTGCTCGCGATGCTCGTCGCGTAAAACTGCCATTTGCTCTTGGTGTTGCTTGTTCTGCTCTTGGTGTTGCTTATTCTGCTCGCGATGCTCGTCGCGTAAAACTGACATTTGCTCTTGGTGTTGCTTATTTAACAACAAAATCAGTTCAGAAATTTCACTCATATCGACAATTCAAGCTGTAATGCAAAATCAACAAATTTTCTTTTTTCTTTCTTGACGCAGTTGAGTTCCTTGAATCCTCGTCGCCACTTTTGCCTGTTGTATCTTTGCACGAATACACAGGTTTATTAAAAAAACAATAATTAAAATTCACAAAAGTACTTAGCCAAAAAAACAACCGTATTGAAATATAATGCTATTAGTTAGTTTGCTGTAGTAGCTTGATAACTTTGAACTGACTGCTAAACCAAAATAAAGGCGCATATTTAACTAGTAACAACTATGCCTGGAGACGCGCGCGTCCAATAATTGTTTGAGCAGAAGGCACTGATTAAGATTAGAGCGTTTCAGAAAACACTACGTCATCTATTGCACAATATCACAACAAAAATGCTGAAGGTATGCGTTGGAAAGAAGAGGGATGAAAACAAGTAGGTCAAAGACCGAGTATCTGTGCGTAAATGGAGAAAATCACAAAGAAACAATGAAGATAAAGGACACAAAAGTGCCAAGAGTAAAGGAATTTATGTATGTGGGATCAACGGTGCAAGAAAGTGTTAGTTGTGAGAGGGAGGTAAAGAAGAGAGTGCAGGCAGGATGGAATGGATGGAAAAGTGACAGTAGGTTATCAGCTAGAATAAAAAGAAAGGTGTACAGTACAGTGGTGAGACCAGTAATGGTGTACGGACTTAAGACGGTGGCGGTTACAAAGAAAGAAGTATTTCTTTTATTTATTTTATCTCTAGTTTTATCCTCCTGACTGGCAGGAAAGCAACGGAGACGCTGATACATAGGGTAAGCAATTACCCCCATCTGCTTCCGGAGATGCCAAGATATTGCTGTCCGCTCGAATTAAATAGAGATATGACTTTAATTTAAAACTGCTTGCCAAAACCATCAAGTAGGGAAAAGTACCGTTAAGTGTCTTTTCCAAGGACCAAACAGAATAACGCCAGTAGGTTTTGAACCGAGATCCTACCAATCATAAGCACGGCGCTTTAACCACTCGACCACGCTGCCGATGAAGTAGAAGAGATGGAAGTTGCAGAGATGAGAATGTTGAAATTTGCTTTGGGAGTGACGAGAAAAGATAAGATTAGAAATGAGTACATCAGGGATACAGTTAAGATATAACGATTAGGAATAAAAATGAGGGAGGGCAGGCTGAGGTGATATGGACACGTCAAGAGGATAGACCAGGAATATGTAGGAAGAAGGGTGATGGAAATAGAGTTACAGGTAAACAGGAAAAGAAACAGGCTGAAGAGAAGGTTTCAAATGTATTGAAGGAGGATATAAAAGAAGTTGGTACTAAAGAAACAGACCTTAGAAACAGGTGCTATAGAAGAGCATTTTCCGCTAGGGCAACCTCTTATTAAAGGGAAAAGCTAAAAGAGAAAAAAGATTCGTAATATTTTTTTAAAGAGCTTTAAATATGCTAGAAAATCATTTATTTTTTTAATCATTGAATTAAGTATTAAAAAAGTATAATTAAAGGTTTTTTAATTATATAAAGTGTCAAAATTTCTTGCCGTCTACGGTAGATTTTGTGATGAAATTGAGAAGCATACAGTATAATAGTAATGCGAAGCGAAGATCTTGATGCTGTCTGACTGTGTTACAAACCTTTTTTTTTAGTTATAGCTGTCATGTGTTAGTCACAATCCGTTGTGAGAAAAAATCTAAGCTAATGCTTCTCAATCTCAACTTTTTTAACATCGCGGACCAAAAAGTTGAAAAACACCAAAAAAGTTTTGATTGAATCACCATGCGTTTCGAAAAAAATAATTGTTTTCCACTGCCGGTGTCAGTTTGAACGAACAATAAAAAAGCGAAAATGTAATTGCTATTTCCAGCTGCCGAAATAAAATGTCTTTTTGTACAAAGTGCACAGGCTAACTGAAGAACTTCAAGGCCCACAAGTAAACCGCGGCCAACTGATTGAAAAACGTTAATCTAAGCCATGGTTGAACTCATGGAAAGTTTTTATCTAAACAATGCCATCTCAACGTGCTACTAGTTATTCCATTTTGCAACTCTTTTATCGCAATCAAGTCAAGCTTTTGCCGAAGCAAAAGCATTACTGTTTACTTGGATAAATCAGGGGCCCCGGAAGCGGGAAAACCAAGGGAAAAATTGCTCCCTACCTTTTCGCCTTTCCTGCCGTTCTCGAAATGAGAGGGCACCAGTTGGGCACAAGATGCGCTTTGCAGAACGCAGTATCGAAGCTTTGGGTTAAATTGGTTTCTGCAGTCTTATTAATTCGATCAAAATATCAGATCAATTGGAGGTGAAAGCTTTTTTTACTTTATCAGTCTGCACTAGTTAATTGAGACGAAACTGGTGGCATTGAACATAGATACAAAGTAATGATTTTTTGTTTTTTTCTTAGTTTTCACCTACTTTTTGGGTCGAAAATAAAAACGTTGGACACCGAAAGGAAGTGATATCTTTTTTTGTCTTCACTAGATTTTTATGCCAAAAATTGTCGCGGAAGGGAAATGGCAACTCTGTAAATTATTACCAAATAATGATTTGGGAAATCGTCAATTGAATTTGGACAAATTTGTATCAAAATTTTTACGGCTGGTGTGGCTATGAACCTTAACTACAAATTTTTTTCTATTCAGCAAAAAAGAGCTTTTGTTTTGAATTTTAACCTCCAAACCAAAAAATTTTCCGGCACCCCTGGGCTAAATTATTTGTTTTTCAACGCAAAATAAAAAAATCTGGTTGGCGACACATATGGTACAGATATTTGATTTTTAAAAATTTAGAAAACAAAAATACAGTTCGGTTGGTCTCTGCAAAAAAAAAAATTTATTAACTTTTCATTGAAAGTCTACAATATAAGGTTTTAAAACTTTTTCTTCGACTATTTCTCTGCTATTCAATATTTTTCGCATACGAAATTAAAGAAAAATAGCTTAAGCTCTCAAGAACATTGGCAAGAGAATAATGCAAAATTAATCCATTCCAACGCTTGCATTCTTTACAATAATGAAAACAGCTGTTCTTAACAGAATTCTGTTAATCAAGTCCCAATGGAGGGCAAAACACTGTTTGAAATCAATATAAAAACTCTTACCGATGAGTTCAAAGTATAAAAGCTTAACATTTGATGCAGACACTTAAGTGATTGACGCAATGACCGACCAAAGTCAGAGTACTTGTTCCTTACAAAACAAGCAAACATATAACATAAAGTTCAGTAGGGATGTACATTTACGCCGTTAAATTTACGACGATTTCATCTTATTACTGTACAGTTTTAAAAAATGATTGTTATAAAAATTGTTTAACGAGAATTAAAAGAACAAACGACGGATCAAGTGTTCATTTAGTAACAAACGCAGATAAAACAATGAATACCAACAAAAATTTATTTTAATATTTTATTGCATGTAAATTATTTATGCATTTATTCCTATAACTTAGTTACTGTGCAAATGAATGGGTGTTTTCTAAGACTCCGTTTTTATATTAAAACAATAAAAATATAAAATGCCTCATAAAAGCAAGATCAAAAAAATTTTGTTGAGATATTTTATAAGAAACCAACAGATTATATCTTCAAAAACCAGTAAAAAAGACGTGATCGACAACTGTAGCTGATCGATATTATCGTGTTCAACCAACACAATAGCTATAGCCATGGCGGATTAGAAAATATTGATAGGGAAATGACCCCCAAAACGATCATAACATCAAATTGATTTTATGATGATACATTTCGATAAAAGGCGTTTTTTCTTTGTCAATAGTTTCTTAGGTAAATTTTAACAGTGTAATTTCTTGCTAATTAAGCAGATAGAATTATTGCTATGCAATTTGCAACTAAAAATTGAGTAAGTTTTTTATATAAATTGCTTCTCCTGCTAGTTATTGCATTATTTTTTGTTGCAAGCAAACTATTTTAATATGATCTATTATTCCTTTTTAGGCCAAGTTTAAGTTTTTTGCCTATTAAGTAATCATAGAGTGAGCACAACAATCAATAAACTATTGCACACGATAGCACAAAGAATAATGCAAAACATAAAATTAAGTACGTATACGCCGGTGGGAAATACAATTCCCCTTTTATTTCCCAGTAAAATATTGAAATTACAAATATCGATAAGCACATGTAAAGACCATTTATTGTTTGTGCGACAATACTTCGTTGACCAATGTTAGGCCTATACTGTATGATCTTCGAAACTTTCAAATTGGAACAATTTAAGCATAATTAGAAAAAAAAATGTCCATAGTAGTGTTAAGACTTAAGCACTCATTTGCAAAAAATGTCGTTTAAAGACTACAAAACTCACTTACCCGGATTGCAGACTCCTGTTTGGATGACGTTGTCGATCGTAAAATAATTTGAAATCGTAAATTAATTTGAAATTTTAGCTTACCACAAAGAGGCACAAGGGCAAAAAAATGATTGCAAGTAAATTTCATTTAGAAAACTCATAGTTACATAAATTTTAGTGTCAAAGTGTCTGATTATAAACCTATTTGTTTGCGAGAGCTTTTCATGATTAAACAAATTATAAGCTTTTTTTTAATTTTTCTTGTTTTTCTTCCTGATTCGCAGGCAAACATCAAAGGTGCTATGCCTTGATTTTTTCAACCTTCAAAATAGTTTTTCAACCTACTCCAAGAGATGCCAATATATTTCTGTTCCATTAAATGTTTTTTTAAGTTTTTATTTTATTTCTATATTTATCCTCCAGACTCACAGGAAAGCGATGGAGGCGCTAATACATAGGGCAAGTAATTACTGTACCCCGACCTGCTTCAGGAGATGCCAAGATATTGCTGTCCGCTTGAAATTTTTTATTTTGGTTTTTAGTTTTAAGAGATATGATTGAAATTTAGAACTGCTTGTCAAGATCGCCAAGCAGAGGAATGTGCCGTAAAGTGGCTTTTACAAGGACATAACAAAATGGCGCGAATAGGATTTAAACCGAAACTATGTCAATCACAAGCACGGCGCTTTAATCATTCGACCACGCTGCCGACATTTGTGAAACTTTCTGCCTACTCTCTATTTCTTTTACATTCTCTTTATGTTTGTTTAATATTGCTAATAGGCAGAGGTGGCCACGGTACTTTTACTCGGTACTTTTGAATAATCCAATTTAATAGTTATAACTATTAACTTCTCTGTCATACATTGAATTTCAATTGACATTCAAAAATAGTGTATTTCAAAAGTAAAAATAAAAAATTTCAAAAATAGTTTTTTTATTACTATTAAATTGGATTTGTTCAAAAGTACCGAGTAAAAGTACCGCGGTACTTTGTGCCCACCACTGCTAATAGGTGAGTTGTAATCTTTTAGTATTAATCTCTTTCTAGAATCGACTATTGTATTTCTCCCAGCTTAACAGGCAATTTTCTTTTTTTTGCGGTAGTGGAGGAAGCATCGATCATTCGTTGCTTAAAATAAAGAGGTACTTAGCTGTTTTTATTTAAAAGCTTAGTTGTTTACAAGTTCGTTTTTTAAGTTTGGAGAAGGCCAATTTTTTTCGAAGCTCTTGACACCATTTAATAGATAAATCAAATCGTATAAAAAATAACTTTTAAATCATCGTTTTTTAACCTATTTCCTTCACAAACAGTTTGAAAATTAGATTTTTAAAAATATATATTTAACGGATTAGAAAGTTCTAAAATCAGCTGGAATAGGCTCCGAGGAAGGAACAAGCCATCAAGCAAGTTAGCTCAAGTAAATCATCAGACTTCTGTATGGTCCAGCAACCGGTGTAAATAAGCAGTATAGTATTCGGGAAAAATTTTTGCTGGCTGTAAAGTAAATTTTTACAAATCGTACGGGAATTTGTTGTTGCATTTCAAGCAGAAGTTTTTGTTCTCAACAAGTTTTAACTGTTAGAAATATGAAATCAAATGATTGATATTTTTGCCTATATTCGTTGGCATTTTATGCTGGAATCTTGGTAGCAAAGGCAAGGCCATAGGCTAATTTGTCCAGTTTCCCAAGACCCGCGTTTTCACTGCCCCAACAACGAAAACATTAACATAGGAATCGCTATTACAAATTAAACACAACATCACTTGTCTGTGGAAAAAGCCATTAGAAGCAGCAGAGATAGTCTAAGAAGGATAAAGGGATGGCTGCTCCAAGATATTCTTGAAGGAGGGGCAACCACAAAAACAAAAATTAAAACGTGTAAAATTGTCAAATGCAAAATAAACTCCTCAAATATTGATCATCGTACAAAGCTTTTTAATAAAATTTATTTGATACAAAGCTCAATTCAAAGTCAAGCATTAAAATAATGAATACATTTTAAAGTTATAAACAAAGTGGTTTATAATTTAAGTGAACAATTTTGAAATAAACAAATCGATTTGTAACAGCAATGAAGTGCAACCGGAAGCTAAGCCATGGTTCGGGCTTATTTGCTTCAACAGAAATCGAAGTAAGTTGAACGCGTCCTTGCACGATTGCTCATCTGAACCTGGAACGCCACAGGGTGGTTCACACTGTGCTTTTTCCCCAATGGCAACCTACAACTCGATATGACTTAATAGTTCAATTCAGTTCAGTTTATTATTTATTATTATATAATAACGAGACTAAAGGCTCGTTTTCACTACTAGCGTTGGCAGGAGCATTCTTGGTGGGTTTTATTGATATTTTTTCTTCTCTTAGCGCTTAAGCGCGGAAAGAAGTAAAAAAGTCAATAAACAAACAAATTTGCCAACGTTCGAAGTAAAAACGAGCCCTAACAAACGATTGACACAAGTTAAATCTTTATAGTTTGCGCACAAGCAATTAATATTCGGGAGCAACTGTTTGATTAAATCTTAAGAACTTTTAAATGTAAATATTTAGTTGCAGTTCATTTTCAAGTCTTAATTTTGCTATTGAAACAAACAACACTTAAAGATATGATAACGCAATTGGTAGTGCTAAGTATTTGGTAAAATATCATTTCGAGTCCATTTGAAACCGTGGAAACCAGAAAAAAACAATGAAATAACTTTTAAAAAACAGCGAACGCCGGCAAACTGCGATAAGATAACGCGACAAACCAAACAAAAACGGATTCTAAACGGACGCTAGTTCTTTTGATTTGCGACTGAAACGGACTAAAAGTTAAAACAAACGTTTTAGGATACATGGAAGAGTCCGGGCAATTTGCGGATCACGATCGATCCAATTAAATCCGACTCGAAAAAAAAACAAAAAAAAGCCGACTAAATCCGGGACAGTTCATTTCCGGCCAATCAACAGCAAGCATTACGTTCCTTCGAACGGATGGATAACCATGAAATTGAGGATGTCTGATAACGACACGATGCCGATGACCTTGTCGCTGGTGTCTATTGCCACCAACCGGTGAACCTGAAAATCTTTAAAAAAAAATAAACGTTGCTTTATTGATCAACTTCAACACGAAAATTTTATCTGGATGTGTCATGCAGTCAAGATTATTTTTACCGCCATTTAACATTTATGAGAAATTACTTCGATAAAAAGTTAAAACGCTTTCCTATTTTGACCAAGGTCAGTGCTTCTCACCATTGGGTCGCCGTTTATTTTGATTGGGTTGCCGATGACTGTAGTTGTGTGAAAACTAAATCATTTTTTTACGATTGGATAGTGGTTTTACTGATATAGAGATCACTACTTTTAGGGACAAAGATCAAGAAATCCACGACAGATTCAAAGTGAAGAAATTTATTTGAGATCACTACTGTTTAGGAAAGAAAACCGAAAAATCCGAAACAGAAGGTTAAATTGTCTTGTGTTCAGTTCATTTTTTATGCTTGCAATGCAGTCTGCAGAAAAGATTAGGTTGCTAAATCTTTGCTCTTCCGCTTAGCCTATTTGGGTTTTTTGGGTCTGTTTGGTTTGACTTGACTCGATATCAAACATAAAACACAGTTATAGAGCAAAATGTTCTGCTAACTGGACCAACTGAAAGATTACAAGCTATTTAATTTTTTTATAGCATTTTTTCTAACTTTAAGATTTTTTGTAACACTAGCAACTGTTACTATCGCGCTTTCTCGATGTATGGAGTGCACTGCTCTCAGAATCTCAATCGCGTTCAGCCGACGTATGACGTCATTAACTTGCACCACATCCCACCCCCGCTTTTCAAGACAGAAAATTTAAACGGTGATGTTAACGTCGATGACGAAAGCTGTCTGCTTCGTTCTCGCTTTCGTCGTTTGTATCACGGCTACAACTCGAACCAAACCGGGCCTTATGCGGCCACTGGTCAAACAGCTAATTTCAGTAGCCAAGTCGACAACGGAAATGGCTACTGCGATACACATCTGACCACCGGAAACTGCGGCGCAAGCAATCCTTTCATGTTTAATCTGCACCAGCAAGAACCAATGATGTATTCTTCGCTGCACGACAACCTGACGCCGAGTGAGGAAGGCGACGTCGACATTTTGGACGCGATTTTTCATGATAACGACAAGAAAAGCAACGACGAAAATAACCGAAACTTTTTCTTTTCGTTTGATAATTCAAAGCAAAAGTCTTGGTTGACCACGCGTCCTACTATAATAATTCAGAGCGAAATTCGAGCGACGCGACTTTTACAACTTCGGCAAAGCATCTTTCTTCCAAAATGACTAGCAGCAGTTCGAATAACAATAACAACTCGACCTATGAGCGTCCTTTGATAGCGGACGATGTTTTTACGTCAAACGTCAGTGATTTTCTTTCGCGCGATGCGGATGGCGATTGCTAGGAAACACCACAAATGTCGTCGCTAACGAAAACAATCAAAACCGAAAGCTGCGAACCATCTTTGTTAGGGCGACGTCTTCCAAAGTCCGAAGACAAAGAATCCGATAACTTGAGCGCGCTCTTGCGGCAGGAGTCACAAGAAACTCTCAAAGACGGACAAAAATCCGCTTTAACAACTTTGCCCCATTTCGCTCTTGAGTGGGAAAAAGAAAGATAAAAACGGCCGTTCATACTCTTGTGATTCTCTCAATTCCAGTGAAGCACGTTCTCCCGATGCGTTTGATAATAACGAAATGACAAAGATTTCCCAAAAAGGAGACAAAGAAACTGCGATCGGACGATCAAATCTTGGTTGTGACGCGGAAGAAGACGTTCCTGCAATAAACCAATGTATATTTGGTCAGCGCGCTCATTCTCAACACTTGTTGGAGCCCAAGCATTTAGTTCGAAGTTTATCTTCTCCCAGGTGGGTCAATAAGAAAATATGTTTATTCACCCATTTTCGTCTTCTTAAAATAACTTTGCTTTCTTCTAAATATTCTATTTTCTTTAATTATTTAAAGATATTGAATCAGAAAGTTTTTTTTATTTACAACATTCTTTTAAGTATGGTCAATGGAAGTTGGCCTGGTGGCTGCTTTCTGTTTTACGCAAAGTTCCATTCCAGGTAAGACCTCATTCAGGAATTTGTAGTGAAAAGGCTTTCGTAAGGTCACAACAGAAATCATTAATGTAGATTGGGCATAAAATCGCGTTAATGCTCCATTAAATGCTGGTAACATGAAAATAATACATAAGGCGTTTTTAAAGCGTGAATCAAATCATATTTCGGTGCATACATCTGTAACGCCGTGTTGCTTTCACCAACTCGAAGCACGAAATTAGATTTTTTTCCTCATAGAGCAGGGGTCAACAATCTACGGCCATTTCCGGCCAGTTAAACAAAATCATGTGGCCTGAAAAATGTTAGTTAGATATTAAAAGAATACAAGCCACCATCTCGTTTGCAATCCTATTTTGCCGTAACAGTTTTAAACTATGCAGCAGTAAAACTGTGAATCATTTAGTTACTGCAAGGGTGCAAAAACTCTCTATTTTTAAGTATAAAATTTGGTGTAAAACAAAAAAAAAGGTCTTTACTTTAAAGTTTAGTGACGTTGCTCTCTCACGTCTAAAAAACAAGTAAAAACAAAAAAAGAACTTTTCTTTAAAATTTTAGGTCTAAAAAAACTAATTTGGATCGAAAAGTAAAAAATCAGCCAGCCACTATTACGTTGCTGCAAATCACGATCGCGCAAACAAGTTGTTTGCTGCATTTTTGCACCGCTATGTTTAGACTATTTGAGACGTTCGATCAATGCAAAAAAGGGTTCGGTAGCTGGAAAAAGTGCGGGCCGCCACAATGTTATAGATTTGATTTTTGGCCAGTGTCATGCAAAAGGTTGCCGACCCCTCTCATAGAGCAAAGTTAGGTGGGGAAGATTTTTTGATAGCAAACAAAAAACAGGATCCTTTCATGGTAATCACAAGCAATTTATAGCCATCTGGATCTCTGGACCTCTGTACTCTGGACCCCGATCATATATTGCATTATAGATTTCTGGACCCCGATCATATCTTGCATGGTCTATTAAGTGGGTCCTCAGATACTGGCCAAGTGAGACTAAGATTCAGACGCCCATTTGGGCCAGGTGCGCGGAATCTTTTGGACAACCTTGCCAGACTTGGCATCCGCGCCTCTGAATGGACAAATCACAAATGGAAAACGGAGTATTGCGAAAATGCTTCCAGGCTCCGTGCTTTTGTGCCCGAGACCGGTGCCAGGCCTGTTGGGATGGGCTTACCCCGAGCAGCTTGGGTTAGGCTCAATCGCCTGCGGACTGGTGTTGGGCGATTCCATTCGTCCATGCACAAATGGGTACTCGCTCTTTACCGAATTGCGAGTGTGGCGCCTCTGAGCAAACCGCAGACCATGTACTAACAGCGTGCTCTATACATCGGGCACCACATGGAGCACGAAGTCTGACGGTTTTGGATGACGAAACTCGATGCTGGCTTAATGACATCACTGCCAGCATCTAATCCAGGCAGTGCAGCAGTCTGGGGTAGTAAAAGGATAAACCCTCGGCCCCAGTCCTGTTTGTGTCTGACCTGGAGTGGATGCCCTTCAAATGACGACGAAGACGACGACGACAAGCAATTTGCTCAAAATAGAATAACAAGATGTTCGAAGTTTAATCAGATAAAGATTTAAAACAAATTAAATTTAGAAAAGCTGTTGCAGGTATCATTAAAATGAGGTTGAATAAGTGGCTTAATGAATCTCGCTTTTAACAACTAAATTGCTAAAAGATTACTTACTGAAGGTAGCTCAAATACGGAAGACACTAATAACTTTGTTCATCAAGCATAATTTCAAAATTAGAAACATTCAAAATTAAAAAACAATTATCAGCAGGTTCATATACATCATTTTGCCACAAAGGAATAAATTTATCATACTTGTCGTAGTTGAAATTAAACTTTGGTTGCGACTTTGATAATTGCAAGCGTCGCTTACTCTATTTTTACAATGGAAATTAAGGTAACCAGATTTTCAAACTCCAATCATGAATATGTCACAGTTTTAACAGGAAACGCTATACGTTATGAACAGGATAAGGCTCAAGCTTTTGTATAAGAGAGAGATCTTGACACAATTATCAAAAGCATATTGTCACACTTACAGCAATTACTGGTAGTTTTCTTATTATTAAAAGTTTATAAGAATGACCAAAAGATTAAACATAGTTAGAACCGAATTCATTTTTGAAACAATTAAAATGTTAGCACTAGAAAACAAATTCATACTGTATAAAAATAATAACTATGTTTGAATTTGTTTTACTAAATAATAAAAATTGGAAAAAAGACAAACTTCTTTATATGAAGCATCTGTTTATTGAACACAAATATTTTATCAATAAAATTTTTGCTTAAAACTTTAAACAATTACTTTGACTGTGAATAAAAATCAAGGTTGCTTAGAGAAAAAATTGAGGTTAGGTATAACAAAAACCAAGGCTGCTTAGAAAAAATTGAGCAAAGGTATAACAAAAATTAAGTTTGTCTAGAAAAATTGAGGTTAGCTATGACAAAAATCAAGGTTACCAAGAAAAATTAAACAAAGGAATGACAAAAATTAAGGTAGTTTAGAAAAATTAAAGATAAGTATGACAAAAATCAAGATTGTTAAGAAAAATTAAACATAAGTATGACAAAAAATTAAGGGTGTCAAGAAAAAAATCGAAGATAAATATCTAAAAATCAAGGTTGACTAAGAAAATTTTTGAAGAATTGAGCAAAGGTATAACAAAAATCAAGTTTGTCTAGAAAAATCAAACAAAGGTATGACAAAAATCAAGGTTTTCAAGACAAAATTAAATATAAGTATAACAAAAAACAAGGTTGTTTAGAGAAAAAGTTTTAAAATTGAACAAAGGTATAACAAAAATTGAATTGGTCTAGAAAAAATTGAAGATAGGTGTATGTCACAAACTTTGTTCAGGAATCCCAAAGGACCAGTTGAGCTAGGTAACCCGAATACCTGCGCTGAAACAAAGCTGTGTCTAAATTTTATTTTATTCCGGCTCAAGAAGTAGTCTTGCTATGATCCTGACGGTTTATACAGTTGGTTTAACGAAAGCTCGGATTGGCTTCGCTGAAGACTTTTCTTCACAACAAACAGAGACCACTGTCTCTAATAAGAACGAATGTACTGTATTACAAAAATCACATCCGACCAAACTTCTAATTTACGCTTTGCCAAACTGCAAAGCAAAATCAACACTATAACTTGACTCAATCAACACAAGTAATTCTACCTCTGTAGAATAAACTGCCAACCACTGGCACAAAATAAATTCAACACTCGACGACCAATGCAAAAACTAACGGGCCTCCCGCGCCCAACCAAATACTTCCACTCGAGTCGTCTCAAAATCACATCTAATCTTAATAATTCGCTACGCATCGGCTTTATATAGAAACCAAAATCACGTGATGTAAACTTTCTCGTAAATTCGAGATTTAGGCAGAACCCCCTGGAGAGATCGTTACGCGAATATTCCACTACATTCGAGATAGCAAAGCTTGAACAAAACATATTACGTCATACTATCGAGCGAAAGAGAAAAAAGATACATGTATTGAGCATAGAATAGAATATAGAACAAATTGGACGTATATCGCAAACAGCGCTCAAAGAGCCGCATTTATTCTCTTATAATAAAATTACGAATTGCTTTTAACGGAAATAAATATATCGTTACGATTAAAATTATGAATGAAGTGTGACAGTGTAACAAAAACCAAGGTTGACTAAGAAAAATTTTTGAAAAATAGAACATAAGTATAGCAAAAATCAAGCTTGCCTAGAAAAAATTGAAGATAGATATCTAAAAAACAAGATTGCCTAAAGAGAAATTTTTAAAAATTCAAAAAGGTATAATAAAATCATGGTTGACAAAGAAAAATTCTGAAAAATTCAACCAGGACGTAACAAAAATCAAACTTATTTAGAAAAAATTGAAGATAGGTGTAACAAAACCAAGGTTGCTTAGAAAAATTAAACAAAGGTGTGACAAAAATCAAGTTTGTCTAGAAAAAAATTGAAGATAGATATCTAAAAATCAAGATTGTCTAAGAAAATTTTTGAAAAATTGAACAAATGTGTAGCAAAAATCAAGCTTGTTTAGGAGAAAATTGAAGATAGTTATGACAAAAAGCAAGGTTGTCAAGAAAAATTAAACAAAGGTATAACAAAAATCAAGGTTGGCTAAGAAAAATTTTTGAAAAATTGAACAAAAGTATAACAAAAGTCAAAATTGTTTAGAGAAAAAAGTTTTAAAATTGAACAAAGGTATAACAAAAATCGAATTTGTCTAGAAAAAATTGAAGAAAAGTGTAATAAAAACCGAGGTGTCTAAGAAAAATTTTTGAAAAATTTAACATAAGTATAATAAAAATCAAGTTTGCCTAGTAAAAATTTGAAGATAGTTATTAAAAATTAAGATTGATTAGAAAAAATTAAACAAAGTTATAATAAAAATCAAGGTTTTTTAGAAAAAAAAGTTTTAAAATTGAATAAAAGTATCTAAAAACCAAACTTTTTTAGGGAAAAATTGAGAAATTGAACATAAATATAGCAAAAATCAAGACAAAGTTTTGCAATGCACAAAGAAACCTATACAAACAATCTTGGTAAAAACCTAGGGAATTCCCCATGGGAAAACTGTGTATTGACCTGACGTGTCCAAACTTACCCTTTGCAGAACATATTTTGACAGGTTTCTTTCTATGGAGTGCTTAAAAACAGGAAACTGGTTGAAAAAATTTTATTGTGCGCTTAAAATCAGGAAAAGGTTTGAAAGGTTCGTTTCGCATGCACTTAAAAACAGGAAACCAATTGAAAGAATTTTCTATTGTGCACCTTAAATCAGGAATAGTTTTGACAGGTTCGCTTCGCTTGCACTTAAAAACAGGAAACCAATTGAAAGAATTTTCTATTGTGCGCTTAAAATCAGGAAACGGCTTGACAGGTTCGCTTCGCTTGCCCTTAAAAAACAGTAAAAGGTTAGGCAGGTTCGTTTTATGCGTGCCTAAAACAGAAAACGGTTTGACTTTATTACTTTAAAAGCTTGCAGAATGTCTTGAAATAATTTTATGTCATGTTTTGAAGTCTTGGTTCTGTCTTGGGCGGGGAACCAAACTCAAGACCACTGTTTTTCTTAGGGTTAGGATTTGTATACTGTCTTAAACAAAAAACGAACTCAGGACTACTGGTGTTCTTAGGGTTTGGTTTCATACTGTCTTGGGTAGGAATCGAACTCAGGATTACTGACTTTCTTAGTATTAGGGTTTCTACTGTCTTGGGTGGGAGTCAAACTGAGGATTACTGACATTCTTAGGTTTAGGATTTCTACTGTCTTGGGTGGCAGTCAAACTTAGAACCACCGTCTTTCTTAGAGTTAGGGTTTATACTGTCTTGGGTGGGAGTCAAACTCAGGACCACCGTCTTTCTTAGGAATAGGATTAGGAATAGGTTTATGATTAGGATACGGAATAGAAATAGGATTAGGAATAGGAATACGATTAGAAATAGAATTAGGAATAGGATTAGGATTAGGATAAGAAATAGGAATAGAATTAGGAGTAGGATAAGAAATAGGATTAGGATTTGGAATAGGAGTAGGATTTAGAATAGAAGTAGGATTAGGAATAGGAGTAGGAATAGGAGTAGGATAAGAAATAGAATTCGGATTAGGATTTGGAATAGGACAAGAAATAGAATTCGGATTAAGATTTGGAATAGGACAAGAAATAGAATTTGGATTAGGATTTGGAATAGGATTTAAAATAGGATTCGGATCCACTTTTCGCCACTGCTTTCTAGCGCCACCCTCCGCCCCTGGTGACGTCACTGCGTTTGTGCGCCTGCGCCTGCGCCTGCGCCTGCGCCTGTGATGACGTCACAACACCACAGAAATGGATCATTATATACTACTTACCGACTTTTGAAGACGGTCTTTATGACAACATTTGGGCGGGCTGGTATAAAACCTTGAAGACCACTCCTGCATTACGGTGTGAGCTTTAGCCCTGACCCCCGTGTGTGTACCATAGTTTTAAATTTCATTTCGAGACTCGTGTAGCTTCTAGCATCTATCCAAATTACCAAATATTTTAATAGAACAATAAATTTAAGTTTTTAAAAGAAAATTTTCTGAACCAAAATTTTTAAAAGAGAATGTTTTGTGGCCATTTGGTTGCGTACTCTGCGACCTCAACTTAATTGGCGCTTTTACAAAATTTAGTGCGCAATACATTTTCTCTTTCTTGTATTCGTTACACTCGCAAAGATGATGGTTAGCTCGACGTGGTAACACTTCGACTTGAAAGCAAAAAGTCGCGAGTAGGGTTTATGTCTAACCGATTTTTAATTTTCATATTTCCGGGACATTCCGGATTATTTTGTTTGAATTTAAAGTAATGATTTAAAGAAGGGGTGCTTAATACGTCTATAGATCGCAAAGGTAGTGTGGGTAGATCGCATAGCAGTACAATTATATAAAAAATAGTGTAGAGATGTGATTGAAAAGGAAGACCTTATTATTAATATTATTATTATTTTTTAGTCTTCACCTGCGAATTTAGCGAAAATGGAGATAATGGTTGCCAATTTAAGATAAACACCCTTTTTCTTTAATCTTCATTAGATTCTTTAGATGAAACTGTGTGTCATTTTGCCATCTCCGCAAAATGTTATTAAGACATGATTCGGAAAATTATTGACATAACTTGGAAAAAATTGTATTGTCCCCAAATTTTTTTTCTAAGATCGATCGTCATCAAAAAAGCGGTAAAATACCAGTCCGCGTAGTCCAATCCAAGGCTCAAGGGCCACGAGTAGCCCGAAATAAAATTTTTAATTATTGTACATCTTCTGGATAAGAAGCAGCAACAGCGTTCAAAATAGTTTGAAAAATAAAAAAATAAAGCAAAACAAAAAAAAGTTCCTTTTTTTTATATCAACTTTATATCAACTTCAAAAAAGTTATCTCTTCAAATAAGTTATCTCTTCAAAAAAATTATTCTTTATATCAACTTCAAAAAAGTTCCTTTTTTTGTTGATATAAAGAAATAAAGCAAAACAAAAAAAAGTTTCTTTTTTTTGTTGACGCTTTATTTCTTGCTTATTAACAAAAACCAAAAAAAACAAAAATAATGAAAAAAAGTTCCTTTTTTTTGTCCAAACAACCTTCATTTACTTCTAAAATGTTTAGTAAAGATGAAAAAAAATCTTGACTACCGGTTTTGTTTTTTAAGACAGTTTCCAACCAACTGCACCCCGCAAATATAACCAAATTTTGAAAAATGATTGCAGAAGCAATGAGTTCGACCCCTACATAGGTCGATCGTTGTATTGTTGAGCACGTTGTGATGATTATATTCCCGACGTGACAAACTGCTTTGAATCAAATCAAGATCAACAGACACAAAATTTCTTGTGAAAGAAACACTTTCTTGCAAATTCCCTACAATTCCGCAACGGAATCTTCTTAACACATTTTATCTGATTGGAATCGATCGGAATGTAATTTGTCCGGAATCGAATCCGAATTCCGACATTAAGCTGCAATTCACTCGGCTTGACTGTAACACTTTCACAACGCGGTGACAATGTTTCCTCTTAAAAAGTTGCGAATTCTTTTACAGGTTTGTCAGATAACTTAACTCGTACTGTTGACAATAAGAACAAAATTTTTATTTCTGTTAATTTCTATACACGGCTCCCGATCGCAATTATTTTTGAGCTCACTTACTGATAAAAGATAAAGAATTTTAAGACCAAGTCATATACTTTATTATTATATACAATCAGATAATACATGATAAAACAATTAACCTTCAATCTAAACTTTCTTTTTTCGATAGCACAACGTGAAATAACTAAATAATAAGAAACACAGTAAAAAATCATTCCGACAAACAAAGCCTAATACAAATAAAAGACTTCAACATCGAATAAACGAATTTATATCTGTTTGAGATCTTCCAGATCAGCATCAATCTTCTCTCCTTTTTCCAACTTCTTTTCACACTCGATCAAAAACTCGACCCCATCGATGACCGTCTGCACCAGTTCGACCTCGGAAAAACCTATCCGATCCGCATTTGAAACGTCAAACGTTCCGTTTTCCGGCGCAGTGTTCTCTCCCCCTACCGGTCGTGCGGATTTTAAGAAAAAAAACAAAAGTTTATTTTAATTTGTGTTGTTATTCAACTTGTATGTTTGGTAAAAAGAAAAAAAACGTGGTATCACGCTACAAACGATTACAAGCTATAAAGTAAACTAATATTCAATAAACACAAATTAGATCAGTTATTTGAAAAAAGTCATCCTTTTTTTAAGTTGCGAGCTATAAAGTGATCACCTAAAAGCAATTAACTCAGACGAAACATGAACAGAACAAGTTGAAATTTGCTGGCGAAAGATTTAAAAAACAAAACGTTACTTTAAATTATTAAACCATGAGCTAAAAAACTCATTAAATAGGTTGAATAAAATGTAAACTTCATTACAAAAACACTTATGGGGCTAAAAAAGCGTAAGGCCCTGATCTACAACTGACGTATACGCTCGTCGTATCTTCATTTATTGAAAATCAGCGATCATCTTTGCCAAGCTTAAGCGCAAGGCGTAGTTCAAGCCTAATTGTTTTCAAATATCATGAATTCAATATAATGATTTTACACTTTACTTGACTTATCATTGCACGTTAGAAAAGAAAATTCAAACAGCTTTTTACCAAAAAATTACCAAACGATTGTTAAGAAAAATGATTAAAAAAATTACACAACAACTGTGTCATTTTTGATCTTTTTTACCTGTTCCTCGTGTTTGGAGTCTTAATTTTTTCAAGGCTGCATCAAACTGAGGATGTTTAGAAGTCAAAGGAATCTTAAGATGAACACTGGCTCTAACTCCTGTTCCAAGGTTGCTTGGGCACGTCAAAATGAACCCAAGATGAGGATTCCACATGTACTCATATCCCATTTCCTTTATATGCTTTTCAATGAATTGCAGTCCTTTGCTCCAACGTTCAAAAACCTCATTTATATTTCCTCCTTTTTGCATAGAGATGACACGGAGATGATCTTCTTCGTTTATCCAGACCAAAAAGTTCTTCTTGTCATTGTGCCTGAATTCGTTAATTTTTAATGAGAGGAAAAACCTTTTTTGTTTCTTTCTTTCATAAATTGATTGATGTTAAGAAAAATAGTTAAATTTGTTTTAATAAAACTTGAATACTTTCAAAGTTACGCAACTTTTTTATCTGTGGTATTTGGGATAAGTTGGGAATAATCAGGACCGGAGTAACAATCCTCGAAACATCCCAATTGGGTGTACCCGCTTGCTAAAGGACCCTTAAAAGGTACCCAGAAGAAAAAGTAGATTTTTGGTTAAAAAATCACAAATAACACCAGTACATTTTAGCGTAATGGAGAAGTTTTTATTAAAAAACTGGGTGAAGATTAAAAAAGGCCTTTACAGCCTAAATGTATTTTTTGTCTTCACCTAGTTTTTAAGCGAAATTTTAGCTAGGCGCCAATTTCTGGCTCCATTTAAGCTTACGCCAGCTCTTAGAAAAAAATTAAGCTTTTCCTGAGCCATTAATTTAAGTTCTTAAGGCCATTAGTCCGTTGCTCAATGCACTAAGCAACACAGACAAGTAGTTATTTCATTTTTTTACTTTAAATACGTAGTTTAAAGAACTCAAAACTATGAAACATTTTGTTTTCAATATTTTTTGAGGTTTGCTGTGTTTATATTCAAAATCTGTTGGCAGCAGCTTGCAAAGTTAGACTCGCTCTATACCGAAGAAGTTTAAAATTCAAAAAATTATTAACTTTTATTGCATAACAATCATTTGAACAAATATTTGACACAATTAGGTTAGTCAATCTTCAAGTTAATTAACAAAAAATTAGTTCTTCACTCACCATATGCCCCGGGCGTCCGGCCAATCCCGGGCCATTCTCGATGACAAAAGAAGAGGAGAAACTGGCTTATCAAAAAGAAAATGATCTTTGATCAACTGCTCTTGGTGTTCCGAAGTCATGCTCTTTAGAGGGTAATATTTTCCAACAAGATCTCCGTCAAGCTTTGACAAAGCTAAATTCAATTATAACGTTATTTTTAACATTCCACAAAGAGTGAAAAGATTTTTAATTAAAAACAAAAACTTTTGTTTTATAGCAAGCGTACAAAAAATCATTTATCCTTCGACATTGCCCGTATCAAATTTTAACTGGATTGAACCTACGTAATCTACGGCAATTAAAAAATGTAGGAAAACAATCGATCCTATGAACGCCTGACGACCTATCGATCCTATGAACGCCTGACGAGTTTCACTCCTACTAATAATATCCAAAAATATTCCTTGTAAAACTTTTTTTGTTAAAATTTTTTTCTGTACAGCTTTGGCTCTAAATTTTCCTTACAAAGTGCTAATTTTTAATCTTTTCTAAGTTGTTTTTAGAATAAATTTGAAAAAAAAGATACAACCCAGGGAAAAATTTAAAAAAGTGATAAAATTTTAGAAAATTCTCAAAAATCAGGAATCGGTCTAAATTCTATGTGAACGATATTTCTATATTCAAGGTGGCAATAGCGCGACAGAAGCAATAAAGTCTTGATTTAAGCCAGCGTTTCTCAAACCATGGGTCGCGACCCAAAAGTGGCTCGCCAAGACTATGTGGATGGGTCGCGAAAGCTTGTAAATTACCGCGCGTAAAAGAAAAGATCTGCGCACACAAGATTTCAGAAGTGAAGAACCTTTTTAAAAGATCATTACAATTTTAAGACGAAAATCAAGTAATCAGACTCAGATTTAAGGTGAGGACCTTTTTTTTGGAGATCACTACGTTTTTTAGCCGAAAATCAAGAAATTGAAATAAGTTTGCTCACAAACACATTTCTGCTGACTTATTTACAGCTAAAAATTAGACAACCATTGTTGGCTTACATAACAATTTCGTTTCTTTCTAATCAAAATAAGTGCTCACTCAAATTTATTTGTGTCGCAGTCACATTTGTAAATAGTTGTTTTTAGCGATTTTGGGTCAAAGAAAAAAAGGTTTGAGAAACACTGATTTAAGCTAATGATTCAATAAAATCGGTTTTGCAATCTTTATAATTTTTAATTAGCATGCTTTCGAGTAAACACAGCAGGCTTGCTAAATACGGTACTCGACAAAAATCACCTTGGCAAGCTATTTTTTCAACTTTTCGCCTTTCCGCCCGACTGCAATGGGGAGAAAGACAGAAACCACGGATGCTACGGCCAGTGCGGACACGGGACGACAAAACATATTTAGGATCCAGGTTTGTTCCTCCCTAAGTAGTTGAATAAGTTTTTGAAGGTACAAATTTGTAAGAACTACGTAAGTAAGCTTCACATAGCAAGCATCTTGGTTTATAGTTTTAACGCTTCAATTAATTCATTTTTCTTCAGTTTTGGTAATCCTTCAGTTAAGCGGCGTAAAATTGACTTCAGTTTCTGAACGGCGTAAAATAAAAAAGACTAAGATATTTAAATAACACCAGCATTTATTGTAAGAAAAGACAGTTCAAAAAGTGTGTTGGCGTGTCAGACTACAAATAAAAGCAGAAAACGCTGCACTGTTCTTATGTCGTTCACGCCATACAAATTCATGAAGGTGCGACGTGAGCAACGTCTCGGATGTCCCAAACTGTCTACGCAGTTTACGCTTAACGCGCATCCAAAGGTTTTCAACGTTCTGGGTTAGGGTTAGGGTTAGGGTTAGGGTTAGGTAAAGTTAGCTAAACCCTAACCAATAAACACCAGTCTTCTTGCAAAATCTCTTCTCGAGATAAGATAGAATCAACGATCGAGGTTGGGGCACTTGGTCTACCGCGTGACATGGCTAATGAAATTGAAACTAAAAAATAAATTAAAAGTTAAACATAATAAAACAAAATTATTAAAACCAGAAGCGAATTTAAAGCGTTTTTAACTTTAAATATTTTACGCCGCTTAACTGAAGCAAAATATTTTCTGAAGATTTTACGCCGTTTAACTGAAGCATTACCCAGTTTTTGTTATTGAAAATTGAAAAAACTTTTAATTTTAAAAGAAACTTTAAAATTTGTCAAAGCATTGGTTTTATACACGTTATAATGAGTGAAAGATAATTTTTTCGACTCACACTTTAAAGTATTTGTTTCAGTTATGTTTTAAAGCAAAGAAATTTTTAAAGATTATGCTCAAATCATTAATTAGGCCCGTAACAAAATAAACAAAAATTTCTTGAGAGCAAATCAACACTCAAAGTCTTTTATAAAGGTAGGCTTATTGTTACCGAAGATTTTTTGCTTTGTCCTATTAACCTCAAAAACACACAAAGAGATGCAATGGGATAAACTAGAATAAAAAATTTAAGACCTTTAGATGAGAAGGATCAAGGTCAGTTTTGTGCATATCCGTTTCTTTATATCCATTATGCCGATCCCCAATGACAGGATTAAAGAGGTCTGCAAACACTTGATAGCTCTCTTCATCTCCAGCGACACATCCACAAGTCATGACAAAAGGATCGTCTAAAAAATAAAACTCTTATTAACTTGATAAAAGATAACTGTTATTAACTTGATCGCAATACAACTATTTATAAGTCGATGCTTTGTTGTGAAAATACAATCATTTTACGAGATTGTTTTATTTGGTTGTTTATTATTGTAGGCCTAATCTAATAATTTTATAATAATTCAAATAATAATTCTACTAAAAAGTGATTAAAAACATTAATTCTAATAATAATTCTAATCATCTTATAATAATTCTAATAAAAAATCAACGCATGATTAGTAACAGGATTGCGGAGCTTGCAATGAAATTTAGGCTCCACTCCAGCTCCAGCTCCAGCTCCATCATTTTAAAAATGGCTAGCCACAGCTTCTAACCCTAAAATTTGTTTTAGCTCCCATTCTCATCTCTAGCTCCATCTCCGCATTCCTAATTAGAAAGTGCTTTTTTTCTTTAAAAGAAAGCTGCAATTAAGCCTTTTTTTAAAATCTATATTCAAGTCTTGAAATAAAATTTTTTTACTGCATTCAATAGTTTGAGAACTATACTCAAACAATTGAATATACTTATAACACCACCCTGAGATGACGGTTTAAACTTGGACTTTGGCTTGGGTTAACCAACTTACGCAGTAGGTTTGAAACACTATACATTGCTAATATCTAACTGTCTACGTGATTTAATATTTTCAGTTTGAGAAGTTTATCAGGCGGTAGAAATTAGCTGATAACCTGATTAACTCATTGACGATAACCAGACGGTTATACACACTGAATAAAGATATTTTTACTATTATTTTTATCTCTACGTAAAAAGGTCTGAGGCGAAAGACTTAAGGCAATCTTCAAGCAATCATTCCAACCTGATTCCGGAAATGGCAAAACATTGTTCTCTGGTTAAAATCTTGTTTCGTTTTTTTGCTCTTTCTTTATAGATATACAAGTAACTGAAACTTAGATCTGCTTGCTAAAACCACCCTGCTGAGTAAAGTGCGTGTCTTTTCCAAGGACACAATAGATTGAGGCGAGTAAATTTCGGAACGGGATCGTGTCGATTGGTTTTATTATCAAAACAGCGCTCTTAACCAATCAATCAAGTTGCTTATCTAAGATTGACAAGGCTCCCTCGATGCTGAAAGCTAAGAAGATGCCTGATTTAACGATTTGCTTTGAGACAATACAAATGTATTTTTGGACCTTATAAAGTTTTATGTTTGAATAAAGTAAAATGAACTCACCCAGGGCATTTTTTATACTTTTTTTTCCTAACAACATAGGACAACTTTGAGCCTCAGGACATGCTCTTTCATAGAGAGGAGTAGAAAATTTTGGGAGTTTTTGTTTTAAATCGGGGTTGAAACTTTTTTTATTCTCGAGTTTTTGATTGTTGTCTTTTTTTGATGTATTTAAAAACTTTGTTTCAGAGTTCTTTCTTGTTTCAATCGAATTTTTTGATAGTTTTGTTTCATTCCAGCTCGCTCTTCGATTGTATGGGTAAATGTCACAGACTTTGTTCGGGAATCATAAAGGACCAGTTGAGCTAGGTAACCCGAATACCTGCGCTGAAACAAAGCTGTGTCAAAATTTTATTTTATTCCGGCTCAAGAAGTAGTCTTGCTATGATCCTGACGGTTTATACAGTTGGTTTAACGAAAGCTCGGATTGATTTCGTTAAAGACTCTTCTTCAAACAAACAGAGACCACTGTCTTTAATACGAACGAATGTATTACAAAAATCACGTCCGACCCAACTTCTATTTCACGCTTTGCCAAACTGCAAAGCGAAATGAACACTATCACTCGACTCAATCAACACAAATAATTCCACCTCTGTAGAACACAACTCCCAGCCACTGGCACAAAATAAATTCAACACTCGACGACCAATACAAAAACTGACGGACCTTCCGTGCCCAACCAATGACTTCCACTCGAGTCGTCTCTAAATCACATCTAATCATAATAATAATCTCTCGTTACGCAGCGGCTTTATATAAAAAAAAGATCACGTGACGAAAATTTGCTCAAAATTCGAGATTTAGGCAGAACCCCCTTGGAGAGATCGCTGAGCTCGAGTGCGCCAGAATATTGTACAATATGCGAGCTGTAGTAAAGCTTGAAAAACATATTACGTCATACTGTCGAGCGAAAGAGAAAAAAGATACATGTATCGAGCAATAGAGAGCGAATCGGAGGTATACGAAAGTAGCGCTCAAAGAGACGCAATTATTCTCTTACAATAACACTACGAATTACTTTTAACGGGGATAAATTACATCGCTATGATTACAATTATTATCAAGTGTAACAGTAAACAAAAACGGGGTTCGATGTTTTAGAGAACAAACTACCCGAAGGTTGTTCCCCGAAAAGGCAATTTTTTTTCATAATCAAAAGTTCTCAACTTAAAGTCATTGTCCGTAGATCGAAAATTAAACCTTTCATTTCTGAAATCCATTTGCTATCAAGATGCTACTTGAATAAAAAAAAAAAAAAAAAGTATATTGCGAAGAACAAAATTAAATTTAAGTTTTTAGCTTAAAATTTTTAAGTAGTTTTTTGCTTTAATTTCAAATGCGTGGAAAAAAGCTTTGTATATAAGTCTAGATGAGGACAAAAATGTCTTTAGTTTTATTTATGAAGAAAATTTATTGAGCAGTTTATCAAAAGTAGTTGTTCTTATATGTTTTAGAATTTAGTGGGTCGTTCGTGGATTTATACAAATTGACCTTAGCAACGTCCTTGAGTATTTAATGACGTACTAGTTGAAAACCTCTGTCATAATCTCAGAATCTTACTTATATTTTTCTGAGCTTTCTAGTAAAGAAACTAATTTGACTTTATTGTTGTGGATTGACTGAGAATCGAACCTTTGTTCCTTTTGCTCGTAAGGAACGATGAACCAGATTTAGCTGTACAAAGCACGCATTCTTGAATGGCTAGACTTGAAAAGCGCTGATTTTCATATTCTTTGTTGAATTGAGAAAAGATTTTATACAAAAAATTAAAATTCTAGAAAATCCATTTTTTAAATAAAGACTGGTGCTCAGCAAAAAATCATTTTGTTTCTAAAGCGTCTAACTTGAAATTGTTTACTCTTAAAAATAATTTCTTAAATTTTATTTCAAACTCATAAGAAAGCCTATTAATTTTGAAGTTTAGAAACTGGCTTATTACGTTATCGAAAACAATAAATTATAAAGTTGCTCGCTATTTTTACAATTGCCTAAAACAACCCCCATCTGAAAAATCACACATCTTTTTCTTCTTCAAATCATCAAAAGAAGAGAAATAAATCTTAATACCATCAGCTCTATATATAGTCGCTGTATAACCTTGAAATTGTAGTCAAAGTTCAAGCCGTTAAAGAAGACAACTAAAAGAAAATCTTCTACGATGCATAAATACTGTTATGCATAGAATTTAAGAAAAAATCAATTCTTTATTCATCATGTTCGATTTAACCTTTGCTCCTTCCTCCTAAATTAATTGCTTGCTGAGCAAGTCGCCGGCACGAAAAAACTTAGCGAAAATGTTTTCAAGCTTGCTTCATACCACAAAGGATAGGTTGGATATACTGTCCAGTGTAAGTGCATTGTAATTGTTTATTGCTTAATACTGCAACTAACAATCAAGGGTGAATTTGAATAGATATTTACTTTTTGGCCCAGGTGAAAAAAAATTTTTTTTATTGCTGACAATTTACATCAATCGGTGCTTAAAATAAACAATTAAGAAAGACAAAGTTATCAATCGTTGCTGCGGAAACAAAGTCTTTACTCGGATGTAGTAACATTTTGTTACAGCTGTCGCCTGTGGTTAGGTAGTAGATCTAGAATAAACATTAGATCGACATTCTCCTATTTCATTTTGTTTCACCTTTATATATTTATTCTTTTGACTCTCAGGAAAGCGATGGAGGTGCTATACACAGTGCAAACAATTATCTTGACCTGCTTCCCGAGATGCCAAGATATTGCTGTTCGATTAAAATTTTTTTATTTTGTATTTTTAATTTTATAGATACCTGACTAAAATTTACAACTGTTTGCTAAGACGACCAAGCAGGGGAAAGTGCAGTAAAGTGTCTTTCTCAAGGACACAACAGAATGACGCGAGTAGGTTTTGAACCGAAACCATGGCAATCATACAATTTCGCCGCTCTTAACAACCAGACCAGAGTGCTGCTACAACTAAGAGGCTACTAGGACGCAGAATAATGCTCTTCCGCTTACTTTATCATATTTTGTAAATGTTATTTATGAGAAAAAAGAAAACTTGGGTAATGAAGTTTTTCACTTTTAAAAAAATTAATAGTGCCTTGTTTTTCTAAAAAATTTTCTGAAAAACTTATAAGTTTGATGAATGAAGATTTAAAAGGTATCCCAGTGTTCTTGCAATTTACAAATTCAACATTGCATTTATAGATGACTGAGAACCGAATTAAATACTACAGCATTACAGAAGAGATGATTATTTTACTGGGCCTGCTCGCTCGTGTAGTCTACCTTTATAGTCGATTTGGTTTCTTTAAGAATTATATTTAAACAAATTTTTTTACTGTTAGTCGAATCTAAGTTAATTACATTTCTACTTGCATGTGGTCACGGTTTTCGACCACAAAGTAAAAAATTTACTTTAATAGAGTACAGTATTTGAGCTAAAATAATTTGTTTAACAATTTTCTACAAAATATTTCCAACGATTTGTCGCAGCGCACAAGCGATCTCAGTGCTGCTCGAACGCGCGATCTCACGCGATGGATGATCTCAAAATAGCTGATATCTATTTTGAGGTGATTGGTTCCTTTACTTTTATTACATCTGTTATTCAATAATTTCGTAATTACACTATGGAAATTAAAAATTCTTTTTTAGTAATTACAAATGAGGTCCCACGTTATTTTTGGAGATAGCATTTTGATCAAACAAACGGTATTAAAGAGCCCCTATTAAAAAAAAGTTATTTTCGACATATCGATTTCACAATAACGAAAATACAACTAAATGTCTGGGAAAGCAAAAAAATGCAGGCCAAAAAACCCACCAAATCCAAGCTCAATGCCTTCAAAAGAGCGGCCTAGATTAAATAACAAACGCAAGCTGATTTTTTAAACTTTTTTACTCCAATATTTTTGGAAAAATATATAATAGATAGCCTTATGATTTTGCTTTGTACTTTGTTTGTAGTTCTATGTACTATAATTTAAAAACTTTAAATGATAAAAAAATTTGTCAGAAAAAATTATGTTTGTCTAACTTTAGTCTTAACCCTACTTATTGTTCTTTTCAGTTTCTTGTAAAGATAGCGTAGAAGCAACAAGCACAAAATATACAAAATAAAACATGGATCGGACATTGTTAATACCTGGATTGTCAACTCCTGTTTGAATAGCATCATCCAATGTAAATCCGTTCGGAGTAACTTTGTCTCTCAATTTTGCATAAAGAGCCTTGGTCAGCCGCCTCGACATGTAGCTGTCATGTTTGCTAAAGTCTGGATATTCCTCATCCGGGGTAAATTTTGCTCTTCGAAAACTCATATTGAACAGAAAAATTGGATAGTAAAGAAATGCAGATTTTTTTCTAAGCAAAATTATTTTAATTATGCTTGAACTTTTATAACTTTTTGTAAAAAGAAGAGTTTTAAAGTAGATGTTATCTGAAAAAGCTTTAGCCATAGAACAAAATCTTTTGAAAACTATTTTTGCTTGGCAAGCTTGATACAATGTTTAAACTGTCAAGATAATTAATCAAGAACACAAAATTATTTTTATATTTATGAAAAGTTTTCTACCCCCAAAATTGCATTATTCAACTATTTATTTCTTTGATATGGTTGTGAAGGCCAAATTATCTTTGTTACTTTAGAAAAATTCAATTTATGCAAAATATCTTTTTTTATCAGATGATTAACTAGGCACTTCACGCCAAATTTCTTAACTAACTCACGATCAATTCAGTTCAGATCTAACCTACAATGATGATTGCGTTTAAAAAAATGCAGAAAGCAACAATAGGCTCACACGAAAAAGAAGGTTAACCGCAACACAAATACAGTGTTAAAATTTAAAAGTTGTTTTACTTTTGTCCGAAAAACTGTAAAAATATGTAAGGCTGTAGCAGATATATAGTAGATAGCTGCATTTTTTTCGATAACTACAAATATCTGAAAAAATTCTCCGTTTGACAGCCTTTATCAAATCCTACACCATAGATTTAACTTCGAGCTTTTCTAGTCTGATATGCTTTTAAATTCACCTAAAAAAAGCTCATGTACTTTCATCAAAATCCCAAGAGGTTTTTTTTTTATCTAGTTTGCAGTTTTGTTTGCCAAGCGATAATGAAATAAGATTATTTCGTTTATAAGGCTCAATTGTATGTCTTTTAAGTGTTTTCTTCATTTTTGATCTGTATTCTAGACAAAAGTTACGTCATATTTCATAGGAAACAATGGTAGTTTTTCATAAAATTTTTTTTAGAATTTAAGCTTTTCCTCCTTTTTTTAGAGAAAATTATTTAAAAACGATATATACGTACCATAATAAACATACTAATACATAACCAATTTATCAGGATTTTTGTCGGCGGGTCAGCTCAAGATAATAAAATTATGACTAGGAAACTGAAAGACGTCAGCTCGATGCTCAGTCTACTTGGGTGCACTTAAAAAAAAACCTTCGAGAACAAAATCTTCATTGAATTCACGCTGCTTGCTTGCAATGATGACTCAGCTTAAAACAGAGAGCGGCAACCAAACCAATGTAACAATACAAAAAAAACTTATTAATAAATATTTGAAAAAGACGATTATATCTCCACATAAAATCGAATGCCAAACGTCTTGCACAATTTTTTCTTTTTTTATGGCACACTTTGCATTTTTTTTTTTTTTGAATAGTTTTGTTGAGGAAGCGATTTACTCTATTAAATTAACATCTTGTGGAAGTTCTACAGAGCTACCAACAACTGAACTCTACTGTCAACTATTGAAATTAAAAAGAAAAACGTATACTGAGCTGCGTGGTTTCACTTTCTGGCACACTTCTCTTCTAAAAAATATATTATAATTTAACGTACTGCCACATTCTGATAACCTCTGTCTTTTCGAACATATTTTTGTGTTTTGTTTCATCACTCTTTGTCTCTCTATTACGTTTCATACCATTGGGGTAATTTTTGCTTTGGGTTGCATTTTTATTTGATTGCATCTGACGAAGTGAGCAGATGAAAGCTAGAGCAATTAAAAAACTCGATCAACTTTAGAGCATTTTTGGGGAGGCACTGGGAATTGTATCGCTTAAATGTTGCTAAATCACGAAACGTCTGCAAACTTTATTCTCCGTCAGAAGCGCTTTGCTGAAAATGATGCGGATGATTGAGTATATGAAAATTTGTTACTTCCTTATTTAACGATGTGAAAGATAGATGAGCGGTTTTCACTTTTTAACGTATAAGGGAGACCGATGTTCCACTTACAAGCCAACCTAGTTGGTATCTTAGAATATTATAATAACATTTAATGTATTTCGTGTAATGTAAAGGCATTATAGTTTTGCATATTAGGCTAGACCTTTACATGATCAAAAAGAAAATTTCATTTTGAGTATGATTAATCTATGTTCAAAATATCAATTTTGTCCACGATTATTTGTCATTTTTTGGTAGCTTGCTATTTTTTAATGAAATCCATTATTGACTAGCAAGTAGTATTATTTTTTTCTTTATTTCTTTGACGTCTCAAATCGCAATAAGGAAAACAAATTTTGAATGAATTTTTTTATTGTTTTTGTATTTGGGACTTCCGTGTCCCTCAGTGCGCTGAGGGAGTATTTTCGAGAAAATTTCGTTTTGCATAACAACGGACACTTTTGTTGATATGATGTCAACTAGCAAACACTAGCAATTCTTATATTTTTCAGCCAAGTTCAACGCTCTTGGTTTTTGTACGAAATTAATTTAAAATAAATGTCAGGAGAAAATATTTTTGTTAAAGCTTTCTTCATTACTAAGAAATCAAGTCGCATAAAATATGAGAAGTGCCAGACTCGAGTATCGCTTTTATTGGAGCTCGTCAATGTTAACTATACAGTAAGGATTGGGCAGCAAGTTGCTTTCAAATAGGCCTTCAGATGGCGATTAAAATTAAGTGGCGTTTGTTTTTAAATATATTTGAAAATTGAATAATAAAACTTACAGTAAATTATATTGCTGTGGGTTTAAATTATAAAAAATAGAAGTTATTTGTTAGTATCTTCTGATAGAAAAGTTCGTAAATTAGATGCTGAAAATACGTAAGTTCTTACTACAACTGGTGGTAGTGGTTAGGAGCTTTATGTTTACGTTTAATTGGTCCAGTTCAAACTCAGAAGGTTAACCACCAACTTGATTCTATTTGCAGCACAAATATTTACTTATTCAAATAGAATTAAAAACAAAATAAAAATTAAAACAAATAATTACAATAATAGAGAATTTAGTATAGCATTATCATGACAGAAGTTAACTTATCTAACCGATATCTGCCGGAGAGCAACTCATTATATTACAATTTATGACTAAGCCACCTCGCTGTATACAAGTAGGCGTATTACCACGTGATCATACGATATGCAAAAGGCAAAACGTGAAATTCGAAATTGCATAAAAATAGAGCATGTGAAAGTTAAATTCAACATTTTGAACCAAATTCTATAACTCCGATATTTTTTTTTATTTTATTTATTTTATTATTTTATCTCTATATTTATCCTCCTGACTCGCAGGAAAGCGACGGAGGCGAAGGATACATAGACAGAAATACATATGATAGGCAATTACCCCGACCTGCTTCCGGAGATACCAAGATATTGCTGTCCGCTTGTAATTTAATAAAGATATGACTGTAATTTAGAACTGCTTGCCAGGACCACCAAGCAGGGGAAAGTGCTGTAAAGTGTCTTTCCCAAGTACACAACAGAATGAGGCGAGTAGGTTTTGAACCGAGACCGTGTTGGTCACGAGCCCGGCGCTTTAACCACTCGACCACGCTGCCGACAAATAACTAAATAATAACTAATAATAACTAAAGTTGTGTTTCGTGTGAAAATATTCGGGCTGTCCAATAAATCGCTACATGGTGCAATAGAAAAAATACGGTAATTGCAATTAATGCCAGTAAAGGTTTCATAAATGATCATGATGTTGATAAAATCAAAAAATAAATTTATTGTTTTTAAAATCATTCATTATGCAAATGTTAATTCTTTGAGACAAACCTGAAAGAAAGATTTTTTTTAGAATTTTAATATTCATGTACTATCATTTAAACTACTTATACAGAAAGCTTATTAGTCAACGGTTTTTGATTTACTAGTTGAATTTCTTTTTAGTTAACAGATTTTGATTGACTTATAGTTTGATATGTATTTCAAAATAATGATAGCTTCAAGACTTGAAAGAGTTAAAAGATTTTTGCATTTTTACAAAAAGTGCCGACTTTACCATCCAAAAGTTACCACAGTTCAGACAAAACTTATTGAGACATGTTATTAACCACTGACTCATCTTTTCAAAACTGTATAGATAAAAACATGGTGAAATTCAAGTGTCCAAATATCATAAATTAATACCAAACAACCAAACTAGTAAAATGGGGATTCAAATTATGGGTGAGCTGTAGGTCAAAATCTTGATGCACTTATGAATTGTACAGAAAAATCAACAAATGATCCAACATACATTGATTTTAAAAAAAGTTGGGTGTAGTTCTTTTTATAACTGTGTGATTGGTTTTTAAAGTTATATTTTTATTTCACTTATTACAAGCAACATTAGTGGAAATAATACATCTCATTTCACAATTAGCCTTCCTTATAAGTAAAATGTGCAGTCACTATTTGATATGCGTTTATTTTAAACTTTTGGGTTAAGATGTTGTGCGAAATAGTATCATATATCACAATAAAGATGCACAGATCTTACTCTGATTTTAAACATTTTTACCCCTTAGCGCACATAGGGACACCGGTGTCGTAAAACTTTAATGTCAAACTGCACAAAACAGCAAAACGTTTTTTAATTCTTTTTTTTTCTTGTATGGGCAGTCAGTAGATTACAATTTTTTATTTTTTAAAGTTCTGTGTAAGTTAAAATTAGTGTGCGTTAAGGGTATCGGTTGACGGACGCTGTCACGCTCTTTATAAGCTTATAAGAAAGATGACAGAGTGGTTGGGTTTACTAAATTTAGCAGCAGCAGCACAAGGCTTAGCGAGTCTTTGAATTTTGCAAATAGAGTATTTGTTAAGCCTTGCTATTTGTTGGTACAGACAGTTGAAATTCGATGAAATTATATTTTAAGCATTATAACTAGCCACAGTGATGGCCTTTAAAAAGAGAGTTCCTGTGGATGAAAAATAGGGTGACTCTTTTAGTATTCAGAAACAAAGTGATCTCTAAAAAAAAGGTCATCACTTTAAGAGTGCCACCGTCATGGTACTGCTATGATGAAACAGAGCAATATCTTGCCTAGGGGAGGCCACTTTTTGACATTTTTTAGGGGGATTCTGGTGCGGCCGCTTCATTCGCATTGTACTAAAGCCATCACTGACTAGGCATACAATATTTCCAGAAAGGCAAACCGGGACGCTCGTAAATAGAAAAAAGTTGGTACTTAAAAAGCAGCGTTCTCTAAAAAGTTCGGTAAGCCTAAGCCCAATCCTAACTAAAAATTCGATATATACACCTGTAAGAATATTATATAGACCTTCAAATTATTAAAAGTAGCTGATATTTACAACCTCAAATTTGAAAATTTATGCATCAACTGCAAAACAATAAATCACCTCGTGTTTTTTAAATTTCTTTAAAAGAGTAAATGAAATTCATTCACATAAAAACAAGACTAATTGAAAAATCTTATTTTTTACCCCGTGTTGCAAAATCTTTTGGCCAACTATTGTTGTCTTATAGAGGTGTAGAACTGTGGAAAAGTATTCATCACAGCATTAACAGAAAGCGTTGGATTTACTTTTTTTCTAACGAAGTATTAATATTGCTTTATTTTGATTTCTTTCACTTCAGCAAAATTCGTCACGTATTTGTTTAAATGTTTGTGTAAATTTCTTGTATGTTTTTGTTATTTTATTGCGCGTGTTTTTCTTTACATTTTTTTCATTGACTGTTGGATTAGAGAGTATCCGACTCGATAACGCATGTTCTTGAATGCCTCTACCTTTATACCCTAATTTTGTTACTCAATGATATAATTATTTGTTACTTATTTTGTCCGTATTGGTAAATAGATAAATTATCTATCTATCTATCTATCTATTTGTATATCTATCTATTTTTCAAACACCACAGCTTATTCTTTGTCCAAAAGACCAAAACGTTAAACCAAAAACAGCTTGCAGCATTGGGCATTACTTTTGTCACGTCCTTTAAGCTAACGTTAGCAACTTTATTATCGCAAGGAGAGGCGATTGAATAACTCGCTGCAAGGCGCTTATCGACAGAAGGAAGTAGTGTGATCCGCAAGGCCAACGTTGATCTAGATATTAAACGGTCGTTTTAAGTAGAAAAATTAAGAAGGATGCAACTTTGTTACAATTGCTCGAAGTTCTTTCAAAACTCGAACTGTCGTTATTAATTGTCAGTCCAGCTGTTAACATTTAAAGAAATTCAGATGCGTTAAGTAATATTATGTTTACACGATTCTCAACTTTAATACTCCTCATCATCTCGGCCACTATCGCCCAGCTTTCCCAATCTTTTCTGTAACTTTCGCAGTTTTTATCTCCTCCTGTCGGTCCGGTCTCTTTCAGTGAATCTGTATTTTTCTCTTTTTGCCACGAGGCACAGCAAAATATATGTCCTTTTCCAGCGGGGCGACGTTAGCGGACAAACAAAGAAAAATAAATAAATGAAAGATTTTAACGCTGTTGCTCGATGTCTCGAAAACCAAAAAAGCACAAAGCATTTCAACAAATTGAAAGGACCATTTTCAGCATAATCAAATGGCATGCAATTAACTTACTTTCAAGATACTTTAGAACAGTGGTTCTTAAACTGGGTTCGATTGAACCCCGGGGGTTCGATGAGTCAGTATCAGGGGTTCGGCGGAGATTAGGATAAGTATACACACGTTATGTGTATGTGTGGCGATCACAATGTCCTCTTGAGCCGCAGTTCGTGCTCATTGTGACATAATATAATCTTTCCTTTCTCTTGGAGATCATGCTGCATTTTGCCGACCACACCAGGTCAAGTCTATCAAGTTTAGAGCGCAAGCTTTATCGATTTATATGTTGAGCAATTAGTTTTTGACAGTATTTTATCATAATTTTTTAGTTGTTATGTTATAATGCAGGGTTTTAATCTTTTGTAATTCTGTTTGAAGTTAAATAAGTACAATTAGGCACTAAAGATGCAATTTTTTTCCATTAATATTTAAATTTAATCTGTTCTAGACATTTACCTTTTTATAGTATTTTGATCTTTTCATACTAACTATGTCGATAAAAAAGAGTGGTTAGAAAAATATGTACAATATAGATTTACGTATATCACAAAAAGTGATGGGAGTTAGCGTCCTCAGTACATCATTTGCTACGCCAGGTTGAGCAATTGTTGCTTAGCTCAGGCAAAACTAAAAGAACAATTTCAAAAGATGCATGGCAATAGAAAATTCTGGAACACCACGCTCGCTGAATTTATTTTATTTATTTATTTATTTTATCTCTATATTTATCCTCCTGACTTGCAGGAAAGCGACGGAGGCGCTAATACAGTACATAGGATAGGCAATTACCCCGACCTGCTTCCGGAAATAATAAGATATTGCTGTCCGCTTGTAATTTAATAGAGATATGACTGTTATTTAGAACTGCTTGCCAGGACCACCAAGCAGAAGAATGTGCCGTAAAGTGTCTTTCCCAAGTACACAACAGAATGGCGCGAGTAGGTTTTGAACCGAGACCGTGTTGGTCACGATCCCGGCGCTTTAACCACTCGACCACGCTGCCGACAATTTAAAATGAAGAGAGCCAGATTTGATGAAAATGCTATTCTGCCGGTTTTCGGCTTTGTACTCATTGACATACCGATCCTCACAGCATCGTACGAAGTTGCGTACTTGATTGCAAAACAGGGAAAACTACAGACCATTGATGAAAAACTTGTAAAACCAGCTGTGTTAAAGAAGGCGATATTATATTTGGAAAAGCAGCCGAAAATAAGTTATCCCAAATTCCTCTTTCTAATGGCACCACTAGCAACAAAATTGATAAGTTTAAAATTCATTCGTTCTTCGAGTAAAAATCAGCAACTTTAACAAATAACGGAAGGCATAATGCATTATCAAAGAAAAACTTATTAAACATAGCTGTACCTGCCGGGGGGGCAGGAGGGGCAATTGCCCCCCAAGTTTCCAAGATTTGGGCAAAATTCAAATTTTTCGGGCAGTCACAGGAAAATATTTGGGCAAGACCAATAATTTTTTGGGGCAGGGACATGAAAAATTTGGGCAAAGTTAGGAGTTTTAGGGCATTGACATTGAACAACTGCAAAAATCAGTTACCAAATTTAGGTGAAGACTTTTTTTTTTTGTAGATCACCATGATTTCAGGACGAATTTTTTTTTGTCTAAGAATCTCAGACAATTTTTTTGTGCTATCCGTAATGTGCTAGAAAATCATGATTTGGGCAAACGCCACAAGATTTGGGCAAAACTTCATTGCCCCCCAAATTTTTTTGGGCTGGTACGCCTATGGTAATATATTACACCTTCTGTTATTTGTTAAAGTTTAACTTGCTGATTTTACCAGAAGAACGAATGAATTTTAAATTAAATAATATCCCTGGTAAGGTGTTTACATTGAAATTGATAAGATGAACGATGACATCTTGGTTCAAATAGTTTTAGGCTTGATTTTGGACACGGCAAAATTCAGTCTCCGATTCGACAAGACTACGAACGTTTCCAATCTAAGCCAGCTTGCTGTATTTGTGCGCTATGGAAATAAAAAAGACGTGAAAAAGGAAATTTTTTATTTTGTCAGCCCTTTAAAACAGCTAAGGCTGCCGAGGTTGAGAAATTTGCAGATAATTTCTTCAGAGACAATGATCTTTTGTGGGATATTGTTTATGCAATTTGTTTGGACGGAGCTCGAGTCATGTTGGAATGAAATTCTGGTTTTGATACGCTACTGAAAGCCAATGCACCACACATAACTGTAACGTATTGTCTTTTGCACAGGCATGCATTGGCAACAAAAACCTTTACTCCAAAACTGACAGAAGTATTAAAAATTGTGGTGGAATATGTGAACTATGTGCGAAATAATGCTATAAAACAGCGCATATTCAAGGAGCTGTGTAATGAGATAAGCTCTGTATTCGAGGTACTTCTGTACTATTCTAATGTTTGGTGGTTATCCCGGGGAAAGATGCTGAACCGTGTTTTACTTTGCATGTGGAATTAGCCATGTTATTGCGAGAGCACCAACATCGTCATGCAGATTGTTTTGAAAATTCTGAGTTTATTCTCGTTTTGGCATACATGGTCGATATCTTCGATGCTCTCAATAATCTCAATTAACAGATGCAGGGGGTGGAGTCAACATTATCGAAGTGGAAGAACATCTGAAGACTTTTCAAAAAAAATGACTTAACGGAAACGACGAATGGGGAATGATAACTTGACTAACTTTCCTCTGTTTGACGACTGCACAAGTAAGACCAAAGATATGTCTGGAAATGGGAACATTTCCGTACCGAGAAAACTGAAGCAAGCAATTTTCGTGCACTTAGATGAGCTTGCAAAGTCTCTCAATGGATACTTCCGACCAGAGAGTCATATCCAGCATGGGTAAGACAGTCATTCACGTTTAGTGCTGATAAAGAAGATGTCAATGATAGATACCTCAATGAAATCATTGAACTTTAGCAGAGCCAGTTTTAACAGCAACTCTTCAAAACAACAACGCTCTCAACGTTTTGGTGTCACCAAATCGTAGCTTACCCTCTTCTTGCTAAGAAAGCCCTTGAGATACTCATGCAGTTTGTTACAACGTATTTTTGCAAGCACTCCTTTTCGAAGATGTTAGACATAAAAACAAAAAAAGGGAACAGACTGTGTTGCCATGAGCCTTGCCAAAGTGAAGCTGCGAATTTTAAAATTGTTTCCAAAATGCAACAGCATAAGGCACATTGATTTGTTGTTAATATTTATTGAGTTGTGTTTTTGTGTGTAGTTCATATTTTGTTTGTCTTGTTTCTTTGAATAATATGATTTTTTGTGCAACAGATGCACAGTTTACTTTGGGCTCAAGTTCGTTAATAAAAATTTTTGCATTTTAAGGAAGGGTTCGGTGAGTGCCTGCATGAAACTTACTGGGTTGGGTACCTCCAACAAGTTTAAGAACCACTGCTTTAGAATAATAATTATAAAAACGGCGGTCAGCATTTTGCAACAATGAATCAAGTTAATTGTAACTTATTAAAGCACAATGGGTTAGACTTCGAAACAAAATGCAAGAAGAGAAATCGAAGAACTCTAATCAAAGAAATGAGCTAAAGCTAAATTTTGTAAAGCAATAATCGGACAACAATTAAGATGTGAAATGTGAGAAACCAAAGCGGGCATCTAAAACCAAAAAAAGAGGTTAATCCCCTCGTCACAAAATTCAATAGGCCACTAACACTTCACAAATAGTTATACAGCTATGCACAAAACACAGGCGAGGTTATTTTTTTGCAGATACATTGTCCAAGTAATGTCTAAAACAGAGTTGGGCACTTGTAGTTTTGTTGCGCTAGCGCGCGCCCCAAGTTTTCAAAAAAAGTTGCGGAAACGCTTGCGTCGCAATTATTTTAGCCATTTTTAAAGCGCAACTTTAATCTGGTACATATTTAGAAGAACTTCAAAAAAACCGTAGTCTGTTACAAAATCGCTGCTTTTCATTTATTTGTCCAATTTTTCTGAAAAGTAGTTGTTTTTTTTTTACACGTGCAGAATCAAAAGCACAATGCTAATTTTTCTTGTCTTTAAATTAATTAACAATAATTAATGGTGTAATGTTTTTGTTTTTGTATTTTTCTTACTGAGGTTTTTGTTCGAGAAATGATCTTTTGATCCGCGACAGGATTTTTTTCGGTGGGTTTGTTTGCCCGTTGGGCTGGTAGAATGTGTTCATGCTTTTACATATTTTTAAGGACTGATCATATTCATCGAGCCAAACTCTGCTATAGTCCCACCATTGCACCGCCCCCATAGCAGTGTTTTATTAAGCAAGTAACCTCGGTTTTATACTTTATTTTCTTTCTTTTTTCTCTTTCTATCTATTTAAACAATTTCATAATGAGGTGAAGCAACCTTGCTTCTATATTATACAACAAGTCACATTTTTCATCGCTAATTAGCAAGTCACAACGTCAACTCGTTTTGTTGTTTCTTCCTTTTTCTAACCCCGTCTTTAACTACACACAAACTTCTCAACATTTTGTTATTTTGTTCATGTGGCGGAGCAGAAATAAAAGAAAAACTGAACTAAACTGAACTGAATTAATGAGTGCTCAAAAGATTTGTCAGACACGAACACAAGCCCGCAGCTGTTTGGTGAAAATAACCGGAAACAGTGAGTGACGTGAGTGAGTGACGTGCAGCTGGATAAATATGGTTGCTGTATTAGATTAAAGCACAAGTAAAACATCGAAACATCAAATTCTTGGAAACAGTTGCGATGTCTAAAGACGAATAGCAAAACGTACCTTTCTTTTAAGTTCCACATTTAATTCCTTACAACTAAAAACAAACAAGAAAGAAGCGGAATTACCTAACACAAAATGTCAATGACAGAGCAGACAAAAACCTGATACCCTCTGCAATGTGTAATTTAAAAAAAAATTCTTTTATAACATCGAGTTATGCAAATGCAACAATTCTTATTGTAAGTGAAACAAAAGAGTCAACACGGCGATATTTAGTTACAACACCAGTTTATTTTATCTGATTATATTGTTGCTTAAATTTTGTTACAAGAAAGTTTTAACAAAAAAATCCTAACCTTTTTCAGATTGCATTAAAACTAGGTTGACTTAGCTGCAGAAGCAAGGTTTGCCATAACGAAATAGTAAGAACGCAGCTTTTTTAAACACGCTTTGATATTATCATGCTCACTTTGAGTTTCAGTAAGGAAGGCTTCTTTAACTTGGACTTTTAAATCAATTTTTGTTTTGTGCAACCCCCGCTACCAAATCACCGACTTAATTTAGTCACAAAGCTTTACACAACAAAAAATGTATCTTTTATTAAATTAAGAAATTCACTTATTAACTTTATTAAACATTTTTGGAACTAATCGCAAACAGCAAATTTAACCAAGTTTAATTATGCAATTAGGTGCAAATCACTTCATATCACCAAAATATTTTCTGTTTGAACTTAACTTAATACATTGTTTCCAAAATACTTAACTCGTCATTTTGTAAAAGCAAACCAAAATAAATTTACCCAAGAAGCAAAAATTTATTTATAATTTAATTTTTTAAAAATTATTTCATTTTTGAAATTATACTATATAGCTTTCATTTCCATTTGGTATACAGTGATTTCCTAAAACTCTACGAATCTAAGTTTTCCTAAAACCTAGTTTAAAGGAACCTGTTCTACATATTGGTTAAAAGTTTATTTAATCGTTGCATTCCTGTAGACCAGGGGTTCCCAAACTGGAGTACATGCATTCCTAGGGGTACATTTAGGCTTCTCAAGGGGTACATTATTATGTGACAAAATGTCCTTATTTAAGTTAAACTCCGTGTCCGGAAGAAATAATAGACTCAAATGTCTAGAATTTTCGAATCCGGTCGATTGTAATTATGTCAAACAGGACAATTAAGAGGAAGACTTTTTTTACAGATCACAGTGATTTTCGGTTTTAATGGGGAAATTTTCTGGCTGCTGTAAAGTGAAGACTTTTCTTTTTTTTTTTAGAGATCACCTTGATTTTCGGCATAAATTGGGAAAATTTGTATCTGATTCAAAATTAAGACCTTTCTTTTTTCAGTGATCACCTTGATATTGGGCATCATAGCCGTACCGACAGGGGGGAAATTGCCCAAAATTCAAATTTTTCGGGCAATGACAAGAAAATATTTGGGCAAGAGCATAATTTTTCGGGCAGCGATATGAAAAATTTCATTTCAGGAAAAAATTCAGGAGTTTCAGGGCATTGACATTGATCAACTGCAAAAATTAGTTACCGAATTTAGGTGAAGACCTTTTTTTTTAGAGAACACCTTGATTTTGGGACGAAAATTGAAAAATATGTCACTGAATCCAATTGAAGACCTTTTTTTTTAGAGATCACCATGATTTCAGGACGAAATTTCTTTTCCGTCCAAGAATCTCAGAGAACTTTTTTGTCCTATCCATAAAGTACTAGAAAATCGTGATTTGGGCAAACGTCACAAGATTTGGGCAAAACTTCATTGCCCCCAAAAATTTTTTGGGCTGGTACGCCTATGTTGGAAATAAATAGGGGGAAAATTAGTGGCTGATTTTAACTAAAAGCCTTTTTTTTAGAGAAACGTCACAAAATTTTGGGGGTATATGCAAACCTGCTACAATGTCCAAAGGGTACCGATGAACTAAAAGTTTGGGAAACCCTGTTGTAGACCTAACTTGAGATATTTGTGATTAGTTAAGAGGCTTAATTAAATGAAATTTAAATTGCTCTAAACAATATTTATGAAATAAATTCAATCAACTGTTATGTAGACGGTTATTTTAAGATTGACACGTATTATTAAGCAATGTATTGCCATACGAAGAATGTGACAGGAGATGCAATTGCCCCTTAGAAGTAAGAACGGTGACAGCTGGAATCCACTTGGCAAGGTTATTGCAGTTTACAGAGAAAGAAATTCTATATCAACAAAATCTGCTAAAATCTGGTTTTATTAGTGCTAACAATGCTTTGACCTTTGCTATTTATGAAATAATTTTTTACATTCACTCAATTTTGTGAACAATTTAGACAAAAAGTTTTATAATATGAAAAAAAGGCAAATCATTCCACAAAAAGATTATGTTTGTAGTTCCATATTGCAGAAGACTTTAACTTTTCTTTACTATAAAACAATATTTCGACTTGACCAATTTAGTTAGAATTTAGTGGCGTGCGGTCAGGGCATGCAAGTCATGCTTATCATGACCAACGAACTTTTACGTGATGACCTCTTTTTTCTTTATAAAGGACATTACGATTTTGGGACGAAAATTGAGAAATCTGAAACTGATTCCAGGCGAAGACCTTTTTTTTAGGGAACACTACAATTTTGGACAAAATAAGAAAAATCTGAAACTCTTTTAAGGTGATGACCTTTTTTTTAAAAAACTCCATGATTTTGAAACCAAAATTCGTCTCCGTTCTACAGTAAGATCAGACAATTTTTTTAATCTATTCGTAAAGTATTGCATGCCAATTGCATGACCAGCATTAGCACAATAATTGCATAATCAGCTTGTCAGCATAGTCACCGCACCCAGTGTTCCCTCTAAGAAAATTTTGCACTGAGCAAATATTTTTTATAGTGAGCACGAATATTTTAAAGCTGAGTAAGCGAAATCATAAATGAACGACAAATTTTGTGAATGCTTATAATTAAAAATCTTATCCAAATACAGTAGAAACAATGTAATGTACACATTCAATTCAAATTGCTTCTCCTTGTTTTTGTGCTTTTCTAGTGTTTGTACACTTTGTCCAGGTTTATTGCTGAATCGTGATAGATAGCTGATTCATCATCATCATCACTGTTATCCTCTGTTGTTTCTGATGTTGTAGTCAAGACAGATTTGACCATCATCATTTGGTCCAGATGATATGGCTCTAACTTGCATCTGTTTTCAGTTTTAATTCTGTTAATTAAGCTGAAGCCTCTTTCACAGTCAGCCCTGGAGGCTTAAAAAGAAGAACATATTTGAAGGAGGCAAAGGATAGTGGAAAACTTTTTATGCCTAAAGCAGATTTCAGCCAAATCACTTAAGCCTACATTGCCACCTGGTTTAAACGTTTTCTTTGCCAAAAACTTGAAATCATTATAAGCATTTAGACTTTTAGAGTATTGCTTTCATGTACAGAGCCATAGCACTAAAAGAAGTAGCTGAACTGCTTTACTCTTTGACGGCGGGAGTCACATATTGTGACAAGTCACGTGATCTCAGGTGAGCAAAAAAAATCAACTCGGCAAATATTTTTGGCCAAACCTCCTGAAAAACCCTCTGTTACGTCACAATACCCAAGCAAATGCGCACGTCCCTTTATATACGGTTGCGCTTTGATCCGAAATCAGAATTTCTAATCAGCAAAAAAACATCTAAAAGCTCTGATACAAACCGTTCAGAGATAAGTTGTTCAGCTTATTAAATTATAATTTACTAATCAGGTCATAATTATAAAAAAAGTTTTTTTTGTATGAGACTAAGTGTTGATTTTAACAAAGTATTAAATCAACTTGACTGGATTGAAGAACACGCGTTCCTCGCCCTGCTCTATTCGTAATTCTTCAGGTCGTTGAATCGATTTTATTATGAGTTGAAAACCGGATAATTTCAATTTGATGTCCAATACGAGGCGTTCAAAACAAATACATAGCAGTAAATTTACAGTTTAATAAATTTGACGGTAAACGAATTTCAAGGAAACCAAATTAATGAAAGGAAGGCGACGAAACGGTTTTTTCAAAACTGTCGACGATTCAAAAATTCACAGTAACCTCCGTGCACGACTTAAGCTTTCTAAGATAGATCATTACCGTCCAGAGAAAACCTCAAAGGAAAAAAGGCGCTTCTAATAACTTTGCGCTTACTCAAGTGGAAAAACAAGCAGAAAAACGCACAGCCGCCAAATCAACAAACAAGCAAGTACGGACGGAAAAGCTCAAGTTCGACAAAAAGTCCTCTTCCCCAAATAAATTAACACTAAGATTAATAAAGCTTTATGAAGTAAAGAATATATACGAACACTATCAATCAAGTAAATTTTAGAAATAATATATTTTCAAAAACTGGTTTTTGGTTGTATAGTTTATTTCAAAAACAGATTTTTGAACACCAAACGTTTCGTCTAAACTGCGGGTTCCTCTTTTTTCTAAATTGTAAATAATATGCTTCAATAGCTTGGAATCGGACTGCAATATCTTGGAGTCTCCGGAAGCAGGTCATAATACTTGCTTGACAGCTGCTCTATGCATTAAAAAATTCATTTATAAATTTTTATTTCCTAAAGTTGCAAATCGTATATCAGCCAATTGAAAATATTATGCTAAAACATATTACCCGCTGTAGTCTTAGGCTTCAGCAAAAATACATCAGACGATCGTCGTCGTCATCGTTTGAAGGGCATCCACTCCAGGCCAGACACAAACAGAACTGGGGCCGAGGGTTTATCCTTTTACTACCCCAGACTGCTGCACTGCCTGGATCAGATGCTGGCAGTGATGTTATTAAGCCAGCATCGAGTTTCGTCATCCAGAACCGTCAGACCGCGTGCTCCATGTGGTGCCCGATGTATGGGGCACATTGTTAGTACATGGTCTGCGGTTTGCTCTGAGGCGCCACACTCGCAATTCGGTGAAGGAGCGAGACCCCATTTGTGCATGGACGAATGGAATCGCCCAACACCAGTCCGCAGGCGGTTGAGCTTAACCCAAGCTGCTCGGGGTAAGCCCATCCCAACAGGCCTGACACTGGTCCCGGGCACAAAAGCACGGAGCCTGGAAGCACTTTCACAGTACTCCGCGTTCCATTTATGATTTGTCCATTCAGAGGCGCGGATGCCAAGTCTGGCAAGATTGTCCAAGAGATTCCGCGCACCTGGCACAAACGGGCGTCTGGATCTTAGTTTCACTTGGCCAGTATCTGAGGACCCATTTAACAGACCATGCAAAATATGATCGGGGTCCAGAGATCCACGGTAAGCCAAGGAGAATGTCGCTCCCAGTCGGCGAAGCTCAGCTGGCTGGATGCCTGAAAGTACAGGTAGGTGGTCCGTTGGAGTGGGACGCAGGCATCCAGTAACTATGCGCAAGGCGTCATTCAAGACACTGTCAATGAGGCGAGTGTGAGCACTGCGACACCAGACTGGCGCACAGTACTCAGCTGTTGAGTAGACTAGAGACAAGGTGGCTATGCGTAGTGTTTTAGCACCAGCACCCCATCCCGAGCCCACGAGTCGCCTCAACAGTGTGACGCGCGATGATAGTTTTTTGCGCAATGCCACTAAATGGTGACGAAACGTGAGCGATCTGTCCAGTTTTACCCCAAGGTATGTAGGGGTTGGACAGAACGGTAAAAGTCTACTATTGTTGTAGACCTTTAGCTCACGTTTGGCCTCTCGGTTGTTTAAGTGAAAGGCTGTCGCCACCGTCTTAGTGTGACTGAGCTTCAACCTCCAAGTCTGGAGATACGCTGACAGTGTGGACATGTCTTGGCTTAATGTCCCCTCCAAGTCCTTCCAGTTTCCAGAAGAGTGCAACAATGCTAAATCATCAGCATAAGCAAACTTTCTGGAAATCATGGAAGGAAGATCGTACGTATAGATGTTAAATAGGAGGGGAGCCAAGACCGATCCCTGAGGAACGCCGTTTTTAAGACGGCGTATCCTGCTTTGCTTGCTGTCACCGGTGGTAAGAGTGAAACTTCGATTTCGGACAAGCTCCATGATCATTTTGACCATGTGCTTATCCGGAAGTAGTCTCAGCAGCTTGCAGGTAAGGCCACGGTGCCAGACAGTGTCATAAGCAGCTGTCAGATCGATAAATACGGCACCGGCCTTCTTTTTAGCCTCGAAAGAATCCTCGATGTTCTGGGTTAGCAGAACAACTTGATCTACGGTTGACTTCCCGCGTCGGAACCCAGCCTGCTCTTTAGGGAGCAGTGGATCGATTAATGGTTCAACGCGGGCGTAGATAAGCCTCTCGAGGATCTTGTAGGGGACACAGAGCAGAGATATCGGTCGATAACTCTTTGGGTCCCCCACGGGCTTTGCTGGTTTTGGGATCGCGACCACAAGCGCTCTTCTCCAGATCTTGGGAATTTTGAGTCGGCGCAAACAGGAAGAAAGGAAGTCACGTAACCAGGACTTCAAAGCAGCTCCAGCATGGAGTATAAGCTCGGGGCAGATGGAATCAGGTCCCGGAGGTTTACCTGGTTTTAAATGTTGAAGGGCAGCAGCAAATTCTCTCTGTGAAAAATTGTCAGAGATATTTACTGCGTCTGGTGTTGTGGCCCTCCAAAGGTCAGACACTTCTTGAAAGACAAGTCGAGATGACTTGCGATCAACAGCCTCGTATTTGCCATTTCTAATCAGCTGAGATGCAATAGCATCGGCTGAAACGGGACAATGACGAGGAGAGTGTCGTGACCTACCAGTAAGGTTGTTCAAGATACTCCACGCTTTTCGACTTGAGTGTGAGAAGTCAATGCTCCGAACTGCTTCGGACCATCGATCCCTCCGTTTTCTGTCAAGCCTGGCAAGCAGAGTTGTAGCAGCCAAACTTGAGTCGTCTCCCTGAGGAGACTGCAGAAAGGTTTTATAGAGGGATTCACACTCTGCATCCCAACACGGAATATAGTTATTTCGATACCCGCGTGGGATAGTCTTCTTGGCTGCTTTCTTAATGGTATTACAGAAGTCCTGGTAAGCCGCATCCACATCAAGTGAATCAGGCGGAAACAAAGTCTTTGCGAATTTATTCGTCAAAGCAATGTAGTGACTCCAATTGGCCTTGCGGAAGTTCCATCGCTTAACAGGCATGCTTGGCACTGCCATAGCAAACCTTGGTGGTGTAATAAGCGAGGGTCGATGTTGTGACCTGGGAAACTTCTCAAGGACACGTCTATCCGGTAAGCGACTGTTTGGACCTACGCTAGCGAAAGCTAGGTCTGGATTGGTGCCAGTGTTCCAGCGGCCGGAATAAAAACTGGCAGCGTCCTTGGCATTATATAGGAGGGCAAGACAATTAATACTTGCCCAGCCAGCCAAGCACTCACCATCCGGACTGTTGTCATCATAACCCCAGTCAGCATGACGACAGTTAAAATCGCCAGCGTACAGACAGGGGTGAGGAAACACTGGGAGATCCAGGGTTCGCAATCGCGTTGGCGGTGGTTTGTAGACGTTGACTATTTTATAGCCATCAACGTCCACACACAGCCACTCGATCTCCGATGTCGGTGGAGATTGGTCCAAAAGCGTGTATCTCAGTCGCTCGTGAACAAACGTGGCAAGGCCATGCTTCCTGCTTAAAGAAGACCCAGCTAGTTGGTAGTGTGGTAGCACCAACTTCTCTGCATCAGTGCAGTGGGTCTCCTGCAGTAGGATGACGAGTGCCTCAGACTGCATAGCGAGGTGATGAAGAACATTCATCTTGCTTGCAGTGAGGCCTTCGATGTTCAGCTGAAGAATAGTGGGTCTTCAGACCCACACTGAACATCGGAATGGGTGGATACCCTTCCGTTTTGGTAGGTTCGGTTTCGGTCTGTCATTTTTTAAATCAATGAGCAGACTTACTCACGGCCCAGGCTGCGTGAAAGCACCTACCATCTGGGCCAACAATGAAAATTTGTTACATAAGAATTTATTGAGTTACAACGACCTTACTTTGCTGAGCAAGCTAATATAAACTATGAGCTTGCCGTTTCTTCTTTATAAATTGTCACAAAAAAAATCCGGAACTTTTTTTCTAGATCAAAGTCAAAGCCGCGCAAAGATTCAAACAATGGCTCGCTGGCACACACACTCAAATAAAGTTCAAAATTTGGTTCTTCTAGTTAGTAATGTACCGCTCGTCATAATCTCTTGAGAATATAATCGAAAGTAGCGCCGCCATTTTGCAAAATATTCAGACGAAACTTTTTTCGCTCGATAGAGTAGAACTCTAGCGACACGTAGCGACTTCAAAATTTGAATTATCTTGTCGCTACTCGTAATTATTGGGGAAAAAGGGATTTTTTGAAAAGAAAAGTGGGGTCTTTTATTTTGTTTATTGCAAACTTGTTTTTGAACAAATTTTTAAACATTTTATATCATTGTACTCAGGAAAAAATCATCTTTTCAATGATATAAAATTTAAACAATTTTTTTTTATAATCAATGGGGAAATTATAATTAAATATTGCTTAATTAGTGAAAAACACCTAAAATTGCGCAGCTAGTGGACAAAAGCCCCGCCGCCAAAGAGTTAAGAGTTGTTGTAACTCGTTTAAGCCAAAATTGAAATTGGCTTGTTTTATGCAGCTGTAGTCAAATATACACCAATTACAGAGTTTGTTGTCTTCTGGAAACCGGTCTTTCAAATGAGTACAGAGTCTTTCAATAAATCTGACTACTGGAGCCATTTCATCCATAGTTAATGCTGATTCATTATTCAAATTTTGAATAGTTGCACTCCAGTGTGTCTGTTCACTCAAGTACTGCGCTTGGAGCTTGGCGATCTTGCTGCGAGCGACTGCTTGTGCTTCCATAGGAATGATGTCGCTCTTTTGAAATATCCTTGATAAATCTGAAAGTTCTGTTAGGATATGATTTAGGACAAACAATGCAGCTTTAATTTGCATTAATTCCAGTTTGGCAACGCAAAAAACTGCCGCCGTATCATGTGTTCCTTGTTCTTTGCAATAATCAAGAAGTACATCATAGTTTCGTACTAGTGCTTGTATAGGTAAATGACGAGACAGCCACCTCACATTATGTATAGCTTTGAAAGTAATTAGGTTGTGACCAGATGCCTGAGCAATAGCCTGCAATCCTTGCTTCTTAACTGAGGATCTTCTAAACATAGTATAAACGGTTCTTACTAATGTTTCAATGTCTTGCATAAGAGATACTTTTGACCACGCATCGTCGATTCCCAGGTCTTCTCGGTGAGCTACGCAGTGCTGTTCAATTATATGCGGTGCGAAATTCTTCAATAATTTTGGTACGCTATTTTGTTTACCAAGCATGACAGCAGCGCCATCACTTGTAAACATAACTAGGAACATAAGGAAGTAAATGCAGTTTTATGACAAATAGTCACTAGTCACAAGAATTGCGAGAGCATTGTTGCGTCAAAATCCTCAATTGGAAATGTAATATTGCTACTACATAGCAATTCAAGGTTACGACTCCACTGCACTTCTAGTCGGCTATCTAGGTTACGACTGAGAACCACGTTGTTAATTCAGGTCAAGGTAATTTAGAGAATGCGCAGATCGCGCTCTCTTTTAGCTCGAACCTATCCAAATGAAATGTTGATGAATGTTAACTTTTAAGTTTGGAATGTTTCAAGTGCGCTAAGAAGAGATTTCACTGTGCAAATGGTATGATGGTACTGCGCAATTGCGCAGTTGCGCACCTGAGAGGTAACACTGACCGCACCCCACCGTTAAAGTTGATTGCTTTTGATCACATTGATTTTTTTAATTTCACAGAAATATTTTTTATTTTGAATGTTTTTTTTTTTTTCTGTTGGATAAGTAACCTAATTTATGTAATACAATATTTGTTTATTAAGATTTTGCTAATGTTTTCTGAGGTAATAGTTTAACTTTTAATTGTTCTACGGTTTGTTCAATTAGTTTGGTCTAGTTATATTGAGAATTACAAAAAGTTAACATTTTCCAAAAAATTTATTTAATTATCATCAACTTAAATTTCAACTGTGACGAGTAATTTCTTATTTATCGTAACTTTGTTTAAAACTTATGACACTCACATTCCTTTTTTTACGATAGAATTATTCAATTGATTGTCCGAATTTCAACATTATAGATTGAAAAACCAAAACGCCACTACAACTACAGAATGATATTGTACCCAAACACAGCTTAATATAATTTGTTTGAATATTTTTTGACCTTGTTTATGTGAATTTTTGAAAACTGTTGCCAGGCTGGACAAAAGATTAGAATCGCCATTTCAATGCAATTGTGGTGGAGTGTTATCGGTTCAAATCTTACGTTCATGCTGTTGTGTCCTCAATAAAAAACCTTGTATTCATTTTGTTAGCTAGGTAAAGCAGACTTCTAATCATAAATAAGACAAAAATAAATACCAAAAAAAATAAATAAATACCAAAAATTCCTCAAATATTTAAAATTTAAAAATGTTAACCCATCTTCGAAACTTTGAACTTGTAAGTTACAATTTAGCCACAATAAAACAATTAAAAATATTTTTTATCATAATAACCGAGACGTGAAACTCGTGGTTAAGGTCAAACAACAAAAAAATGCGGCCATTCTGTCCAGTTTCTATCCATGTAGAGGCTAAACTGAGTAGGTTGTTTACTTTAATGTCATCCTGACGGTGGATCGTCAAATAATTATAAATAATTAAGCATAAATAATGCATAAAAGCATAAATAATTAAGCATAAAATAATTAAAAATATTTTTTATCATAATAACCGAGACGTGAAACTCGTGCTTAAGGTCAAACAACAAAAAAATGCGGCCATTCTGTCCAGTTTCTATCCATGTAGAGGCTAAACTGAGTGGGTTGTTTACTTCAATGTCATCCTGACGGTGGATCGTCAAAATGTTAAGACAAATTGTCGGCACTGCACTGAGCACTAAATCCAAAACATTGCCTGCCATTGTCTAATTTTTTACTTACTTCTGGACATGTTGTCGTAATAGGCAAACCTGTTTTTAAGCACACTGTTTTTAAAAAACCTCTGGACATTTGTCACAAGATGGCCGGTTTTATTAATCGGCTGTTTTAGATAACAATCAGTTTTGCTATGAAGACCCAACAATCCACTCAGCCATATGAGATATTCTAAACCTGACCATAATGTACATATGGTCGCTTAGTTCACTTATCGAATGCTCATCAGCTTGTACCTGCTTCTAGGAATTACTAGATAATCCTTGTGAATTCAATATACAGCCTATTAGAAATGGAGTTCTCAATAAAAATATTCAGAACTTTTTTGAAAAGAGTAATGCGAGGTATATATCGATCTTTGGATTAGGTTACGCAATGTTGACTCCTCACAAATACTACCAGCATCACAAAAAAGCGACGCAGATTGCGTTATAAAGGAGGACAATTAATAAAATTTTTGGAATAATAAAAATTTCGGTTTATTTGTTTCTATCTTTCGACTGAAAGTGATGTAGTTGTTGGAGCTTTGCATTTAATAAAAATTTGATTCTAAATTGAACTATAATTTTTTCCATTTATACTTGTACTAAGTAGCGTTTACACAAATTACGAAGAGTATTTGCCATAAATTTATTCATGCGTTTTTTTTTGGATGTTGATGTTATCTACTCGCCGCAGAGACCCGCTAAAATTGATATGTCATGAAAACCATACAAATATTCTTATGAAATTTTTTAAGCGAATATAATTAATTCTTAAAATTCATTATTGAAAAAGCATTAAAATTTTAAGAACGAAGGACTATTGCTCTCTAGTTGATTAAAATAACACAGGTCTACAAAATTTGATCGAGTTTCAGAAACAAAAATGAAAAGTATGCAGTCTAGCTAATTTGAGGGCGCTGGTTTCAAATCTGTCATTAGTTTTGCCGTAACGGGTCACATTTTTTAAAAAAATACGATTTAAAGTTTTTGCTCTACACATTGAAAGGCATAAACTAATGTGTAGCTATATGCATACAATATCACATACTAAGGGTGGTTATAGAAATATACTAAGCACAAAGAAGAATACAAATACACTGAACACAATTTTATGGCAATAGTTTCCTTTTTTTAGATTGACGAGAGTGTTGAAAGTCTAAAGATTCACGTATCAGATTCCAGCAATAGTCCGCTGTCATGCTGACATTCCATTTTCCCTGATACCTTTTTTCATCACTTTAATATCTTGGTGAGACCTTTCACCCTGTTCTTCACTGAATGGCCTTAAGTTTTCTGGAAAGTAGCTCAAATGACTATGCAGGAAATGTACTTTAACACTCATGTTGCAGTGCAAGTCATGAAAAGCTTGTAATAAGCTTTCCACAAGTTTGTTGAAATTCGGGGATTTGATGTTTCCCAGGAAGTTCTTCACCACATCACAAAATGCTTTCCATGCATTTAATTCTTCTTTCTTCATGGTGGAAATAAATGTCTGGTCTTTTACCAAAAGCCGAATTTGGGGCCCATCAAAAATACCTGCTTTGATTTTTTCATAAGTAAGCCTCGGAAACTTTGTGCAAAGGTATTTGAAACACTCTCCCTCTTTGTCCAAAGCCTTGACAAACTGTTTCATTAACCCCAACTTGATGTGCAGTGGTGGCAATGATATTTTTTCTCTATTCACCAATGGAATGTTCTTTATGTTCTTCTCTCCTAGTATAAATACCTCTCTACTCGGCCGTTCTCTTTTTATCCAGTGGTCTTGCTTTGCTCTGCTATCCCACAAGCATAAGAAGGAGGGTATTTCGTGTTCCCACCTTGTTGCCAAAGGAGAATGGATAAGACCTTTAAGAATCCACATATTACCCATTCATGTTCAGCGTATTTGATTTTGTCCAGAATGCTTTTCATATTTTCGTATGTTTCCTTTATTTGTATCGAATGTCCTATTGGTACAGAAGCAAGTTTATTGCCATTGTGTAACAGAACACATTTCAGGCTTCTTTTGGAACTGTCTATGAAAAGCCTCCATTCTGATGGAGTGTATAATGTCCCCATAGCAGTTATTAGTTTTTCTATGTTATCGCAGAACAGCAAATTTTCTTCCATTTTGAAGAATTCCATGAGACCTTTTTCCCTATAACGATAAAAGCTGACTTTGGTTTCAGGAGCCAGCAAGTTTTTTTCTTTCAGTCGTGATTCTAGCAGTTTAGCAGAAATATTTGGAAGATCAAGTTTCCTAACTAAGTCATTCAACTCTGCTTGAGTGAACAGTTGCGGTTCATCATTTTGATGGACGAGTACAAAATCTTCATATAGTTCACTTTCCTCACTTGAAGGTATAGATTCACTTTCACTGAGATGAAAACCATGGAATGTTGGTTTAGGTACTATGAGGAACTGGTTGAATTGCTGATGGCAAACTGGGATATGCTACGGAAGACCTCGTTTTAGATGTTATACCGGTAGTTTTGACAGCACAAAAGTAACAGTCACTAAGATGATTTTGAGGCTCTCGCCATACCATCGCAACTCCAAATGATAAATGCTTCTTCCCTTTCATCCACAATATGAATGTCGACATACAACTAATACATACTTTGTGTGGGGTCCATGTCTTGTCTTGGTCCCCAGTTTCACACCAAAATAAGCGTAGTAAGCATTTTTTATTAATGAAGTTACATTTCGTCTATCTTTTTTCCTTGTAAACCGATTACAAATGTAGCAGAAATTGTCTGGATCATTTACACACCCTCTAAGCCGCAATGTTGACATTTTGAATTACTCAAATATTGATTAAGATGAAAGCACTTTTGATAAATTTCTGCACAACAAAATTTATAATATTAAATTTCACAGTTCAGTAAAACTTTACTAACTACGGTACCTAACACACCACTAGTATCGCTAGAATGAAAACTTTTAATTGCCTTAAAAAAACATGAAACTCCTCACCTTGTGAGTTTCAAGTAAAATCCTGGTGAAACTGCTCTAACACCTACAATATTGTCATACTCATACAGTCAAGCTAATCTAATCAAGCTATCCTTCCAACTTTTAGTGAACCTATGCAGATTGAGAAATTTTGGAAAGTATCTCCTTATCACAGCTGCTAGTTTATAGACGGGAGGATATTTGTAGCCTAACAATGTAATATTCTGTTTGGAAAGAGCAATAAATCGTAGAAAGAAAAACAATACCGGTAATAAAGCGAAAAATGTTACATTGGGAAAACGCCAAACAAATTGAAACACAGAACACATATTTAAAGGAACTGTTACATTCTCGTAAAGAAATGTTGTTGTGGTCGATTTATACACATTACCTGCCAACAGGTATGTGCATGCTGCTTCAAAAAAATTGCAAATCCGAACGGCGACTTGGTGTTTACTTTACGGCATTTTAGAGCCATCTGGGATGGGGTTAGTGCAAGATAACTGAAAAATGAAGGCTGATATGACATAATGGACATCCGATTCGAAATCAGCGCCCCAAAGTTAGCCCAAGGGCACCTGTTTTCTACTTTGTTTCAAAAATTGTGTAGACTAGTGTAATCTTTACATTTGTCAATATTTAAAATATTCACTAAATATTTTAAATCAACGAAGTTTGTGAGTTGTATTAAGAAATTGAACGCTCAAATCACCCTTTTATACGTATTTACTATTACTCGTATTTTTTTTTTGGAATTTGGATTTTTTTATGTTGTATTATTACTCGTATTTCTTTTTGGACAAAATTCAGCATATTAAAAAACATACAAACAAACAATGAAAAACAATGGCACAACATTGCTTATAAAAATACACAATCAAAAAAAATGTTTATTGAATAAAAGCAGTCTTTACGTTGTTCAGCTGGGAAATTTTAATGGCAATTATTATAAAATTGAAAGCTATTTCCCCACAGTTTTGGCATTGGCTGATACGTTTGGGCAATTGATCTTTCTTTTTTTTTCATTCCTGGACCTGATATTTTTGATATACATATTTTACACAGACGTTCTTTTTCTGATTGAGGAGGAGATATTGATAACAAACCGGTATTAGTGCTTGGTCCCAGGACGTTTTCACGAAGTACCAACTCTATTTTTGGTAGAATTTCACTGCCAAGACCTTTCCTGGGTTTTTTTTTAATAAAAGGTTTTAATAATTTTGAAACAAGACTAAAGCCAACTTCAAACAAATTCTGTTTGCGCGGCTTTGTGTGTTCATTCATTGCCAATACACTGCTACATTTTTGCGACAAGTATCAAGCAAATACAAAAATGGAATTGTGGTCTATTTTCGAGACTTGGTTTTACACAATTACAAACTAATTTTTTGGTCTACAATGTCTGTACCTCCTTTTGTAAACATATAACTTTTATAAGGCCGGTTTCTATTTTTGATCTTTTGAAATTCCAAAATTGGTTACATTTTTGATAAGATTAAAATATTTTGCTTTCCTGAGGTTTTAGAGTTTACAATAACAGAATTGAGGTTGATATTTTTTTCAGGTTTGTTTCAAAAAACTTTATGAGAAATAACACCTTTATTACATACTTGTTTTATTTCATTTGGTATTCGTTTGCAATTGCTTGAATACTTCCGATGGTAGTAATTTTCCGCTCCAAAAAACATATTGTCAAAGATATTGAAGTGTATAATCAATCGTAAGATGAACTTTTATAACAAAACCAAACCAAGGGCTCAGGATTTTTTCCGAATTTGTTATAAAAATGACGTGAAGAAATCTAAATCTACAGTAACGGTTTTTTCATCATAAACAATTTTTCTTGAAAAATGAAATTGAAAGCGTTTTATTGCCTCGCAAAATTTTTTATGTAAATGTAGTTAATGAACCATTCAGTCGCAATAGCTTTGATAAACAGTTTACGATTTACACTTTGCCTTTCTCTCGCTTTTGGCTTTTTTTTCTCGCGTTTTATGAAATAGCAAAAAACTAGTGGGTTGTTGTTAAAAAGCCATGAATAACTTCAAAAGTACGAGACAGATTTTTTCAAAAATCGCACCAACTTTTAGATGAATAAAATTCAGAAAAAATCATAAAATTTAAAGACATTCGTGAGAGTAGATTTTGAACAGCATACAGCATTTTAACAGCGCGGGCACTCCCACCCCCCAGTCGTAATAAGATTAAGTTGTTTTTAACTTATGAATCGTCAAATTTTTGGTAAGATTTTGAAGCTTACGTTTAGGAGTCAATAGCTCAAAAAAGGTTGAGGAAAATAGGATTATCCAAGGATTAAGTCGCGAGATCCTGTCCAAACTCGAGTTTGAACTTGTTTAAAACCAATGAGTTCGCAACATTGATTAGAATAATTATTCCAAAAATTTGAAAATAGAAAAGGGAAAAGCCGTGTCAACTATTGTAATCAAACATTGGCCCAGATGGTAGATGCTTTCACGCAGCCTGGGCCGTGAGTAAGTCTGCTCATTGATTTTAAAATGACAGACCGAAACCGAACCTACCAAAACGGAAGGGTATCCACCCATTCCGATGTTCAGTGTGGGTCTGTTAATCGGCAAACGTCCTTTTTAGGACGGGGCAATGTCAGGATAAAACTGCCCTTTTCAGGGCACATTGCCAACAAGTTCCGAAGACCCACTATTCTTCAGCTGAACATCGAAGGCCTCACTGCAAGCAAGATGAATGTTCTTCATCACCTCGCTATGCAGTCTGAGGCACTCGTCATCCTACTGCAGGAGACCCACTGCACTGATGCAGAGAAGTTGGTGCTACCACACTACCAACTAGCTGGGTCTTCTTTAAGCAGGAAGCATGGCCTTGCCACGTTTGTCCATGAGCGACTGAGATACACGCTTTTGGACCAATCTCCACCGACATCGGAGATCGAGTGGCTGTGTGTGGACGTTGATGGCTATAAAATAGTCAACGTCTACAAACCACCGCCAACGCGATTGCGAACCCTGGATCTCCCAGTGTTTCCTCACCCCTGTCTGTACGCTGGCGATTTTAACTGTCGTCATGCTGACTGGGGTTATGATGACAACAGTCCGGATGGTGAGTGCTTGGCTGGCTGGGCAAGTATTAATTGTCTTGCCCTCCTATATAATGCCAAGGACGCTGCCAGTTTTTATTCCGGCCGCTGGAACACTGGCACCAATCCAGACCTAGCTTTCGCTAGCGTAGGTCCAAACAGTCGCTTACCGGATAGACGTGTCCTTGAGAAGTTTCCCAGGTCACAACATCGACCCTCGCTTATTACACCACCAAGGTTTGCTATGGCAGTGCCAAGCATGCCTGTTAAGCGATGGAACTTCCGCAAGGCCAATTGGAGTCACTACATTGCTTTGACGAATAAATTCGCAAAGACTTTGTTTCCGCCTGATTCACTTGATGTGGATGCGGCTTACCAGGACTTCTGTAACATCATTAAGAAAGCAGCCAAGAAGACTATCCCACGCGGGTATCGAAACAACTATATTCCGTGTTGGGATGCAGAGTGTGAATCCCTCTATAAAACCTTTCTGCAGTCTCCTCAGGGAGACGACTCAAGTTTGGCTGCTACAACTCTGCTTGCCAAGCTTGACAGAAAACGGAGGGATCGATGGTCCGAAGCAGTTCGGAGCATTGACTTCTCACACTCAAGTCGAAAAGCGTGGAGTATTTTGAACAACCTTACTGGTAGGTCACGACACTCTCCTCGTCATTGTCCCGTTTCAGCCGATGCTATTGCATCTCAGCTGGTTAGAAATGGGAAATATGAGGCTGTTGATCGCAAGTCATCTCGACTTGTCTTTCAAGAAGTGTCTGACCTTTGGAGGGCCACAACACCAGACGCAGTAAATATCTCTGACAATTTTTCACAGAGAGAATTTGCTGCTGCCCTTCAACATTTAAAACCAGGTAAACCTCCGGGACCTGATTCCATCTGCCCCGAGCTTATACTCCATGCTGGAGCTGCTTTGAAGTCCTGGTTACGTGACTTCCTTTCTTCCTGTTTGCGCCGACTCAAAATTCCCAAGATCTGGAGAAGAGCGCTTGTGGTCGCGATCCTAAAACCAGCAAAGCCCGTGGGGGACCCAAAGAGTTATCGACCGATATCTCTGCTCTGTGTCCCCTACAAGATCCTCGAGAGGCTTATCTACGCCCGCGTTGAACCATTAATCGATCCACTGCTCCCTAAAGAGCAGGCTGGGTTCCGACGCGGGAAGTCAACCGTAGATCAAGTTGTTCTGCTAACCCAGAACATCGAGGATTCTTTCGAGGCTAAAAAGAAGGCCGGTGCCGTATTTATCGATCTGACAGCTGCTTATGACACTGTCTGGCACCGTGGCCTTACCTGCAAGCTGCTGAGACTACTTCCGGATAAGCACATGGTCAAAATGATCATGGAGCTTGTCCGAAATCGAAGTTTCACTCTTACCACCGGTGACAGCAAGCAAAGCAGGATACGCCGTCTTAAAAACGGCGTTCCTCAGGGATCGGTCTTGGCTCCCCTCCTATTTAACATCTATACGTACGATCTTCCTTCCATGATTTCCAGAAAGTTTGCTTATGCTGATGATTTAGCATTGTTGCACTCTTCTGGAAACTGGAAGGACTTGGAGGGGACATTAAGCCAAGACATGTCCACACTGTCAGCGTATCTCCAGACTTGGAGGTTGAAGCTCAGTCACACTAAGACGGTGACGACAGCCTTTCACTTAAACAACCGAGAGGCCAAACGTGAGCTAAAGGTCTACAACAATAGTAGACTTTTACCGTTCTGTCCAACCCCTACATACCTTGGGGTAAAACTGGACAGATCGCTCACGTTTCGTCACCATTTAGTGGCATTGCGCAAAAAACTATCATCGCGCGTCACACTGTTGAGGCGACTCGTGGGCTCGGGATGGGGTGCTGGTGCTAAAACACTACGCATAGCCACCTTGTCTCTAGTCTACTCAACAGCTGAGTACTGTGCGCCAGTCTGGAGTCGCAGTGCTCACACTCGCCTCATTGATAGTGTCTTGAATGACGCCTTGCGCATAGTTACTGGATGCCTGCGTCCCACTCCAACGGACCACCTACCTGTACTTTCAGGCATCCAGCCAGCTGAGCTTCGCCGACTGGGAGCGACACTCTCCTTGGCTTACCGTGGATCTCTGGACCCCGATCATATTTTGCATGGTCTGTTAAATGGGTCCTCAGATACTGGCCAAGTGAGACTAAGATCCAGACGCCCGTTTGTGCCAGGTGCGCGGAATCTCTTGGACAATCTTGCCAGACTTGGCATCCGCGCCTCTGAATGGACAAATCATAAATGGAACGCGGAGTACTGTGAAAGTGCTTCCAGGCTCCGTGCTTTTGTGCCCGGGACCAGTGTCAGGCCTGTTGGGATGGGCTTACCCCGAGCAGCTTGGGTTAAGCTCAACCGCCTGCGGACTGGTGTTGGGCGATTCCATTCGTCCATGCACAAATGGGGTCTCGCTCCTTCACCGAATTGCGAGTGTGGCGCCTCAGAGCAAACCGCAGACCATGTACTAACAATGTGCCCCATACATCGGGCACCACATCCCAGTCAAAAAAAACCTGCCCGGCCCAAGCAAGGCAAACACACGGCAGAGCAATGCGGTGTGTCTAGAGCCTAGTCTTATCTAGCGTTTGCCCGATAATTGCCAAGCATTTTTGCAGGGCAAATGTAGGGAAATGAAACAGGCCAAGTAGGATGCCTGCAAGGCGTAACAGGGCGAAAGCAGGGGCGGCCTAGCGTTTACCGTGCTTTGCCACGTGCAATTGACTGTCGTTGCGTGACAAATACAGGAAAATGTAACGGCTTAGCTTGGTGGTTGCCGGGCGTTACAGGGCAAAACATGGGCGGCGGAGCGTTTACCGTGCTATGCCAAGTGCAATTGACTGCCGTTAAAGCACGGCAAATGCAGGGAAATGTAACGGCTTAGCTTGGTGCCTGCCGGGCGTTGTAGGGCAAAAGCATGTGCTATGCCATGTGCAATTGACTACGTCATCTATTCCAGCATTGCTTTATATATTTTAAATACATATTTTATCAAGGAAAACTGAAATAAGCTGAATCACCTAGTTATAAACTTTACAACTAAAATCAAATAACATGTTGCACATGAACAATGAATCGGCCCAATGCAGTCTGAATTGTACTTAAACTGCAGTTTCCTGTACTCACCCAGTACTCTGTCTGTACATTATAAGTATTGGGCGAGTATGGTTTGTCCATAGGGTGAGCAAAGGCAAACTGCAAGTTCCCTGTACTTTTCTGTATATTATATGTACAGGACGAGTACGGTTTATATATATATATAGGGAGAGTAATGGCAAACTGGAAGTTTTCTGTTATGACTTTATATTTTCCAATACATTTTTAAGCATAAGCAGAGTGCAAAATCATTACAAAATTTGCAGTATATTTATTATTATACGTTTGAATAGCAGTCAAGACCCAAAAATTCTTCCTGTTTGAGGGTATTTAGTTGTTTACTTAGATTTATTACTTACTCAATCTATCATATAACTGCACATAATCACTTTCAATGACACATATATTTTATTTTTATAAAAGCAAAGACAAATTGACAAACGATCTTAAAAGTCTTTGGTAACACTTCCAATTTTTTTTCCACCAGCACGGTCCCGCCAATTCCTCATCCAGGTGCTAATCTCCTTTTCAATGCTTTTTCCTGAGACCACCGCGACTAGCACAGGGTTTGCCATCGCAGCTCCTGTAACAAACATAAAACTAGTTAGAGTTGTTGTTGCCCCACCTCCGATATCTTGGAGTAGCCATCCCTTAATCTCTCTAAAAAGCCAATCTAGATTCCCACTCTTGGATTACCTATGCTGCTTCTAAAGGCCTTTTCCACAGACTAGTGGTGTTGTGCTGGTAGCTGACTGCAGTTAAAGAATTAGTGTCATGTGTCTGGGACAAGCATAGTGGACATTGTGGCGTGTAAGTATTAGGGTTCACTGTATGTAGGTAACTTTGCAAGAGTGGTGATTTGCTAGCTCTGAGCTGTGCCAGTTTTGTACGCATATGACGTGGTGATGTTTGTTCTGATGAATGAACGTCATAGGGTGTGGTGGTAGTAACTTTGTTATTTTTTCTAGAACTACGGTATTGTGAGGTGTTGGTAGTGTGAATGTGTTTGAGGTTTTCTCTACATTCCTCAGGTGTTAAGTCTGGTTTTTCCGATGATTGTGACATTCATATTTCTGGGCGAATTTAAGTAAAAATTAAAATCATGAAAGAGTGTGTCCGTGTTTGAGTCAGTAAGTTGAGTGGCATTGAAGTTTGAGAGGGGTGTCCATTGCAAGGACTAGTTAGAGTAAAACAGAATACAATGCTGTAGCCATAGTATCTAAAAAGCATTCATACCAGGGCATAAATTTAAACCTTCCTCGAATAGTAAAAATGCTTGTGTTAACGGAATAAAAAATTTTGTATCTTATATTAACAGTAAAAATGCTGGTGTTAACGCATTAAAAAAATAGTCGGCAGAGTGGTCGAGTGGTTAAAGCGCCGTGCTCACAATCAACATGTTCTCGGTTCAAAACCTACTCGCGCCATTTTGTTGTGTCCTTGGGAAAGACGCTTTACGCCACTTTTCCCTGCTTGGTGGTCCTGGCAAGCAGTTCTAAACTAATGTCATATCTCTATTAAATTACAAGCGGACAGCAATGTCTTGGCATCTCCGGAAGCAGGTCGAGGTAACTGCTTGCCCTATGTATGGCGCCTCCGTCGCTTTCCTGCGAGTCAGGAGGATAAATATAGAGATAAAATAAAATAAATTTATTATCTTCATTTGGCGTTCAAATATTCGCAAAATGCTTAAAGGGAGATACTCATAAAAGTTCAAATCGCACTTTGTCGAGGTAAGATTGGAGCCAAAATAAGCTAAATACTGGATTTAAAAATTTTTTTAATCTAACTTCAAAAAAGAAAAATGATAGTTAAAAATATTTTTATACCTTGCGATAATAATTAAAAAAAGTATACATTGTAATTTATTTGAATTAGAATCTATAGAGTATAGAGTGTTTGGTATCCACATTTTGCCTGACTAATTATAATACTGGCAGATTTCATTTTTTATGAGAGCTGACATCACCCGCCAACAAGTTTCTTTCACGGATGACCCACCAATTTCTATCCTGAATTATGGGCAAATCGTTATTAATTTGATTATCAAATCTATCCAAGGAGGAGCTGAAAGTGACAGTTGTGCTTGTTTCCCATATTGGTTTTCTAAAATAGTGGTCGGCAACCTGTGGGCCGCGGCCCAATTGTGGGCCTTTTAGCAAAATGTATTGGGCCGCATAATACATTTTGTAATAAAGTAAGTATGAACCGCGTCTGTCGTTTTCATTCACCAAATTTAGATGAAGACCTTTTTTTTTTCAAGAACACCTTGATTTTGGAACGAAAATTGAAAATTAGGAGACCAAATTTATGCGAAGGCCTTTTTTTTTAGAGATCACCATGATTATAGGACAAGATTGGTTTTTCGTCCGAGAATCTCAGACAATTTTTTTGTCATATCCGTAATGTACAATAAAATCATTATTTGGGAAAAACTTCACTGCCCCCCCCCCCAATTTTTTTGGGCTGGTACGCCTATGATGTTTTAAGTGTGCTGCTGGGCCTTCAATAATTTCTAATGATAGAATTTGGGCCATCGTAAAAAAAGGTTGCCGACCACTGTTTCAAAAAAAATACAGGTTTTGTAAAAACATCAAATAACTGCAACAGTATACTCACCCTTATGTTTTTTGGGTATAATTTCAACTTCTCCATCTTCACTATTACTTTCATCCAAAAACTTTAATGTTCTCTTGCGCTTTCTCCTGATAAAAAATAGGCTTATACAAAACCCAGTAATACTAATTTTACAGAGAGGGACGGTAAATTTTAAAAAATTTAAGGTTTGATTTAAATTATGAATCTTGAAATGTATTGCTTATTTTATTATAAAGTGAAACATTTACTTTGAAATTTTGTTGCAATCACTTTGTATATCAGAAGTATCTTCAGCCTTTTTGGCTTTTTTTCTTGCTTCTTCATACGAACCTGAAATTGTAGTATTAAAGTCAGGAGTATATTGCATCTGCAATATTTTGTGGAAGATGCAAAAAAATAGCCGTATTACAAATAAAACTTACTGCGAACGACCACCCGAAGCACCCGAACATCGTATAACATCCATGAAGAAAGTTCTGGCCTTGATCTGAGTTTTATTTCTCTACTGAGAGCATTTCGTGACACAGAATTAGGCCAATAAACTTCTGTCTCACTTTTAAATCAATTATTTGGAACACATTCCACTTCATTTGTTTTAGTGAAAACTACTATGTTGTACATTGTTAACCAGAAGATATATAAACTAATCAAGCTGCAAAGTTAACAACAGTTATAACTCTACAAACAAAAAATGCATTGTTTTTAAAGAGCACTAAAAACCATTTACAATATTTATCGCAAACTATCACAAAGCAAAACTGTGTAGCTTTCAGAATTAAGGCTTTTAACAATGAAACTTTTAGACAGGTTAAGTCTGTAATAAATTAGCAATTCAAACTTATGGTCAACTTAAAAATTAGGTAGCTTAATTTCACAAGATGCCAGTTCAGATTTTGGAGCAAAAGTAAAAATAAATAATCTTTGTTTAGTCAAGATAAAGTGTGAATTAACGGAAGGGCTACATATAAAATCCGAAGCAAGACAATTTTGCGGAACCAATTTGGCGGGAGACAATTTGGCGGCGCAAATTTGTCGGCGAGCCAATTTGTCGGCAAGCCAATTTGTCGGAAAAATAAATAAAAATGATTTACCTTCACTAACGTTGAAGCGACAGCAAAAAAATTTTGTTCTGTCACAAAGGCAATTGAAAAGGCAATTGTAAATGTTCAGCTGATAAAAGCGAAAATTTTAATTTAAAGTTGTTAAATGCGTTAAATTTAGCGATGTTTCTAGCCCAATATTTATCTATTTAAATTTACAACATAATTTTGAATATTTAAATTAAAAAAGGTACTTCAATAGTTAAATTTTTGAATCACAAATGCACTAGGCCATGAATATTGTAAACAACAGAATTTGATCCAAATAGTTGTGAATAGTGATTAACAAAAGCAGTTAACAATCTTCGAGCAAACTCACACATGGTCATACATTGGTGTGGATCTGTTAAAATGCGAATATCAACAGAAAATAATAGAAAGTTTTTGTACAGTTCATCAGCAATTTTACCACATAGAACAAGAGGACCAGTATACAGGAGAAACTGTCTGAACTCCGTGGCTTTCCATCAATTTACATCTGCAATTGTTCTTGGTTTTCTGGCAAATTCCATTGGTATAGATTTTCTTAAAATTCTGATATATTTTGTTGTACTTTTCCTCCAATTCTAACTTTCATTGGACCAGATATACAAAGCAAAATGAACCTTTTTATGACACCAAGACACACAAGGTGCATATAGTCAATTGGAAATTGACTGACCATGCCAATAGATAATTTACAAAATGGATTAGGTCCTCTGTGATAATCTTCATCAGACATGGCTTTAAAAGCACCGTTGGTTCGAAGACTTGCATTAGTTTCTGGAAAAGTCTTTTTTTTCCATCATGTACCTCACTCTGAATACACTTATCACAGCCCAAATAACCAGCACATGATTTTACTTGTTTTACAAAAACTCGAGCTTGAGCATCACATACAACACAAGTGAGATTAACTAAATAATTTTTTGAGTGATAAACCATACCTGTTGTTTGCAATTTTTTCAAATCTTCTATGTATGGTTTCAGGTAAGTTACAGGATTGTTTCATTTATGGTGTCCTGCATATATTCCAATTGTGAATGGCAATGCTGAATCACTAGATTCTTGTATTAACCCAAATATTGGCCATAGTTGCATTGAACTGCTTTTAAATAGTGGAAGGCCATCAATATTTACTTGAAGATTAAGCTTATTTAGTTGTTGAAATTTTGGATCACATGCTAAACATTGTTCAACACAATGCTTTACACCAAAATGATAATAATGTCCCCCAGCAAGTTCAGTAATACCAAAAAGTTGAGAAGATTTAAAGCAAGGTTTGAGGATCTTTTGGTATACATGGATGAAGCTTCTTTAAAATACACAGCAATTTAGCTAATGAGGTATGAGTAATGTTGCATTCTATAGCCCATACTTCTAAACTTAGTAACAAATATGCTTTACTATCATTTAAAGTGCTATCATCAGCTTTTTAGCTGCTAGAAGAACTTTCATCAAATTGCTCAAGAGGGGCATTACCAGTATAAGATTCAAAAGGCACATCATCAACACCAACAGCACCATCATCAGACAATGATTTATTAAAAGAAGTTGAATATTTTGATTGCATATGTTCAACAAATTTTGTTTCACTACTTTGCTGATATAACTTAAGTTTCATTCTTTCCAACTCTTCATCAATTTTACGACGTTTTGTCCAGTATGAGATGATGATTAGGAATTGAGCTATTACACATCAGTAACTATGTAAAATGTTATAATATGCAATTTACAATGCTTCAAACACGACAAATAAACATAAATGTTATTACTTAAAACTATAAAAGCTTTCAGATTAAAACAATTTTACTGCCAATTGAATACAAGAGAGCTGGTCTCAATTTTTGATCATCACTTTTGCATATGGCAGGTTTATGTATTTGAACAGCTTTATATAAACAGTAGGTTTAGAATTAGTTTTATAGTAAACTAGGTCAATTATTACACTGATTCTTATTCAAATAGTATATAAACATAATGTTAAAACTTTGTCTTTACCTGGTTGCACTACAAACAAATGCTATCAAAATAAAAAAAATTATTTTCTAAAGTTAAAAACTGAAGCTTTTAAAACTTCACTACAGCTAAGCACGAAAATATCAGGCATTCCCGCCAGAGAACGTCACAAAGGAAACCAAATCAAACTTGAGAAAAATAACAAACCTAAGAGACTTACGTCATACAAGAAATAAATTTAACACAGTCAAGGAAGAAAGTGCAAAAAAACAATTCAATTTTTAACATACTCCTTTTTAAACACGTGCGCTATAGAATGCTCAAAGGCAATAGCCAAGCACAGTGTTTTTTTTAAGGCGTTTTGAGGAACCGAAACGGTCTCTCAAAATTGTCCAGCGGTCTCTCAAAATCTGCTTCTACAATAGTGTAAACAAAGATAAGTACGCTCAGAAACAATAGGAAAAAATTAGCGGTCGTTCAAAATTGCTTAGAGGTTCCTCAAGCCAAACCTTAAAAAAAACACTGGCCAAGCAGCTTAGAAAAGAAAGGCAATGACGTCACAATAATAGCACAAACAAAACATTGGTGCAAACCAAACGTCTGGAACAATTACTGTCCATTGAAAGTTAACTTAAATAAGTTCTTTTACTATCGCCTGACAGTTGACTACTTGTACAATTGAACTGCAAGATAAGTTTTGTTTACATAGACCATTTATTCTTTTTGAAAATAGCGTAAGCATCCATTGCTGAACTACAGTCTGGCCTGGCTGAATATACAAATAAATGCAATTATATGTTTATCATGTATTCCTTTTAGAATAAAAAAAAGATTAAAAATTGGTAAATCAGTTTTCTCAAACTAAAAAAAAGTTAAAACCAATTAGAAACAAATGGTCAGCAGAATATTGGCTAGATATGGGCTCGTTATTTTCTAAAGATTCTAAGATAAAAAGCAGTTACCAAAAAATTTAATTTCGGTTGGTCCAAAGTGTAAGAATCTTTAAAATCTTATGTTGAACAAAAACAAAAAAACTACCTATTTTTTTACACGAACATTATAGTTTTGAAAAGTATGTACAGGCCCAATATAAGACCAATACTGGGATTCATTGACGCTTAAACACTTATGAGATGAGAAAAAATAGTCAAAATTTTAATTTCAGTCGGCTTACTGCCTAAAAACATTAAATTCATCAAAAAATAAAAACATTCTATTTTTTTGTTTAAACGTCATAGTATCGAAAAACAGTACTGGTCCAATACAATACCTATACCGGGAAAACTATTCCGATACAGCCGATACCTGTCTTTAAAAAGCCTGTATTGGGCCAATAAGTGTATGTTTGCTGGGAACACGCCGCAAGTTTAACTGTGTATTGAAGAAATATTGGGAAAACGCTATGGAAGCTTCGCAAATGCCATTGGTTTGAAAAAAAAGAAATGAGTTTACAACAATACTTGGCGAAGCTTTTGGACGCCGGGCAAAAGCCAAGCATTTTAATAGACAAACTCAAAGTTTAAGAAAATGCAAGGCATGCTTTGCGACTGCCCTGCATTTGCCAAGCATTTTGCGTGTCGAAAATAGTTTTCAAATAAATACTCGGCAAAGCTTTTAAACGCCAGACAAATGGCAAGCATTTTAGTATACAAATTTCAAAGTTTAAGAAAATACAAGGCACGTATTGCAATTGCCCGGCATTTGCCAAGAGTTTTGTACGTGGCAATCAAACGGCCGTGCTTTTGCCGTGCTTTTTTTTTGACTGGGATGGAGCACGCGGTCTGACGGTTTTGGATGACGAAACTCGATGCTGGCTTAATAACATCACTGCCAGCATCTGATCCAGGCAGTGCAGCAGTCTGGGGTAGTAAAAGGATAAACCCTCGGCCCCAGTTCTGTTTGTGTCTGGCCTGGAGTGGATGCCCTTCAAACGATGACGACGACGACGACGTAATCAAACAGAAAAATGTGTACTTAACTGCGTGGTTTCATGTTTGCATGTCATTTTCTCGCACATTCAGCTTAAACTAAAGTGTTAAAGTGCTTTCAAATTAATATGATTTCGAAATGCATCTGAATGTGAGTACTGAGTAAACGTAAGCAGTTTGTAGCAAGCGATACTAGATCAGTTCTTCAACAACGTCACACTCTATAAACATGGGCGTGCATGCAATATCAAAACTGCATGCATAGATACGATATCAAACTGCTGAACAATTGGAGATTTAGATTTTAATTTAAGAAAAATTTCGCAAAAGAAAAGAAATATTCGGATAAAACAATGTCTACAATGGAATATGCATCTGTAATACGTATTTCTTAGAACTACCGGTAGGTCTCGTAATTCCTTCTAGCAACAGAGTCAAAAAATGCAACTTAGATTTTGCATGCGTGTTTCCAATTTTATTTTATATTTTAGTGATAAGCTCTAGCTGAAGCTGTACTGAATGATCCGAGTTGCAATCGATAAAACGTATTTATGCTGTTATATCAAAAAAATAATCAACATAATATTATCAAAATTTTTATACTTTGAGAATTTTTTTCAAGATTATTTTTTTATTTTTTTTATATAATTATTTTTTTATAAAATTTCTAGGCATGCATGGAGAATACGCCCCTGCATTGCTATGAAAAGCGAAACAAGTAGGCTACTAAACATCGGAAAAGGATCTGTAAAAGAAACTCGTTTATACTCTAGAAAACACGAAGAAAAAAATTAAAAATATATGCTAATTTAACAAAAATGGTTCTTTATTTGACAAAAATTGTTTCAATATTTTGGTGGTTCGTAAAGTTTTTTCCCTTTCAAGATTTAGCTGCAGCCATTCCACAAAATATATGACAAAATTTTTTGGGGAAAATTCCTTTTTGTTATTGAGTAAAAAAACCTTTTTTGGTTTTTGTTATTAAGTAAAGCACCGTAGTTTTACCTGCAAGCTTCTGAAACTTCTGTCAGAAACAAAAACAGAAAGTTTCAGAAGCTTGCAACCTCCATGACAACAGAGCCTTCGAAAAAGCTTCATGATTCATCTGGCCTACTACTGGACAACAAGCGAAGCACGCTCCACCATCAAAAAAATGGGATTAGTATCTCCTTTGAGATTAGCATCGGCTCCTCTTCTTATTATCTATACGTGTGATCTGTTTTCCACAATCTTTAGAAAGTTTGCTTTTACAGCCCATATAGCATTGCTGCACTTTTTTGGAAACTGAAAAACGTAGAAGCCAAGACATGACTACAGTTTCTGCGTATCTCCAGGGTAGAAGTTAAACTCAATCTTATAAAGACGGTGAGAAGAGCCTTTCATTTAAATAACCGAGATACCAAACCTGAGCTAAAGGTTTATAACCAGGGTTGCAGACTTGAACTCGGTCTTTTTTGCCGAACTCGAACTTAAACTCGAACTCAAAAAATGTACAATCAAATTTGAATTCATTAAATAAAAAGTTTTGTTAAAGTTTTTTTATCAGAAATCTATTACCCTTCTTTCAGTAAAGTTACATTGACGATTTTATTTAACTGATCAAATTGCGATGCATGAATTTATTAATAAAATCGGTCAACTTTCAATTTATTATAGCAAATAAAAGTTAAAATTTAAAACCAACTGTATCATTATGAAAAATCGATTTCGACCTATAAAGGTCATCATCAGTTTCTGTAAAAAAATTAATTAAAATAGATTACCATATATTTGATAAGCGAGCTGCCCTCCTTAAACATTTTTATACATTTCATTTTGATGCTTTTAATGGTAAACCTGACATCACTGAATGCTACATGGTCATATTTGTAGAACAACCAGATAAAACTTTATTAGATTGGTGTGAAAATAAATGGATTAATAATTTGAATGCTAAAATTAATATTAATAGAATTTTTTTGTCTTATAATTGCGATTGAATTTTAAACCCGTTTATCCTTTACTATACATAGTTAAACTACAACAGTTTTGTTAATCTTTTCAGTCAACACTTCGAATCTTAGCGGGAGTTTGCGGTTTTTAATTTCACTACAAGTTTTACACTGTACGTTTTCTTCATTATTACGTAATCCATAATCATTATGTCAGTTATTGTGTCGTTTAGCTCTTGGTTTTTATTGAAAGCTTCACTTTGTGTTATTGAGTCAGGACCCGTGTAGTATGAGTAGAATTTTCAAAATGTCTTGTCAAATATATGGTAATCTATTTTAATTAATTTTTTTACAGAAACTGATGATGACCTTTATAGGTCGAAATCGATTTTTCATAATGATACAGTTGGTTTTAAATTTTAACTTTTATTTGCTATAATAAATTGAAAGTTGACCGATTTTATTAATAAATTCATGCATCGCAATTAAAAAGTTTTGAAAAGAAAATAAATAATATTTTGGATTTTACTTTTGATATTAAATTGTTAAATTTCAAATGCAATTGAGTTGTATTTGACTTAGGAAATATTTGGCAGCGTGGTCGAATATTTAAAGCGCCCGGATTGTGATCAACATGGTATCGGTTCAAAACCTAGTCGCGCCATTTTGTTGTGTCCTTGGGAAAGCCACTTAACAGCACTTTTTCCTGCTTGGTGATCTTGACAAGCAATTCTAAATTTCAATCAGAACTCGATTAGCTTTTAAGCGGACAGCAATATCTTGGCATTTCCGGAAGCAGGTCGGGGTAATTGTTTACCCTATGTATTAGCGCCTCCGTCTAAGTTACTCTAGTCGAAAAGCGTGGAGTATTTTGAACAACCTTACTGGTAGATCACGAAACTCTCCTCGTCACTGTCCCGTTTCAGCCGATGCTATTGCATCTCAGCTGGTTAGAAATGGGAAATATGAGGCTGTTGATCGCAAGTCTTCTCGACTTGTCTCTCAAGAAGTGTCTGACCTTTGGAGGGCCACAACACCAGACGCAGTAAATATCTCTGATAATTTTTTACAAAGAGAATTTGCTGCTGCACTCCAACATTTAAAACCAGGTAAAGCTCCGGGATCTGATTCCATCTGCCCCGAGCTTATACTCCATGTTGGAGCTGCTTTGAAGCTCTGACTACGTGACTTCCTCTCTTCCTGTTTGCGCCGACTCAAAATTCCCAAGATCTGGAGAAGAGCGCTTGTGGTCGCGATCCTAAAACCAACAAAGCCCATGGGGCACCCAAAGAGTTATCGACCAATATCTCTGCTCTGTGTCCCCCACAAGATCCTCGACAGGCTTATCTATGCCCGCGTTGAACCATTAATCGATCCACTGTTTCCTAAAGAGTAGGCTGGGTTCCGACGCGGGAAGTCAACCGTAGATCAAGTTGTTCTGCTAACCCAGAACATTGAGGATTCTTTTGAGGCTAAAAAAAAGGCCGGTGCCGTATTTGTCAATCTGACAGCTGCTTATGACACTGTCTGGCACCGTGGCCTTACCTGCAAGCTGCTAAGACTTCTTCCGGATAAGCACATGGTCAAAATGATTATGGAGCTTGTCCGAAATCGAAGTTTCACCCTTACCACCGGTGACAGCAAGCAAAGCAGGATACGCCGTCTTAAAAACGGCGTTCCTCAGGGATCGGTCTTGGCTCCCCTCCTATTTAACATATATACGTACGATCTTCCTTCCATGATTTCCAGAAAGTTTGCTTATGCTGATGACTTAGCATTGTTGTACTCTTCTGGAAACTGGAAGGACTTGTAGGGGATTTTAAGCCAAGACATGTCTACACTTTCAGTGTATCTCCAGACTTAGAGGTTGAAGCTCAGTCACACTAAGACGGTGACGGCAGCCTTTCACTTAAATGACCTTGAGTGGATGACCTTCAAACGACGACGACGACGACGACGAGCGCCTCCGTCGCTTTCTTGCAATCAGAAGGATAAATATAGAGATAAATAAAAAAATAAATTTGGCAAAGTCAAAATTTTTCGGGCAGCGACAGGAGAATATTTGGCAACAAAAAACTTTTCGAGCACAGAAAATTAATTACTTTTGCAGAAAAAGTTTCCAAAATTAGAAAAACAATTACGGTTTGAGATGAAGATTTTGTTTAAAGATCACAACTTTTCGGGATAAAAATCGGAAAATCTGAGACAGGTTCCAAGAGAAGACATTTGTTTTTCTTCTTCACTTCAATTTTGAAACAAATTTTTTTGATTTCTGTAAAGTGCTAAAGATCATGATTCTAGCAAATTTATAAAATTTGGAAAAAACTGTATTGCCCCCCAACATTTTTTTGGCTGGTACGCCAAAATAATATTGCTCGTTATATTATTTCTTTTTGTTTATCTCTTCGTGGTAGCCTTTCAATTTTTTATATAGATAGGCTTAATCAAGCCTTCGATTTTCACAGCATCGAATAGAACTTGAACTCGGACTCGGACTCGCAAACTTGCGAATTTTTATGAACTCGAATAAAAATCTATCGAGTTCGCAATCCTGTTTATAACAGCAATAAACTTTTACCATTCTGTTCGGTCCCGACTTATTTTGGAGAAAAATTAGATCAATTGCTCATATTCCGTCACCATTTTGTGGCATTGCAAAAAAACTACCTTCTAGCCTCACACTTCTGAGGCGACTTGCGAAGATGAGATGCTGGACCAAAACATTGTGTACAGCTGCACTATCTTTGGCCACTCGACAACTGAATACTGCGAGCTAGTTTGGTGTCGCCAGTGGACAAATCATAGATGGAACACTGAGTACTATGAAAATACATCCAGACTTCGCGCTCTCATACCCATGACCAATACCCAGCCTGTTAATGGGCTTGCCACAAACAGCTTGGTATAAGGTCAATCGCCTGCAGACTTGTGTTGCGCGATTCCATCCGTCCATGCACAATGGGGTATCTCCTTTACCGGATTGCGAGTGCGGCGTCATTGAACAAATTGCAGACCACGTTTTAACAGCGTGCTCCATCCACAACCTGGATTGAACCTTATATGGAGTACATGGTCTGATGGTTCATGATGGCAAAAGCCGATTCTGGCTTAACACTATCGCTGCCAGTATCTACGCAGTGCAGCAGCCTGGGGTAGTAAAAGGATAAACCATCGGCACCAGTCCTGTTTGTGTTTGGTCCCGAGTCGCTGATGGTCACCATCGCATTTCGTCATCCAAAACCGTCAGACCTCGTGCTGCGTGTGGTGCTCAATGTATGGGACACGCTGTTAGAACGTAGTTTGCGAATTTTTTAGAGGCATCGCACTCGCAATTTGGTGAAGGAGCGAGACCCCATCTGTGGATGCAGTGGTGGATATTCAAATTCAGGGGCCCGAGGCAAGGATTTCGGAAAATTAATGTTCTCTAAAAAAGAAAAACAGCTTTGATCTTGTCTTTCACTTTTTTCTCCCAAAATCATGGTGATCTCTAAAAAAAAATAAGGTCTTCACCTTGAATCGATCTTGTATTTCCCACTTTTCGTCCTAACTTCATAATGATCTCTAAAAAACATCTGCAACAAAATGAAACTATATGTGCTATTTTCCAGGGGGACCCCAAAAAAGGGGGGCACGAGGCAACTGCCTCATTCGCCTCATTCAATATTCACCACTATGTGCATGAACGATGGAGTCGCCCAACACCAGTCCGCAGCCGGTTGAGCTTAATCCTTCCACAAGGACACAACAGAACCAGGCGAGCAGGTTTGAACCGCAATCGTGTCCATTGCTTCAATTACTTATAATACGAAAACATGTAACCTATTAAAATATCATAAAATAGTAATGACCACAATTAAGAGCATTGTGATAGGGGAGAGCCTCCAACAGTGCGCCACTTTTTGGATTTTTTCAAAATTTCGGAAACTAAAAAGCTATAAATGAAAAATTTTTATGACATTTTAATCTCATTTAATTGGTATTTAAAGTGCATAATTAGACTTTTTGTTGAAAGTCAAAAGTCTTTATCTTCCAAAAAAATGAATTTTAAAATAAAGTAAAAAAATGGCGCACTGTTGGAGCATAGGTCCAACAGTGCGCCATTACGGCTCTAACACTGCGCCACTTAGTTTTTTTAAGCAACATAGCTTTATATCACCTGATTGATGGAATTTTTAAGTTCTTTTTGTTCATCCGTTTTTCTTTGTGTAACAGCAAAATACGTGGAACTCTTACGTCAAAAAATATTATTTTATTCTTATATAAAAAGACAAAACAACTTTAAAACCAATTTATCAAATAAATGCAAAGTTTACCATTAATAAGTAAACATATAACATGCGACTTATGAATAGAACACATAAACATAAAAACTAAAACTAGTATATTAATTAACAAATGATAAAAAACAAATAAACAACTTCTACTTTTTTGAAATTAAAAAAATAATATACATTTTAACTTGTGGGTATCCTCCAGCAGTGGCAAGCAAGTCCTGCGTTCACCAGCGAATTCTTGTGCGACGACCTTTATTTCTGAACAAAATAAAGAACAGCGCTGCTTTGGGACAAAATTAGGAAAGGTGAGTTGGTTTGAGACGAAAAGTAGAAAATCAAGGAGAGATTTCAAGTGAAGACTCTTTTTTTTTTAAAGAACCCCATGAATTTTGGACGAAAAGTAAGAAAAATGGGACTTATTTCAAGTGATGACCTTTTGTTTTTTGGAGAACAACATGATCATAGGACGAAAATTGGTCTATGTCTTAGAATCTTACACAGAGTTCTTTCTGCTACCCATAAAATTGCATGACCAGTTTTTGGCGTACCAGTTGCATGATCAATCTCAGAGGCACCGCAGGCCACTGTCCGCCAGTGTGACAAGTTGAAAGGAAAATGATATTGGTTTTAACATCGAGAAGAAGTGCCAAGGGAGTAAAGTCTTGGTAGAATCACAACTACGTCATCTTTATCAACGCCAGCAACAGCGTCCACATTTTTTGTCACAGGCCTAACTCTTTTCAAAAACTTTACTTCAAATTCGTTATCTTCGTTGTCTTCATCCAGAATTTTTCCACCCTAGTAATGAAAAATTGAATGAGGCTTTTTTATTTCGAATTTGACTACCACAAAATCACCAATATTCGGTAACCGCTTTTCGTTTAGATCAGTGGTCCCCAAACTACGGCCCGCGGGCCACATATGGCCCTCCTCCAAATTTGGTCCGGCCCCCTGAACAATACCAGAGCGCATTTAGATTTGTTTCATATACGGTGGATTAAAGAAAAAATGTCGTTAAAAAAGGGGTTGAAGAAGCTTCATTTCAACTTTTGTTTTCATAAAAACTTCTAATTACAAAGTAAAATTCTGAAGATTTTTTTAAATGCTTTAATATAAATATGTGATAATAAAATCAAAAAAGGGTTTATTCAATGTCATGTATTTCCACCTTTTTTTTAATTACAGTTTCAATTCTCTTTGAAATACTTTTTTTATAGGTCTTTCAATAAAATCATAGTCAATTACATTCCACAAGTTCGAATTGTAAGTTCGTGGACATAATTTCTTTACTGTTGCGTCATAATTGTTTTTCTGGTTTATTCTGGGATTTTCGTGGCTAATTTGCGTTTCTGATCATTCCTAGTTAAAAAGTAATTCAGCAAGCGTGAGGCCATATGTGACTGACGGCGGAGTTTATTGAGTATTATTGTTGGAAAGCAAGCCGTTTGGGCGATTTTACTCTGAAGGAAAGGAGTCCAGTGTACTGCCTTTCGATTTGGGAATAATTTCGTTGTTGTAATAATAGTGTGGTTGTCTAAAGAGACGGTAGGTCTGCTCTGGAAGTTGAAGAAAAGCCCTGAATAAAAGTTTGTGTTTCTGCATTGTTCTATCGAGCGTCTCTCGTCCTGCGCCTTGAGTGGTAGCTATCGCAAGTAATTGTCATATTAAGTAACTGTCGAGTGAACATTCTAGCTCACGTTTATTTGCGAGGTACGGAATCTTCATCAGGGTAAGGTTCTCGTATAATTCCTAATAGATACAAAACTGTGACATATTGTAAAATGTACATATGATCTTGAAAAAATTGTCTAATATTTAAATATAATTAGACTAAAAATATGTTTTTTATTCCTACAAAGCTTTTTTGTTTTTTAAGGTGAAATTTTTTTAACATTGTGTATGTGTATATTTGAAAATAAACTTGGACTTTTGCAATAAAATGTTCCTTAGTTATGAACTATTTTGATTATTAACTATTGGTTAGTAATTATTTCGTACACGGATATAACGTGACATTCTGTTCCAGCTTTCTGCGGTCTGTGCCCCTATTTGGAAACTCCCGGAAAAAAAAACCTAAACCTGCCCCTCTTTAGAATGAACATAGGAATGGCGAAAAAAATATGTAAGAGAAAAATCGATTCAGAATGCAGGGTATTTAACCTGAGGTGGACAAACGATTATTTTTTTGTTCAATACAAAGAAAAGGCAGCTTGTCTCATCTGTCAAGAGACAGTGGCGGTATTCAAGGAATACAATCTGCGGAGACACTATGAAACCCGTCACAAAAACAAGTATGATAGCTTGCAAGGCCAAATGCCAGCAGACAAACTCTCAAAGCTAAAAATTGGACTGTTTTCTCAGCAGAATACATTTGTACGCCAAACTCAGCTCAACCAGTCAGCTGTTCGAGCCAGCTTTCGGATTGCTTAACTAATAGTAAGTAGCGGTAAACCTTTCACTGATAGCAAGTTTGTCAAGAAATGTATGAGCGTTGTCATAGAGGAGGTGTGTCCCGAAAAGAAAGATGTCTTTAATACCGTGAGTCTATCAGCAAGTACAATCACCAGACGTATTAAAGAAATTGGGGGTAATGTTTATGCCCAGCTGTTGCAAAAGACAAAAGAATATGAATTTTTTTCATTGGCACTGGACGAGAGCACGGACGTGCAGGACACCGCGCAGCTGCTAATTTTTATTCGTGGAGTAAATGCAAACTTTGAGATGTGCGAGGAGCTGGCAGCCCTGCAAAGTCTCAAAGGGACTACAACAGGGGAGGTTATTTTTGGTAAAGTGTGCCAAACCATGAAAGAGTTGGATCTGGACTGGTCAAAACTAGCCAGTATCACAACTGACGGGGCTCCTAGTATGGTGGGCATGTATCGGGGGCTCACAGGACGCATGAACCGGGAGATGGAAGAACGAGGTCTCCCCTCCCTGCTACAAGTCCACTGTCTAATTCACCAGCAAGCACTGTGCTGCAAAGTTTTGACGTGGGATTCTGTCATGAAGGTTGTGGTGTCATGCATAAACTTCATAAGAGCAAAGGGACTTAAACACAGGCAGTTTCAAGAATTCCTATCTGAACTAGCATCTGCACACGGAGATGTGTTGTACTACACAGAGGTCCAATGGTTGAGCCGGGGCAGAGTTTTAAGGCGTTTTTACGAGCTGCTACCTAAAATTAACTTATTTCTTCACTCACAAAACAAGACGGTACCAGAGCTGATTGATCCAGAATGGAAATGGCAATTTTCGTTTTTAACAAACATCACAGATATGCTGAACAGCTTTAACTTGCAGCTACAAGGCAAGGGTAAATTTATTTGCGACATGTATTCCCACATAAAAGCATTCGAGCTGAAACTAAAACTGCTTTTGAGACAAGTGAAAAACCACAACTTCATCCATCTTCCTGCTACACAAAACCTTTCTGCAGAGAACCCAGTGGTCGCGTTTCCAGTTTAAAAAGTGTGTGGAAGCATTGGAAACGCTAAAGGCGGAGTTCGGTGTACGGTTCCGTGAACTACATGTTTATGCAAAAGAAATCCGTCTTTTTCAGAACCCCTTTATTGCCAACATTGATGAAGCCCAGCCTTCTTATCAGTTTGAGTTAGCCGAGTTACAAAACTGCCATGTTCTGAAAGATGCATTCAAGCCAAACAGTCTCATTGACTTTTATGCTGCCCTCCCAAAAGACACATATCCCAACATTAGAAAACACGCAATGAAGATATCCACACTTTTTGGCAGTACGTATATCTGTGAGCAAACCTTTTCACGCAGGAAAGTGATAAAAACCCCAGTGAGATCAAGATTAACAGATGACCATCTGCATCATTGTTTGAGACTGGCAGTAACTAAAATAGAACCTGACATTCAACTTCTCACCAGCCAGATGCAGGCCCACAGTTCACACTGATGAACATAAAAAATTACCAGCGTGTTGCCTTAAGCAAATATTTATTTTAACCCGAAAAAATATTGCAGGGAAATTCTTTGAATTACCAGCGTGTTGCCTTAAGCAAATATTTATTTTAACCCGAAAAAAATATTGCAGGGAAATTCTTTTGGGAATCACCCTAAGAAAAAAAATTCAGTGAATCAAAAGACTGTTTTTCTTCAGACAATATGGCTTCAGTGAATGGCGACGATCTCGTGTATGCGCTGTTCATAAAGAATCATCGATGCTACGATCTCATACCCACCAGTTCAAAGCTGGTCGTGTTCGATACCAAACTGTCCGTTAAAAAAGCTTTTTACGCATTGGTTGCCAATGGTAAGTCCAAAAAACATCTCTCAAGCTGTATTGCTGTGTGCACGGTTGATTGCAAAAATGGGGTGGGTGTAGACCTTGCCCTTCCTGATTTTCACCCCGAAAAATCCATAATTTAAGCAACCGCAAACTAATTGGGATGAATTTTGTGGGGGGATTTTCAAGGTTAAAATTTCAGGGTGTAAAATATTGGGGTGGAATTTACGCGTCACGTAAAAAGCTATGTAATTCTAGTACACTGGTTATGTATTGCTGTTTTTGTATTTCTCCAGTTGACCTTTGCGTTTCTATATCAGAAGTAATTTATTTATTTATATTACTATGAAATAGGCCGTTACAAAGTCTGCATGCAACAAATATCCGTCGTTTTTTGTTTACTTATTGCATAATAATTAGGTTTATTGTGTAATAGCCAGGACTTGGCATTAAACTCTCCTCAGTGTGATCACCATCCGCTTGTTTTATTAAGAACGAGTCATTTCAAATCTTTGGAATTACAGTACTGTCAAATTCTAATTCTTAATTTAACGGCTAACAAGTGAAACTATGACAGTTTGCAGAACACAACTGTGCGAGCGATCTGCAAATGTAAAACTGGCTGCGATTTTGTGTAGTTTTGCTTTGGATTTAGAACGTCATCAATCAAACCTTCTATTCGTTCCTTTATTGGAAGCTTGTTACGAGTAACTTAGATTGTAAATTTCATTCATTCAAAAAACGTTAATTGCTTTTCATCATTAATTTGTTGCAACGTAAAATTACTTTGCAGCTCCAGATTTAACTATGCGGTTGTTAAAATGTAAATGGAAGCTCGAGATGCCTCGTTCTATTGCTCTGCGACTATATTCAAGGTCGACTTTATGACGTCACAGTGGGCGTACTGCTTTTTCGATCTGAATTGTCGAGCACCTTTCTTTCAAACCATCGAAATTTTTTGTTCTTTTGAACGCATGATTTACTAACATGATTGTACGCAGCGACCCCTCCGTTTGGCAAGCTTTGACCCCCTCCCCGCGTTTTTCCCCAGTTTTAACTAATGTGACTGTTAGGTTGTTATTTTCAGTGATGGCCTTACAAAAAGGTTGGGTCTTTTGTTTTTTGGAGAACAACATGATCATAGTTGTGATTCTACCAAGACTTTACTCCCTTGGCACTTCTTCTCGATGTTAAAACCAATATCATTTTCCTTTCAACTTGTCACACTGGCGGACAGTGGCCTGTGGTGCCTCTGAGATTGATCATGCAACTGGTACGCCAAAAACTGGTCATGCAATTTTATGGGTAACAAAAAGAACTCTGTGTAAGATTCTAAGACATAGACCAATTTTCGTCCTATGATCATGTTGTTCTCCAAAAAACAAAAGGTCATCACCATAAGGGGGTCCACTATTTAGTGTACTAAAAAAAGGTAGCTGAAACCATTTACAGTGTATGAAAGCAAAGTGATCTCCAAAAAAAAAAAGGTCTTCAATTTAGGGGGGCCATTATTGAGTGATCCAAGGCATGGGGAGGCACTTTTACTGCCTCAAGACATTGTGATTTCTAAAAAAAAAGGGTCTCTACTTCCACATTTCCACAAGCACAAGTGACAACAACCTAGGACCAGAATCTTCAAAATTTTTTTCTTTTCTGTTTGACATGCCATCGACTTCCAGGTGCTACTATAAAGAAGTAGAGCAATTTTTTTATAAAGGGGCCACTTTTTGATGTACTTTAGGGGAGACCTGGTGCGGCTGCTCCGTTTGCAGCCATCACTGGTTACGTCAATATAGCTGCCACATTCGACTGTTTATCGCCTGGTTGCAACTCGCATTAATATTATTTGAACAACTTCCACCAATATTCACGGTCTGCTAACATTCACTGTTTTATCGCTGTGCAAAAATAACCAGGAGGTCAAAGGTCAAGAGTTAATTTTTACGACGCAGTGTTTTCCGCTTATACGTGAGGCAGAATGCTTGCCACTTGTTTATGAAACTCTGCTATGAAGTTGGAACAATATTCAATTAATATTATATTATTTTATTCTTAGCTTTCCCCTGGTTTTTTCCCGTTGAATTCGATCATTAAAGTGCGTATTGTACACATTATGATTCGTTCGTGAGACGAACGAAATCTTGCTGATTAAAAACGAAAGTCACAACGCGCAATAAAAATCACCATATAGATTTTTTTTCTGCTAGCATTCCTCGTCTTTGAATTACAATTGTAAATAATCGATAAAATATATATAAGCGCTTGTTTAATCTCTGTATAATAATGTCATAATAAACTTTTCTGTTTAAATTCATTAAATTTATTAGTGTCGGATTATTTTTTGTCTCGAGACCCAGTCAAAACATTTGGCGCGTGACCTTTGACTATTACGTAGGCAAATGTAAAATTTTTTGTACTTGCTGCCATGCCAGATTGTTATTATAGCTGATACTCCCGAGAAATTCGTTCATCTTCGAGTTGGTGCGGTGAAATTGCTTGTAAACTGCCCATGACTTGTTTTGTTAAATAATTTTTTCGTTTGTCTTGGGTATTTTTTTGCCATTCGTAAACAACAAAAAATCGTCAAACAATTCAAAGTTATTCTTTGTTTAATTTTGCTCCTCTGTTATAGTTTGGTCATCGCTCAACTTTTCAACCGAGCGACTACGAACAAATTTCATATTCGCCTGAGCAAAGGTCAAAGGTCAAGCGCCAAATTTTCGTTAACCGACTGAGGCAGCAGCCATTCGAATCTGACCAACAATATTGCCCGAATCCGCTTTTTTTCAATATTTTGAGATCAGCAATCCGCTTCCAGCTCGTACATGCATCAGCGTGGACGAGCTAATTTATATGACGACATCATCGCTCGTTCCGATGTTTTTAATTCACGTTCGGCCTTTTTGCCCTCGTTCTACGTGAGGCGACGGTTTGTCACGTGACTCTCTTGTCTTCGCAGAACCTGGCGGTGCAGCGATCGTACAACAACCTCGACATCACCGTCAAGCAGGCGCTCTCCCATCGCCCTCTGCGGTCACGTGATCGGGGCGTGCTTCGCTGTTACCTGCACGAGAAGTTGAGCGCCATCGTGAGAAGAGTCGTCGAAGCGGAAGTGAGTGAGGAAAGTTGTCGGCGGTCGGTCTCGTGACTGAAAACTTTAATATGCTCTCGGCTGGGGAGGTTGTCAGATCCATCAAACTTCGTTTATTGTTTAAGCCTTAAGTTTAACTTCAAGCCAGAAATTGTAAATGTCTTTAACTAGGGGTTCTTAACCGGGGAGGGGGCGCACAGAGGTGGCGTGAATAGGTTTCGCAGCCATATGTTAGGAGGCTGGTTTTTGTTGACAAGAAACGAGTTGGTAAAGTAAAAGGTTGAAATGAAAGTGAAGACTTTTTTGGAGATCATTACTTTTTAGGGACAAAAATCAAGAATCCGAGATTGATCCAAGGTAAATATTTTTTTTGGTCTTTACCTATAATTTGGAAACAATTTCGTGAAATTGGGTGCGGAATAAAAGTGAAGAGTAGACACATTGGGCCACAACAATCGCGTTTAAATTTTTTTGGGCCACGGTGCTAAAATGTTGAAAACCCCTGCTTTAAAGCGTATCACTCCTCGGAAGAGCTTTTTAACTAGTGGCAACACTGCACCGCTATCCCGTTGCGGCTTACTTGTTATTGTCAAACGGCATTGCGGTTTGCAAAACACACTTCGCTTTCGAAATAAAAACCAAGTGAATGCCTTTTTTGGTTCAATTCAACTTCAATTCGCTTTCGTTTTCATTCGAGTCGGATTGCCTCGCTGGACAGCGTTGCCACTTTCTTCGTGGTGCATTGTTCATTGTTTGGTTTGTATATTGCGCTTGTCGAAAAATATTAATCTGACTACCAGCGTTTGCATTAAAAACATCACTTTACAATCAGTGGTGGTCTTACAAAAGGAGGAGCCCTGTGTAAGAAAAATAGGCGTGGGGCACTTTTCAAGTTGTTTTGCACCAAAATATAGTGATTTCTAAAAAATATATAAAAAGGTAATCACTTTCAATCGAGTACATTATCCCTGCTTTCGTCCCAAAGTTAAGATGCCGACTGGTGGACCACCTTGATGGTACTACTGTGAAGAAATAGGACAATATCTTGCTTAGCGGTGTGGCCGCTCCATTCGCACTGTACTAAAGCCATCACTGTCTATAATTCACCCGATACTCTTTTGTATATGCAAGATCATGTGATAAGCATACAACAAGTGCAGTTCAATTTGTCAACACTTATGGCAGTACTTTTTTGAACCCTTTTTTTTGGGGCGACCCAAATGCTTAAGCGGAAATAGAGAGCAAAGATTTGGCAACCCAATCTTTTCTGCAGACTGAATTGCAAGCATAAAAAATGAACTAAACAGAAGACAATTTAACCTTTTGTTTCGGATTTTTCGGTTTTCTTTCCAAAACAGTAGTGATCTCAAATAAATTTCTTCACTTTAAATCTGTCGTGGATTTCTTGATCTTTGTCCCTAAAAAGTAGTGATCTCTAAATCAGTAAAACTATCGAATCGCAAAAAAATGATTTAATTTTCACACAACTACAGTCATCGGCAACCCAATCAAAATAAACGGCGACCCAGTGGTGAGAAGCACTGACCTATGGTCAAAATAGAAAAGTGTTTTAACTTTTTTTCGAAGTAATTCATCATAAATGTTAAATGGCGGTAAAAATAATCTTGACTGCATGACACATCCAAATAAAATTTTCGTGTTGAAGTTGATCAATAAAGCAACGTTTATTTTTTTTAAAACGCTTTCAGGTTCACCGGTTGGTGGCAGTAGACACCAGCGACAAGGTCATCGGCATCGTGTCGTTATCAGACATCCTCAATTTCATGGTTATCCATCCATTCGAAGGAACGTAATGCTTGCTGTTGATTGGCCGGAAATGAACTGTCCCGGATTTAGTCGGTTTTTTTTTTTTTCCGAGCCGGATTTAATTGGATCAATCGTAATCCGCAAATTGCCCGGACTCTTCCATGTATCCTAAAACGTTTGTTTTAAACCGTTAGTCCGTTTTAGTCGCAAATCAAAAGAACTAGCGTCCGTATAGGATCCGTTTTTGTTTGGTTTGTCGCGTTATCTTATCGCGGTTTGCCGGCGGTCGCTGTTTTTTAAAAGTTATTTCTTTGTTTTTTTCTGGTTTCCACGGTTTCAAATAGACTCGAAATAATATTTTACCATATGCTTAGCACTACCGATTGCGTTATCATATCTTTAAGTGTTGTTTGTTTCAAGAGCAAAATTAAGTCTTGAAAATGAACTGCAACTAAATACTTACATTTAAAAGTTCTTAAGATTTAATCAAACAGTTGCTCCTGAATATTAATTGCTTGTGCGCAAACTACAAAGATTTAACTTATGTCAACCGTTTGTTAAGGCTCATTTTCACTTCGAACGTTGGCAAATTTGTTTGTTTATTGACTTTTTTACTTCTTTCCGCGCTTAAGCGCTAAGAAAAGAAAAAAAATCAATAAAAGAAACAAAGAATGCTCCTGCCAACGCTAGTAGTGAAAACGAGCCTTTAGTCTCGTTATTATACAATAATAAAAACTGAACTATTAAGTCATATCGAGTTGTAGGTTGCCATTGGGGAAAAAGCACAGTGTGAACCACCCTGTGGCGTTCCAGGTTCAGATGAGCAATTGTGCAAAGACGCGTTCAACTTGCTTCGATTTCAAATAAGCCCAAACCAGGGCTTGGCTTCCGGTTGCACTTCATTGCTGTTACAAATCGATTTGTTTATTTCAAAATTGTTCACTTAAATTATAAACCGCTTTGTTTATAACTTTAAAATGTATTCATTATTTTAATGCTTGACTTTCAATTGAGCTTTGTATCAAATAAATTTTATTGAAAAGCTTTGTACGATGATCAATATTTGAGGAGTTTATTTTGCATTTGACAATTTTACACGTTTTAATTTTTGTTTTTGTGGTTGCTCCAAGGATTGGTGCAGCCATCTCTTTATCCTTCTTAAATTATCTTTGCTGCTACTAAAGGCTTTTTCCACAGACAAGTGATGTTGTGTTTAATTTGTAATAGCGATTTCTATGTTAATGTTTTCGTTGTTGGGGCAGTGAAAACGCGGGTCTTGGGAAACTGGACAAATTAGCCTATGGCCTTGCCTTTGATACCAAGATTCCAGCATAAAATGCCAACGAATATAGGCAAAAATATCAATCATTTGATTTCATATTTCTAACAATTAGAACTTGTTGAGAACAAAAACTTCTGCTTGAAATGCAACAACAAATTCCCGTATAAATTGTAAAAATTTACTTTACAGTCCAGCAAAAATTTTTCCCGAATACTATACTGCTTATTTACACCGGTTGCTGGACCATACAGAAGTCTGATGATTCACTTGGGCTAATTTGCTTGATTGCTTGTTCTTTCCTTTGATCCTATTCTTGCTAATTTTCAAACTGTTTGTCAAGGAAATAGGTTACTTAAAACAAAAAAATAGGTTAAAAAACATAGTGATTTAAAATTTATTTTTTATCCGATTTGATTCATCTATTAAATGGTGTCAAGAGCTTCAAAAAAAATTGGCCTTCTCCAAACTTAAAAAACCAACTTGTGAACAACTAAGCTTTTAAATAAAAACAGCTAAGCACCTCTTTATTTCAAGCAACGAATGATCAATGCTTCCTCCACTACCGTAAAAAAAAGAAAATTGCCTTTTAAGCTGGGAGAAATGCGGTGGTCAATTCTAGAAAGGAATAGTACTAAAAGATTACAACTCACCTATTAGCAATATTAAGCAAACATAAAGAGGATGTAAAAGAAATAAAGAGTAAGAAGAAGGTTTCATATAATTTCTTGTATTTTTGTAGTAATTTGCTAAATAATTTTTTCTATAAATAAATAATTTGCTAAGTAATTTTAAATATAAGAATTTCTTGTAGTAATTTGCAAACTCTTCCCCTTTCTATTGTTGATGCAATGGGTAGTAAAACAATTGCTGAAATGTGGCAAGATCGTCTGTCATCTTTTAAATGCTCATAATAGTAGTATTAAAAAGTAGTGTCGGCAGCGTGGTCGAGTGGTTAAAGTGCCGTGCTTATGATCAACATGGTCTCGGTTCAAAACCAACTCGTGCCATTCGGTTGTGTCCTTGGGAAAGACACTTTGCGGCACTTTCCCCTGCTTGGCGATCTTGACAAGCAGTTCTAAATTTCAGTCATATCTCTTAAAACTAAAAACCAAAATAAAAAATTTCAAGCGGACAGCAATATCTTGGCATCTCCTGAAGCAGGTCGGGGTAATTGCTTGCTCTATGTATTAGCGCCTCCGTCGCTTTCCTGTGAGTCCGGAGGATAAATATAGAAATAAAATAAAAACTTAAAAAAAAACATTTTAATGGAACAGCAATATATTGATATCTCTTGGAGTAGGTTGAAAAAATATTTTGAGGGTTGCCCAAGGCATAGTACCTTTGATGTTTGCCTGCGAGTCAGAAAGATAAACAACAAAAATTTTTTAAAAAATTTATAATTTGTTTAATCATGAAAAGCTCTCGCAAACAAATAGGTTTATAATCAGACACTTTGACACTAAAATTTATGTAACTATGAATTTCCTAAATGAAATTTACTTGCAATCATTTTTTTGCCCTTGGGCCACTTTGTGGTGAGCTCAAATTTCAAATTAATTTTAAAACAACTATACCTGTGGTAATGTTAAATTTAAAAACTAAAAATCTTGGTTGTGACTTCATCGACGTTTTATCTTCCGTTAAAAGTTACATTATTTTAGAGAAACATTATTATAAACAAATTTCTCGAAATTTTAGAGAAACATTATTATAAGCTTTATGAAATTAATTACAAAATTTTGCAGAGTAATTAGGTTATGAGAGTTTCAAAATTTTTTAAAGTTAAAATATATTTTTTTTAAATTTTCTTTCATATATCATCCCAGTAATCATAAGAAGTTTATTTGTCTTATATTTCAAAAGATGTTTTTTAAGTTTTTTTTCTTGTTCATAAAACAGTGTCATTAGTGGCTGATACGTCACATTGCTTGGCATAAAGCGGAAAATTAATAATCTTAGTTAATCCTATGAAATCAAATGATTTAATCAAAAGGATTATAGTGTGAATGCCCTTTCCATCCTTGACAAAGGTGTCAAGTCCATTTTCATTCCTTTATTGTCGTCGTTATCTATCTTATTGGTTCGTCACAATGTCAATTTAAGGTTGTCATCACTTTTAAACGTGAAATTAAACAGATATAATGAGCTATAACTTGACAGATATGACTTACTGCCACTCTAGTAATGCTATCTGCAGTAAAGACGAAGTTATTACTTAGTTATCAGTGGAGTGAAGAACTATCTCGGCGTTTGTTAAACGTTTTCGGTTGAAATTGATAAGTAAAATGCCGAACACAAATACTGTGTTGTACACAGCACAGGAAGAATTTCCAGACTTGTCGAGACATAACAACATTTTGGCCAAATCTCTAACTCCGGAACTCTATAAGAAGTTACGCGCCGTTCAAACCTCCACCGGATTTACGATCGACAACGTCATCCAAACAGGAGTCTGCAATCCGGGTAAGTGAGTTTTGTAGTCTTTAAACGACATTTTTTGCAAATGAGTGCTTAAGTCTTAACACTACTGTGGACATTTTTTTTCTAATTATGCTTAAATTGTTAAAATTTGAAAGTTTCGAAGATTATACAGTATAGGCCTAACGTTGATCAACGAAGTATTGTCGCACAAACAATAGATGGTCTTTACATGTGTTTATCGATATTTGTAATTTCAATATTTTACTGGGAAATAGAAGGGGAATTGTATTTCCCACCGGCGTATACGTACATAATTTTATGTTTTGCATTATTCTTTGTGCTATTGTGTGCAATAGTTTATTGATTGTTGTGCTCACTCTATGATTACTTAATAGGCAAAAAACTTAAACTTGGCCTAAAAAGGAATAATAGATCATATTAAAATAGCTTGCTTGCGACAAAAAATAATGCAATAACTAGCAGGAGAAGCAATTTATATAAAAAATTTACTCAATTTCTAGTTGCAAATTGCATAGCAATAATTCTACCTGCTTAATTAGCAAGAAATTGCACTGTTAAAATTTACCTAAGAAACTATTAAAAAAGAAAAAACGCCTTTTTTCGTAATGTATCGTCATAAAATCAATTTGATGTTATGATCATTTTTGGGGTCATTTCTCCATCAATATTTTCTAATCCGCCATGGCTAGCTATTGTGTTGGTTGTACTCGATAATATCGATCAGCTACAGTTGTCGATCACGTCTTTTTTACTGGTTTTTGCAGATATAATCTGTTGGTTTCTTGTAAAATATCTCAACAAAATTTTTTTAATCTTGCTTTTATGATTATTTTTTTTTATTGTTTTAATATAAAAACGGAGTCTTAGAAAACACCCATTCATTTGCACAGTAACTAAGTTATAGGAATAAATGCATAAATAATTTACATGCAATGAAATATCAAAATAAATTTTTGTTGGTATTCATTGTTTTATCTGCGTTTGTTACTAAATGAACACTTGATCCGTCGTTTGTTCTTTTAATTCTCGTTAAACAATTTTTATAACAATCATTTTTTAAAACTGTAATAAGATGGAATCGTCGTAAATTTAACGGCGTAAATGTACATCCCTACTGAACTTTATGTTATATGTTTGCTTGTTTTGTAAGGAACAAATACTCTGACTTTGGTCGGTCATTGCGTCAATCACTTAAGTGTCTGCATCAAATGTTAAGCTTTTATACTTTGAACTCATCGGTAGGAGTTTTTATATTGATTTTAAACAGTGTACTGCCCTCCATTGGGACTTGATTAGCAGCATCCTGTTAAGAACAGCTGTTTTCATTATTGTAAAGAAGCAAGCGTTGGAATGAATTAATTTTGCATTGCATTATTCTCTTGCCAATGTTCTTGAGAGCTTAATCTATTTTTCTTTGATTTCGTATGCGGAAAATATTGGATAGCAGAGAAATAGTCGAAGAAAAAGTTTTAAAACCTTATATTGTAGACTTTCAATGAAAAGATAATAAATTTTTTTTTTTTTTTGCAGAGACCAACCAAACTGTATTTTTGTTTTCTAAATTTTTAAAAATCAAATATCTGTACCATATGTTGGGCAACCAGATTTTCTTATTTTGCAAAAAACAAATGATTTAGCCCAGGGGTGCCGGAAAATTTTTTGGTTGAGAGGTTAAAGTTCAAAACAAAAGCTCTTTTTTGCTGAATAGAAAAAAATTTGTAGTTAAGGTTCATAGCCAAACCAGCCGTAAAAATTTTGATACAAATATGTCCAAATTTTATTGACGATTTCCCAAATCATTATTTGGTAATAATTTACAGAGTTGCCATTTCCCTTCCGCGACAATTTCGTAGTGAAGACAATTTCGTAATAAAAATCTAGTGAAGACAAAAAAAGATATCACTTCCTTTTGGTGTCCAACGTCTTTATTTTCGACCCAAAACTAAGAAAAAAACAAAAATTACTTTTGTATCTATGTTCAATGCCACCAGTTTCGTCTCAATTAACTAGTGCAGACTGATAAAGTAAAAAAAGCTTTCGCCTCCAATCGATCTGATATTTTGATCGAATTAATAAGGCTGCAGAAACCAATTTAACCCAAAGCTTCAATACTGCATTCATGAAAGCGCACCTTGTGCCCAACTAGGGCCCTCCCATTTCGAAAATGGCAGAAAAAGCGAAAGGTTGGGAGCAATTTTTACCTTGGTTCTCCCGCTGCCGGGGCCCCTGATTTATCCAAATAAACAGTAATTCTTTTGCTTCGGCAGAAGCTTGACTTGATTGCGATAAAACAGTTGCAAAATGGAATAGCTGGTAGCACGTTGAGATAGCTTTGTTTAGATAAAAACTTTCCATGCTTTCAACCATGGCTTAGATTAACGTTTTTTAATCAGTTGGCCGCGGTTTACTTGTGGGCCTTGAAGTTCTTCAGTTGGCCTATGCACTTTTTATAAAGACATTTTAATTCGGCAGCTGAAAATAACAATTATATTTTCGCTTTTTTATTGTTCGTTTAAACTGACACCGGCAGTGGAAAACATCTTATTTTTTTCGAAACGCATGGTGATTGGTGATTAAATCAAAAGTTTTTTGGTGTTTTTCAACTTTTTGGTCCGCGATGTTAAAAAAGTCGAGATTGAGAAGCATTAGCTTAGATTTTTTCTCACAACGGATTGTGACTAACACATGATAGGACTAAAAAAAGGTTTGTAACGCAATCAGACAGCATCAAGATCTTCGCTTCGCTTTACTGTTATATGCCTATGCTTTTTGCTTTTCAATTTCATCACAAAACCTACCGCAGACGGCAAACATTTTTGACACTTTATGTAATTATAAAATCTATAATTATACTTTTTTAATACTTAATTCAATGATTAAAAAAATACATCATTTTCTAGCACTCGTATTTAAAGTTCTTTAAAAAAATATAAGGCATCTTCTTTCTCTTTCAACTTTTCCCTTTAATAAGAGGTTGCCACAGCGGAAAATGCTCTTCCATAACGCTCTGTTTCTAACGCTGTCTCTTTCTTATCAACTTCTTTCATCCTCCTTCACTACATCCGAAACCTTCTCTTCAGCCTCTTTCTTTTCCTGTTTCCCTGTAACTCTATTTCCATCACCTTCTTCCTACATATTCCTGGTCTCTCCTCATGACGTGTGCATATTACTTCAGTCTGCCCTCCCTCATCTTCATTCCTAATCGTTCTACTTTAACTGTATCCGTGATGTACTCATTTTTAATCTTATCTTTTCTCGTCACTCCCATAGCAAATTTCGACATTCTCATCTCTGCAACTTTTATCTCTTCTAATTCGTCGGCAGCGTGGTCGAGTGGTTAGAGCGCCGTGCTTGTGATTGGTATGATCTCGGTTCAAACCTATTCGCGCTATTCTGTTTGGTCCTTGGGAAAGACACTTAACGGCACTTTCCCTGCTTGATGGTCTTGGCAAGCAGTTCTAAATTAAAGTCATATCTCTATTTAATTCAAGCGAACAGCAATATCTTGGCATCTCCGGAAGCAGATGGGGGTAATTGCTTACCCTATGTATTAGCGTCTCCGTTGCTTTCCTGCCAGCCAGGAGGATAAAACTAGAGATAAAATAAATAAAAGAAATACTTGTTTCTTTGTAATCGCCACCGTCTCAAGTCCATACACCATTACTGGTCTCATCAGTGTACTGTACACTTTTCTTTTTATTCTAGCTGTTAACCACCTGTCACTTCTCCATCCATTCCATCCTGCCTGCACTCTTTTTTTTACCTCCATCTCATATTTACCACTTTCTTGCACCGTTGATCCCACATACTTAAATTCCTTTACTCTTGACACTTTTGTGTCCTTTATCTTTACTGTTTCTTTGTCATTTTCTTCATTTATGCACAGATACTCGGTCTTTGACCTACTTACTTTCATCCCTCTTCTTTCCAACGCATACCTTCAAGCATTCTAATCTTCGCTCTACTTCTTTCCGGGTCTCTTCGCAATGTATATATAATAAAATATATAGCAAGGTTACATAAGATTAAAGTCGATAAAAATAAAATCAGAGGGCATAAGTTATTGACACACAAAAACATATTATTGATTATTGAGATAATTGTTTATCATACAGCAATATTAGGTGGCATAACCGAATCTGAAAATCACTTGAGTCATTCTCCCGGATGTAAAATCCAATAATTTTTGGCAAGCCTAGTAGATCTCCTGGTACAGTTTATAGACATAACAAGTGGTGTAAAAGCCACAATTTCAATGCCTTGAAATGGCCCCCTTTTCCATCAGACTTGTGCCTACTGCGAATATCTGGGCAATTATCAAAAAACAGTTGAAATACACCGTATGGCTCAAGTGATCTCCAGATTCAGTTATGCCACCTAATATTAATTTCCGGCAAACATTTATCTCAAAAATCGATAATATATTCTTGTGTGCCAGAACTTATGCTCTCTGCTTTTATGTGTATTGATTTTAATCTCATGTAACCTTGTTCAGAATAAATATTATAGTCTATTTATTACATTTTTTTTAAAGAACTTAAAAAATTTTACAAAATTGTGTATTTTTTTAATCATAAAATTAAGTATTAAACAATATAATTAAAGATTTCATAATTACATGAACTGTCAAAAACTTTTGCCGTTTACTGTATGTCTAAGGCAGTAAAATAGCTTTTACTTTTTACCTTAAAAATTTTAAATTTGCTTTATCGCCCCTAAAAATCTTCTTCATCGTCCACTACTGAGAGCATGTTGGTCCATAGTCTGGAAAACACATGTGTTGTTTGTCTAACACAAATAGGGCTCAGACCTGTTTTCATATTTATTTGACTTTACGGTTCCTCCTTCAGCAATATTCGCATCTTATTAAGTAATTGTTTTCAAACTGATTGTGAATGAATAAAATTAAATCAAATTTCTTTTAGCTGCATGGCGATTTCATAAAACATTATCAAGAATTCGTTGAATGATTTTGAAGGAGCAAAGCATTACCAAAAATGAAGAAAACACTTAGACATACAATTGAACCCTGTAAACGAAATAATCTTATTTCATTATCGCTTGGTGAACAACAACTGCAAACTAGATAAAAAAAACCTCTTGGGATTTTGATGAAAGTACATGAGCTTTTTTTAAGAGAAATTTAAAAGCATATCAGACTAGAAAAGCTCAAAGTTAAATCTATGGTGTAGGATTTGACAAAAGCTATCAAACGGAGAATTTTTTCAGATGTTTGTAGTTATCGAAAAAAATGCAGCTATCTACTATATATCTGCTACAGCCTTACATATTTTTACAGTTTTTCGGACAAAAGTAAAACAACTTTTAAATTTTAACATTGTATTTGTGTTGCGGTTAACCTTCTTTTTCGTATGGGCCTATTGTTGCTTTCTGCATTTTTTTAAGCGCAATCATCATTACAGGTTAGATCGTGAGCTCGTTAAGAAATTTGGCGTGAAGTGCCTAGTTAACCATCTGATAAAAAAAGATATTTTGCATAAATTGAATTTTTCTAAAGTAACAAAGATAATTTGGTCTTCACAACCATATCTAAGAAATAATAGTTGAATAATGCAATTTGGAAGTAGAAAACTTTTCATAAATATAAAAATAATTTTGTGTTCTTGATTAATTATCTTGACAGTCTAAAATTTATATCTTGCCAGGCAAAAATAGTTTTCAAAAGATTTGGTTCTATGGCTAAAGCTTTTTCAGATTACGTATTACTTTAAAACTCTTCTTTTTACAAAAAGTTATAAAAGTTCAAGCATAATTAAAATAATTTTGCTTAGAAAAAAATCTGCATTTCTTTACTGTCCAATTTTTCTGTTCAATATGAGTTTTCGAAGAGCAAAATTTACCCCGGATGAGGAATATCCAGACCTTAGTGAACATAACAACCACATGTCGAAGCGGCTGACCAAGGCTGTTTATGCAAAATTGAAAAACAAAGTTACTCCGAACGGATTTACATTGGATAATGCTATTCAAACAGGAGTTGACAATCCAGGTACTAACAGTGTCCGATCCATGGCTTATTTTGGATATTTTGTGCTTGTTGCTTCTACGCTATCTTTACAAGAAACTGAAAAGAACAATAAGTGGGGTTGAGGCTAAAGTTAGACAAACTTAATTTTTTCTGACAAATTTTTTTAATTATTTAAATTTTTTAAAAAATTGTAAAGTTTTTAAATTATAGTACATAGAACTACAAACAAAGTACAAAGCAAAATCATAAGGCTATCTATTATATATTTTTCCAAAAATATTGGAGTAAAAAAGTTTAAAAAATCAGCTTGCGTTTGTTAATTAATCTAGGCCGCTCTTTTGAAGGCATTGGGCTTAGATTTGGTGAGCTTTTTGGCCTGCATTTTTTTGCTTTCCCAGACATTTAGTTGTATTTTCGTTATTGTGAAATTGATATGTCGAAAATAACTTTTTTTTAATAGGGGCTGTTTAATACCGTTTGTCTGACCAAGATGCTATCTCCTTGTGTATCATTGTTATCTCATTGCTATCTCCTTGTGCTATCTCCTATCTCCTTGCTATCTCCAAAAATAACGTGCGACCTCATTTGTAATTACTAAAAAAGAATTTTTAATTTTCATAGTGTAATTACGAAATTATTGAATAACAGATGTAATAAAAGTAAAGGAACCAATCACCTCAAAATAGTATCAGCTATCCTGAGATCATCCATCGCGTGAGATCGCGCGTTCGAGCAGCACCGAGATCGCTTGGGCGTTGCGACAAATCGTTGGAAATATTTTGTAGAAAATTGTTAAACAAATTATTCTAGCTCAAATACTCTATCAAAGTAAATTTTTTACTTTGTGGTTGAAAACCGTGACCACATGCAAGTAGAAATGTAATTGACCTAGATTCGACTAACAGTAAAAAAATTTGTTTAAATATAATTCTTAAAGAAACCAAATCGACTATAAAGGTAGACTACACGAGCAGGTCCAGTAAAATAATCATCTCTCCTGTAATGTTGTAGTATTTAGTTCGATTCTCAGTTAACTACAGGTGCAATGTTAAATTTGTAAATTGTAAGAACTCTGGGATACTTTTTAAATCTTCATTCATCAAACTTATAAGTTTTTCAAAAAATTTTCTAAAAAACAAGGCACTTTTAATTTTTTTAAAAGTGAAAAACTTCATTACTTAAGGTTTCTTTTTTCTCATAAATAACATTTACAAAATATGATAAAGTAAGCGAAAGAGCATTATTCTGTGTCCTAGTAGCCTCTTAGTAGTAGTAGCACTCTGGTCTGGTTGTTAAGAGCGGCGAAATTGTATGATTGCCATGGTTTCGGTTCAAAACCTACTCGCATCATTCTGTTGTGTCCTTGAGAAAGATACTTTACTGCACTTTCCCCTGCTTGGTCGTCTTAGCAAGCAGTTCTAAATTTCAGTCAGGTATCTATAAAATTAAAAATACAAAATAAAAAAATTTTAATCGAACAGCAATATCTTGGCATCTCGGGATGCAGGTTAAGATAATTGTTTGCACTGTGTATAGCACCTCCATCGCTTTCCTGAGAGTCAAAAGAATAAATATATTGAGATGAAACAAAATGAAATAGGAGAATGTCGATCTAATGTTTATTCTAGATCTACTACCTAACCACAGGCGGCAGCTGTAACAAAATGTTACCACATCCGAGTAAAGACTTTGTTTCCGCAGCAACGAAGGATAACTTTGTCTTTCTTAATTGTTTATTTTAAGCACCGATTGATGTAAATTGTCAGCAATAAAAAAAATTTTTTTCACCTGGGCCAAAAAGTAAATATTTATTTAAATTCACCCTTGATTGTTAGTTGCAGTATTAAGCAATAAACAATTACAATGCACTTACACTGGACCAACAGTATATTCAACCTATCCTTTGTAGTATGAAGCAAGCTTGAAAACATTTCTGCTGTTTTTTCGTGCCGGCGACTTGCTCAGCAAGCAATTAATTTAGGAGGAAGGAGCAAAGGTTAAATCGAACATGATGAATAAAGAATTGATTTTTTCCTAAATTCTATGCATAACAGTATTTATGCATCGTAGAAGATTTTCTTTTAATTGTCTTCTTTAACGGCTTGAACTTTGACTACAATTTCAAGGTTATACAGCGACTATATATAGAGCTGATGGTATTAAGATTTATTTCTCTTCTTTTGATGATTTGAAGAAGAAAAAGATGTGTGATTTTTCAGATGGGGGTTGTTTTAGGCAATTGTAAAAATAGCGAGCAACTTTATAATTTATTGTTTTCGATAACGTAATAAGCCAGTTTCTAAACTTCAAAATTAATAGGCTTTCTTATGAGTTTGAAATAAAATTTAAAAAATTATTTTTAAGAGTAAACAATTTTAAGTTAGACGCTTTAGAAACAAAATGATTTTTTGCTGAGCACCAGTCTTTATTTAAAAAATAAATTTTCTAGAATTTTAACTTTTTGTATAAAATCTTTTCTCAATTCAACAAAGAACATGAAAATCAGCGCTTTTCAAGTCTAACCTTTAAGAATCCACGCTTTGTACAGCTAAATCTGGTTCATCGTTCCTTATGAGCAAAAGGAACAAAGGTTCGATCCTCAGTCAATCCACAACAATAAAGTTAAATTAGTTTCTTTACTAGAAAGCTCGGAAAAATATAAGTAAGATTTTGAGATTATGACAGAGGTTTTCAACTAGTACGTCATTAAATACTCAAGGGCGTTGCAAAGGTCATTTGTATAAATCCACGAACGACCCATTAAATTCTAAAACATATAAGAACAACTACTTTTGATAAACTGCTCAAAAAATTTCCTTCATAAATAAAAGTAAAGACATTTTTGTCCTCATCTAGACTTATATACAAAGCTTTTTCCCACGCATTTGAAATTAAAGCAAAAAACTACTTAAAAATTTTAACCTAAAAACTTAAATTTAATTTTGTTCTTCGCAATATACTTTTTTATTTTATTTTTTATTCAAGTAGCATCTTGATAGCAAATGGATTTCAGAAATGAAAGTTTTAATTTTCGATCTACGGACAATGACTTTAAGTTGAGAACTTTTGATTATGAAAAAAATTGCCTTTTCGGGGAACAACCTTCGGGTAGTTTGTTCTCTAAAACATCGAACCCCGTTTTTGTTTACCCATACAATCGAAGAGCGAGCTGGAATGAAACAAAACTATCAAAAAATTCGATTGAAACAAGAAAGAACTTTGAAACAAAGTTTTTAAATACATCAAAAAAAGACAACAATCAAAAACCCGAGAATAAAAAAAGTTTCAACCCCAATTTAAAACAAAACCTCCCAAAATTTTCTACTTCTCTCTATGAAAGAGCATGCCCTGAGGTTCAAAGTTGTCCTATGTTGTTAGGAAAAAAAAGTATAAAAAATGCCCTGGGTGAGTTAATTTTACTTTATTCAAACATAAAACTTTATAAGGTCCAAAAATACATTTGTATTGTCTCAAAGCAAATCCTTAAATCAGGCATCTTCTAAGCTTTCAGCATGGAGGGAGCCTTGTCAATCTTAGATAAGCAGCTTGGATGATTGGTTAAAAGCGCTGTTTTGATGATGAAACCAATCGACACGATCCCATTCCCAAAGTTACTCGCCTCAATCTATTGTGTCCTTGAAAAAGACACGAACTTTACTCAGCAGGGTGGTTTTAGCAAGCAGATCTAAATTTTAGTTACCTGTATATCTATAAAGAAAGAGCAAAAAAACGAAAAAAGATTTTAACCAGAGAACAATGTTTTGCCATTTCCGGAATCAGGTCGGGATGATTGCTTGAAGATTGCCTTAAGTCTTTCGCTTCCGACCTTTTTACGTAGAGATAAAAATAATAGTAAAAATATCTTTATTCAGTGTGTATAACCGTCTGGTTATCGTCAATGAGTTAATCAGGTTATCAGCTAATTTCTACCGCCTGATAAACTTCTCAAACTGAAAATATTAAATCACGTAGACAGTTAGATATTAGCAATGTATAGTGTTTCAAACCTACTGCGTAAGTTGGTTAACCCAAGCCAAAGTCCAAGTTTAAACCGTCATCTCAGGGTGGTGTTATAAGTGTATTCAATTGTTTGAGTATAGTTCTCAAACTATTAAATGCAGTAAAAAAATTTCATTTTAAGACTTGAATATAAACTTTAAAAAAAGGCTTAATTGCAGCTTTCTTTTAAAGAAAAAAAGCACTTTCTAATTAGGAATGCGGAGATGGAGCTGGAGATGAGAATGGGAGCTAAAACAAATTTTAGGGTTAGAAGCTGTGGCTAGCCATTTTTAAAATGATGGAACGGAGCTGGAGCTGGAGCTGGATTCTAAATTTTATTGCAAGCTCCGCAATCCTATTACTAATCATACATTGATTTCTTCCATTGTTTTTTATTTAAAAAATACTTGAGATAAAAAAAAACTAAATTTGTTGGAGAGGGAAAAATTTGTAAAATTATTAGATTAGGCCTACAATAATAGACAAGCAAATAAAACAATCTTGTAAAATGATTGTATTTTCACAACAAAGCATCGACTTATAAATAGTTGTATTGCGATCAAGTTAATAACAGTTATCTTTTATCAAGTTAATAAGAGTTTTATTTTTTAGGGCATCCTTTTATTATGACTGTTGGATGTGTCGCTGGAGATGAAGAGAGCTATCAAGTGTTTGGAGACCTCTTTAATCCTGTCATTAAGGATCGGCATAATGGATATAAAGAAACGGATATGCACAAAACTGACCTTGATCCTTCTCATCTAAAGGTCTTAAATTTTATTCTAGTTTATCCCGTTGCCTCTCTTTGTGTGTTTTTGAAGTTAATGGAACAAAGCAAAAAATCTTCGGTAACAATAAGCCTACCTTTATAAAAGACTTTGAGAGTTGATTTGCTCTCAAGAAATTTTTGTTTATTTTGTTAAGGGCCAAATTAATGGTTTGAGCAAAATTTTTTAAATTTCTTTGCTTTAAAACATAACTGAAACAAATGCTTTAAAGTGTGAGTCGAAAAAATTATCTTTCACTTATTATAACGTATATAAAACCAATGCTTTGACAAATTTTAAAGTTTCTTTTAAAACTAAATGTTTTTTCAATTTTCAATGACAAAAACAGAAGAAATATGAATTAATTGAAGCGTTAAAACTATCAACCAAGATGCTTGCTATGTGAAGCTTACTTACGTAGTTTCTACAAAACCTTCAAAAACTTATTCAACTACTTAGGGAGGAAATAACCTGGATCCTAAATATGTTTTGTCGTCCCGTGTCCGCACCGGACGTAGCATCCGTGGTTTGTGTCTTCCTCCCCATTGCAGTCGAGCGGAAAGGCGAAAAGTTGAAAAAATAGCTTGCCAAGGTGATTTTTGTCGAGTACCGTATTTAGTAAGCCTGCTGTGTTTACTCGAAAGCATGCTAATTAAAAATTATAAAGATTGCAAGACCGATTTTATTGAATCATTAGCTTGAATCAAGACTTTATTGCTTCTGTCGCGCTATTGCCACCTTGAATAGAGAAATATCGTTCACATAGAATTTAGACCGATTCCTGATTTTTGAGAATTTTCTAAAATTTTATCACTTTTTAAAATTTTTCTCTGGGTTGTATCTTTTTTTTCAAATTTATTCTAAAAACAACTTAAAAAAGATTAAAAATTAGCACTTTGTAAGGAAAATTTAGAGCCAAGGCTGTACAGAAAAAAATTTTAACAAAAAAAAGTTTTACAAAGAATATTTTTGGATATTATTAAAGAACAACCCGTCGTCAGGCGTTCATAGGATCCATAGTTTTCCTATTTTTCCTATCATAGTTCCTATCATTGTTTTCTTATCATAGGATCGATTGTTTTCCTACATTTTTTAATTGCCGTAGATTATCCAGTTAAAATTTGATACGGGCAATGTCGAAGGATAAATGATTTTCCTAATCCTTATTGTAGACTTGCTATAAAACAAAAGTTTTTGTTTATAATTAAAAATCTTTTCACTCTTTGTGGAATGTTAAAAGTAACGTTATAATTGAATTTAGCTTTGTCAAAGCTTGACGGAGATCTTGTTGGAAAATATTACCCTCTGAAGGGCATGACTTCGGAACACCAGGAGCAGTTGATCAAAGATCATTTTCTTTTTGATAAGCCAGTTTCTCCTCTTCTTTTGGCATCGGGAATGGCCCGGGATTGGCCGGACGCCCGGGGCATATGGTGAGTGAAGAACTAATTTTTTGTTAATTAACTTGAAGATTGACTAACCTAATTGTATCAAATATTTGTTCAAATGATTGTTATGCAATAAAAGTTAATAATTTTTTGAATTTTAAACTTTCTCGGTACGGAGCGGGTCTAACTTTGCAAGCTACTGTTAACAGATTTTGAATATAAACACAGCAAACCCCAAAAATATTGAAAACAAAATGTTTCATAGTTTTGAGTTCTTCCTACTATTTAAAGTAAAAAATGAAATAACTACTTGTCAGTGTTGTTTAGTGCATTGAGCAACGGACTAATGGCCTTAAGAACTTAAATTAATGGCTCAGGAAAAGCTTAATTTTTTTTCTAAGAGCTGGCGTAAGCTTAAATGGAGCCAGAAATTGGCGTCTAGCTAAAATTTTGCTAAAAACTAGGTAAAGACAAAAAATACATTTAGGCTGTAAAGGCCTTTTTTAATCTTCACCCAGTTTTTTAATAAAAACTTCTCCATTACGCTAAAATGTACTGGTGTTATTTGTGATTTTTTAACCAAAAATCTACTTTTTCTTCTGGGTACCTTTTAAGGGTCCCTTAGCAAGCGGGGACACCCAATTGAAATGTTTCGAGGATTGTTACTCCGGTCCTAATTATTCCCAACTTATCCCAAGTACCATAGATAAAAAAGTTGCGTAACTTTGAAAGTATTCAAGTTTTATTAAAACAAATTTAACTTTTTTTTTTAACATCAATCAATTTATGAAAGAAAGAAACAAAAAAGGTTTTTCCTCTCATTAAAAATTAACGAATTCAGGCACAATGACAAGAAGAACTTTTTGGTCTGGATAAACGAAGAAGATCATCTCCGTGTCATCTCTATGCAAAAAGGAGGAAATATAAATGAGGTTTTTGAACGTTGGAGCAAAGGACTGCAACTCATTGAAAAGTATATGAAGGAAATGGGATATGAGTACATGTGGAATCCTCATCTTGGGTTCATTTTGACGTGCCCAAGCAACCTTGGAACAGGAGTTAGAGCCGGTGTTCATCTTAAGATTCCTTTAACTTCTAAACATCCTCAGTTTGATGCAGCCTTGAAGAAATTACGACTCCAAAAACGAGGAACAGGTAAAAAAGATCAAAAATGACACAGTTGTTGTGTAATTTTTTTAATCATTTTTCTTAACGATCGTTCGGTAATTTTTTGGTAAAAAGCTGTTTGAATTTTCTTTTCTAACGTGCAATGATAAGTCAAGTAAAGTTTAAAATCATTATATTGGATTCATGATATTTGAAAACAATTAAGTTTGAACTACGCCTTGCGCTTAAGCTTGGCAAAGATGATCGCGGATTTTCAATAAATGAAGATACGCCGAGCGTAGACGTCAGTTGTAGATCAGGATAGATACGCTTTTTTAGCCCCATAAGTGTTTTTGTAATGAAGTTTACATTTTATTCAACCTATTTAATGAGCTTTTTAGCTCATGGTTTAATAATTTAAAGTAACGTTTTGTTTTTTAAATCTTGCGCCAGCAAATTTCAACTTGTTTTGTTCATGTTTCGTCTGAGTTAATTGCTTTTAGGTGGTCACTTATATCTTGGAGCTTAAAAAAAGGATGACTTTTTTCAAATAACTGATCTAATTTGTGTTTATTGAATATTAGTTTACTTTATAGCTTGTAATCGTTTGTAGCGTGATACCACGTTTTTTTTTCTTTTTACCAAACATACAAGTTGAATAACGACACAAATTAAAATAAACTTTTGTTTTTTTTCTTAAAATCCGCACGACCGGTAGGGGGAGTGGACACTGCGTCGGAAGACGGAACGTTTGACATTTCAAATGCGGATCGGATAGGTTTTTCCGAGGTCGAATTGGTGCAGATGGTCATCGATGGGGTCGAGTTTTTGATCGAGTGTGAAAAGAAGTTGGAAAAAGGAGAGAAGATTGATGCTGATCTGGAAGATCTCAAGCAGAAATAAATTTGTTTATTCGATGTTGAAGTCTTTTATTTGTATTAGGCTTTGTTTGTCGGAGTGATTTTTTACTGTGTTTCTTATTATTTAGTTATTTCACGTTGTGCTATCGAAAAAAGAAAGTTTAGATTGAAGGTTTTAAAATTGTTTTATCATCTATTATCTGATTGTATATAATAATAAAGTATATGACTTGGTCTTAAAATTCTTTATCTTTTATCAGTAAGTGAGCTCAAAAATAATTGCGATCGGGAGCCGTGTATAGAAATTAACAGAAATAAAAATTTTCTTCTTATTATCGACAGTACGAGTTAAGTTATCTGACAAACCTGTAAAAGAATTCGCAACTTTTCGAGAGGAAACATTGTCACCGCGTTGTGAAACTGTTACAGACAAGCCGAGTGAATTGCAGCTTTAATGACGGAATTCGGATTCGATTCCGGACAAATCACATTCCGATCGATTCCAATCAGATAAAAATGTGTTAAGAAGATTCCGTAGCGGAATTGTAAAGAATTTGCAAGAAAGTGTTTCTTTCACAAGAAATTTTGTGTTTGTTGATCTTGATTTGATTCAGAGCAGTTTGTCACGTCGGGAATATAATCATCACAACGTGCTCAACAATACAACGATCGACCTATGTAGGGGTCGAACTCATTGCTTCTGCAATCATTTTTCAGAATTTGGTTATATTTGCTGCCCGCAGTTGGTTGGAAACTGTCTTAAAAAACAAAAACGGAAATTAAGATTTTTTTCGTCTTTACTGGACATTTTAGAAGTAAATGAGTGTTGTTTGGACAAAAAAAAGAAACTTTTTTTTCGCTTTTTTTTGTTTTGTTTTTTTTGTTAGTAAGCAAGAAATAAAGCGTCAACAAAAAAAGGAACTTTTTTATTTTTTATTTTTCAAACTATTTTAAACGCTGTTGCTGCTTCTATTCCAGAAGATGTACAATAATTAAAAATTTTATTTCGCACTACTCGTGGCCCTTGAGCCTTGGATTGAACTACGTGGACTGGTATTTTACTGCGTTTTTGATGACGATCGATCTTAGAAAAAAAATTTGGGGACAATACAATTTTTCCCAAGTTATGTCAATAATTTTCCGAATCATGTCTTGTAACATTTTACGGAGATGGCAAAATGTCACACAGTTTTATCTAAAGAATCTAATAAAGATTAAAGAAAAAGGGTGTTTGTCTTAAATTGGCAACCATTATCTCCATTTCCGTCGAATTCGCAGGTGAAGACTAAAAAATAATAATAATATTGATAATAAGGTCTTCCTTTTCAATCACATCTCTACACTACTTTTTATATACTTTTAGAGCTATGCGATCTACCCACACTACCTTTGCGATCTATAGACGTATTAAGTACCCCTTCTTTAAATCATTACTTTAAATTCAAACAAAATAATCCGGAATATCCGGAAGTATGAAAATTAAAAATCGGTCAGACATAAACCCTACTCGCGACTTTTTGCTTTCAAGTCGAAGTGTTACCACGCCGAGCTAACCATCGTCTTCGCGAGTGTAACAAATACAAGAAAGAGAAAATGTATTGCGCACTAAATTTTGTGAAAGCGCCAATTAAGTTGAGGTCGCAGAGTACGCGGCCCAATGGCCACAAAGCATTCTTTTTCAAAAATTTTGGTTCAGAAAATTTTCTTTTAAAAACTTAAATTTATAGTACTATTAAAATATTTGGTAATTTGGATAGATGCTAGAAGTCACACGAGTCTCGAAATGAAATTTAAAACTGTGGCACATGCACGGGGTCAGGGCTAAAGCTCACACCCTAATGCAGGAGTAGTCCCCAAGCTTTTATACCAGTCCGCCCAAATGTTGTCATAAAGACCGTCTTCAAAAGTCGGTAAAAACTAGAAAATAGCTCTTCATGAAAAACTAAACACAAAAAAGCCTTTCTTTTATCTTGGATTAAAAGTAAAAATTTTTACCCGATTTTTGAGGAATGGCCGAGCTTTTTTGTAGTAAATCGTACATTCGGCATCAATCCTTCCTTAAAGAATTTGCGCAATTATCACTGATTTAAGATATCACTGATATTTAGTAATGAACAGACTAACAAATTGCAGATAATTCTGGTCTAACTAACTGGTCGAATAAGGATTTGACAAACCAAGTGTATAAAATTTCAATTTCCGATAATAACCGAAAATTAAGCTCTGATCACAAGACATAAAGCAATTCTTTCAATTTAAAGAGAAGCAATATGTCAAACGGTATCTCGTTTCATAAATCCGCGACACAGTTCGCTCTAAATAACAGGTTATTAAATCACTGTATAGGGATTGCTTTATCGTCTTTTCAAGCCTGGAAGTTAAGCTAGGACTTCTTTGAACTGGTAATCAACACTTCGGTATTTCATTGTAAATTTGCTTGAATGCAATAGCATTTTGATGCTTGTTGAAGACAAATAACTTCCGCGCATAAATTGCTAATTCACACATGACAATGCTTATTAGTTACGTCATAGACGTAATGATGCGAACCATCAGTGTATCGCAGGTTGTTTTGATTGAGAAAAAAATTTTTTTCAGGGTTCTTATTTGAGCATGCTTACTAAATGTAATAGCGCTTAATGTTTTTTTCATCCTGATTTATGAATCGTTTTGACATGTGCCTATTTCAGCCAATCAGAGTTCGAAGAAAATTTGTTTAACATGCTTCGTGAGAATCTATAGCTCATTAATGAATGACGGCCACCCGAGATGTTTTTATTTTCTGCTATTTTCTTGCTCAAAACTACAAAAACTTGTTTGGATCATAGGCGACATGCCACTTTCAAAAAGCTACATATTTCTTCTTTCGGTCATCACAACAAAAAAATAGAAAAAAACGAGTTACAAGCCGTAAACTACGCAGTACTTTTTTTACTTCGTGACAAGTTCTTATGTGGGTTCACGCTGCATGCCTACATAGTGACAACGCTTGTTCCAGAAAGCAGCACTCGGACCGATGCAAGCCTACGAAGATGTACTTTTCAAACATGTCATTTTAGCTTTCACAACTGTCTTTTTCGATAGACTTTTGTTCAACGCAGCAATGCAAAATATCAGTTTTCTTTAGGAAAAGAAAGTCTTGTACAGTTGTCAGTGTGATGGTTGTCAAAATAAATTAATTGCAGTTAATTAATTACAGGACTTGTAAAAAGTATCCGTTTCCTAATCATCTGCAGCTGCAGAAAGAAAGCGGATATAAGATTGTCTTCAAATCTTTGATTAATCTGTCCGACACGCTTTAGTCAGACTTGCAGCGAGAGCAGCTTTTTTAGGAAACGTAAACGTGTAATTCCAGTTTCTCGATTGAATTTTAATGTAGCGGTATTTTGAGAGACGGTCTCATTTTTACTGAAAACATATGTTAACTTGTGTAAAGTATGAAGGGAAATTTATTAAGGTTTCACTAAAATCCGTTATAGAGGAACCTTAAGGTATCAATTTCTAGTTTCGAAAGTAGTTCAGTAACATTTTTTAATTCATCTGGGCTTGAAATAGAGAACTCGTTTTTTTACTTGATCCTCGAAATTTAATTTAGCACCATCATGGGTCCTTTTTTTATGCTTCGTACTCCTATAAGAGATATACTAAACTAAAAAAGCTATATGATTGCCTTGGAACAACGTCCACTATTCATAGTCATTTAGAAAAATTTTACATTTAACCAATGAAGTTTAGAGAAAAACCCAGAGTTTTTGAAGAACAGAGGGGTCTAAGCTGATTGGAGCCCCTGTTCTGCAAAAGAGCAAAATTATGGCCCTTGTCGTTTAAAAAGTTATATTTAGGTAAAATAGATAATATTTTATCACAGCGTGGTCCAACTACAATTTTGCACAGTTCAAGTCTTGTCGATCACAAGCAGCGGCAACCTTCTATAACAAGGCTTGGTGAGCTTATGGGACAGAGTCTAGCGTTGAGACCAATTCCAAGCGAAGGCTTTTTTGTGTCCAGAGAACATCATGATTTTGGAACGAAAATAGGAAAATCGGAGATCGATTCCAAGTGAAGACCTTTTTTTTAGAGAACACGATGATTTTCAACAATTTCTAGCCGCCTGATGCCCGCAAGCTCGAACAAATTTGAAAAGTGGCCCGCAAAAGTGAAGAAGTTGGAGCACCCTGTTTTATCATATTAAACGTTCATGTTATCATGTTTTACATAAAAGGTTATGTTTAGGTAAATAGGATTAGGGTTAGTTTATTAAATCCTTTTTTCTGTTACGATCCTAACCTTAATTAAGTTAATGTTTCATTGTTTACAATTGTAACTGGGATCCTTTTTTTCAAAAGGTTCACATTCAGATTCTTTATCGTCAAAAGGGGTAATTGGGACCTTTTTTTCAAAAATTTTGTAAACCCTTCTCTTCTTAAATGAATGATCAACAAATTTAAAACATTGGTTCATTATTTTTTAAACTTGACTAGCAGTTTTTTATAGCTATCCTCAGCACATTTGGTTTCCTGCTCAAAGTCCGTCAACATAAAGCCGAAATTCAAATTTGTTTTAACTTATAAAATGTCGCCATTTCAGCGATATCTTCCATATTATTGTTTTCGTGACAGCTTATATCTTCGACTTCATCAACAATTCCGCACAAAGCACTTTGTTACTTGTAAAACAATTAATTAATTATTCAACAATGATAAAAATGGAGCTATTGTCTTTGATAGCAATCTGCTTTAGCCTTAAAACATAAACTTCCTTGTTGAAGGCTTCTTCTAGTAGTACCCTTGGTTAAGAACTTAATTAACAGTTGAACGTACAAAATAAAATCATCTAATTTTGCCTTTTTTTCGTAGTTTGGATCACAATTTTTCAAAAGCAAGATCTTTTGAACAGAAATGTACGAATTTGTTCAGGTTTTCTATATTGCAACCAAAATTTCATTTTAAACTTTATTTTTCAAATCCAGTCTCCGCTTAATCAAAATAATGTTCAGATAAGTAAAGAAGATATAAAAATTTGCACAGGTAATTTTCGCAACAAAACAAAAAAACAGCACTCAATCAGAAATTAATAAAATTACTTTTGTAGGAAGAGAGAAAACATTTTAAATTACGTTTTTTGAAACACGTACGTTATTTTAGAAAAAAAACCATTACTCAATATCTAATTTTGTAAAAGATAATTCGATATTGTTACAATAATTGACTGGAAAAAGGCTCTAAAAGATTTTTCTCAGTTTCTCATTGTGAAAGAACACCTTTGTTTTTCTTTTCAGATTAAACATAAAAAAAGCAAGAACAAAAAAGCAATCTTGACAAATATCAGAGTAAAAGTAATAAGTTTTTAGTAGCTTTGCAACTCGTTTGACTTTGTTAAAATGACGTTATACGTGCAAAATATGCAGGTCTGAGGCAAAACCATAAAACGGGTTTCGAGCATAAAATTATTATTGCATAATAAGGAACCAACAAAGGACAAAAATAATGTCTAAATATACATAAGCAACAAGTGCTACCGTGGAAGTGTGCAATCGATTGTATTTTTTTGCACAAAAAAATTAACTCAGTAACTTGTGGTATACCTTCGTTTTTTTCTTCTTGTTTTTTTTTTAATAATTTCTTACGTTGATATTTATCGTGACTTTAAAAAGTTTTCCACAACAAAAATAACGTTAAATCTCCTAAAAGCAGAGCCCGTGGCCAGATTTTACGAAACAGTGAAAAACAACAAAAACTTTATTGTTTTGTGTATAACTATTTGTCCGGTGTATACCAAAATTATTCAAACAAAGCAAGTAAAATGAAATACCGAAAATATTTTTCCTTTTATTATTGGTTTAAATTGAAAAATAATAATAAAATCGACTTTGAAGGTTACAAATGTATGAGTTAAGACCTTTATAAATGAAAGTGGAACTAAATAAAAAATTGAGTCGAGTATAAAACAAAAAATTGTTGAACTTCTTATGAGTATAGCTTTACGATTTCCTTGCAATTAAAAGTATTTATTAACAGCAGCATCAACAGCTTGTTATTTGTTCTAAAAGTTTCAAAATAAATAGCCAAAAATAACACCATGCAACGAAACTTGCTGAGTACCACAGATACACAAAATGTACCAACACAATAGAAAAAATAAACGAACAAAGGTAAACCGATAGAGTAATTATTGATGAGGTCGTACCGAAAGAACCCAAAAGCACCGCAGCAAACTAGTAATGGTAATCGTTTAAAAAAGCTATATGCTTCAATAATATACCTCTTTTAAGGTTTTTTAAAAAACAAAAAACAAGGTGAGCTTATTAATGTTTGCTTAACAAGATAAAGTTTACTTAAACTGCATTTCAAGTCTTGCAACAAAAAGCTTATACTTTTCAAAACAAACAGTAGGAACTCAGTTTATAAAGAACTTTACCGCAGTTTTGTTCATCCGCACGTTGACAGTAGTCCCCCCTCCCCGCTTACGACTGTCCGATTAAGAATGGCTGAAATTCATCTGCGAATCGCGATGCGTTACGGCTCCGAGCGAAGTCGGCGCGTTTGCGTCGTTGCTCGAATCAACGGAGCCGCAGTTCTCCGCCGAGTCCAGGTTCGCGCGGAGTTGGATCGTGTTTTCGAGCGCCACGACCATTCGGCTGAGCGAAACAATGTAATTGTGAGCGAGAGTAAGGGTCTCGATCTTCGACAGTTTTCGATCCTGCTTCACGTGAGGACAAATCTCGCGCAGCGCCTGAAACGCGTCGTTCAGCTGGTGCATCCTCATCCTCTCGCGCTCGTTGCTCTGCAGGCGCTTCGAGTTTCTCAGCTTGTTGTTTTCATAGCTCGAAGGGCTCGTGGCCGTTTCCGTCGCACTATAACCGTTTGCTCTTCTTTTTCGGGCCACACCGGATGAAACGCGATGCGCCACTGTTTTTAGCGCGACAGATTCCTGCGAATTGACGTCGACATTTGAGCACGCGCTGGAAGGGCTGCAAATAAAAAAACTATTTGCAATTGATTATTTACAGACTGATACAAATCAGCTTCAATGAATTTATGTTGAATTGAAAATGGTTCGATTCCGGGTCGGAGCGCGGCATGAAACTCAATTGCACTTGCAATTATCAAAGTCGCGACCAAAGTTTAATTTCAACTACGACAAGTATGATAAATTTATTCCTTGGAGGCAAAATGATGTACATGAACCTGCTCATAATTTTTTGTAATTTTGAATGTTCCTAATTTTGAAACCATGCTTGATCAACAAAGTTATTAGTGTCTTCCGTATTTGAGCTACCTTCAGTAAGTAATCTTATAGCAATTTAGTTGTTAAAAGCGAGATTCATTAAGCCACTTATTCTACCTCATTTCAAATGATACCTGCAACAGCTTTTCTAAATTTAATTCGTTTTAAATCTTTATCTGATTAAACTTCGAACATCTTGTTATTCTATTTTGAGCAAATTGCTTTTGATTACCATGAAAGGATCCTGTTTTTTGTTTGCTATCAAAAAATCTTCTCCACCTACCTTTCCTCTATGAGAAAGGTCGGCAACCTTTTGCATGACACTGGCCAAAAATCAAATCTATAACGTTACGGCGGCCCGCACTTTTTTCCAGCAAACAAACCCTTTTTTGCATTGATCGAACGTCTCAAATAGTCTTAATATAGCGGTGCAAAAATGCAGCAAACAACTGGTTTGCACGATCGTGATTTGCAGCAACGTAATAGTGGCTGGCTGATTTTTTATTTTTTGATCCAAACTAGTTTTTTTTTAGACCTAAAATTTTTAAAAAAAGTTCTTTTTTGTTGTTTTTAATAGTTTTTTTAGACCTGAGAGAGCAACGTCACTAAACTTTAAAGTACGGTAAAGACTTTTTTTTTTGTTCTACACCAAATTTTATACTTAAAAATAGAGAGTTTTTGCACCCTTGCAGCAACTAAATGTATCTCAGTTTTACTGCTGCATAGTTTAAAACTGTTACGGCAAAGTAGGATTGCAAACGAGATGGCGGCTTGTATTCTTTTAATATCTAACTAACATGTTTAAGGCCACATGATTTTGTTTGGCTGGCCGGAAGTGGCCAGCGTACCGTAGATTGTTGACCCCTGCTCTATGAGGTAAAAAATCTAATTTCGTGCATCGAGTTAGTGAAAGCAACACAGCGTTACAGATGTGTGCAACGAAATATGATTTGATTCACACTTTGAAAACGCCTTGTGTATTATTTACATGTTACCAGCATTTAATGGAGCATTAACGCGATTTTATGCCCAATCTGATTGATTGATTTCTGTTGTAATCTTACAAAAGCCTTTTCACCACAAATTCCTGAATGAGTTCTTACCTGGAATGGAACTTTGCTTAAAACAGAAAGCAGCCACCAGGCCAACTTCCATTGACCATACTTAAAGGAATGTTGTAAATAAAAAAACTTTCTCATTGAATATCTTTAAATAATTAAAGAAACAAAATATTTAGAAGAAAGCAAAGTAGTTTTAAGAAGACAAAAATGGGTGAATAAACATATTTTCTTATTGACCCACCTGGGAGAAGATAAACTTCTAACTAAATGCTTGGGCTCCAACAAGTGTTGAGAATGAGCGCGCTGACCAAACATACATTGGTTTATTGCAGGAACGTCTTCTTCCGCGTCACAACCAAGATTTGATCGTCCGATCGCAGTTTCTTTGTCTCCTTTTTGGGAAATCTTTGTCATTTCGTTATTATCAAACGCATCGGGAGAACGTGCTTCACTGGAATTGAGAGAATCACAAGAGTATGAACGGCCGTTTTTATCTTTCTTTTTCCCACTCAAGAGCGAAATGGGGGGCAAAGTTGTTAAAGCGGATTTTTGTCCGTCTTTGAGAGTTTCTTGTGACTCCTGCCGCAAGAGCGCGCTCAAGTTATCGGATTCTTTGTCTTCGGACTTTGGAAGACGTCGCCCTAACAAAGATGGTTCGCAGCTTTCGGTTTTGATTGTTTTCGTTAGCGACGACATTTGTGATGTTTCCGAGCAATCGCCATCCGCATCGTGCGAAAGAAAATCACCGACGTTTGACGTAAAAACATCGTCCGCTATCAAAGGACGCTCGTAGGTTGAGTTGTTATTGTTATTTGAACTGCTGCTAGTCATTTTGGAAGAAAGATGCTTTGCCGAAGTTGTAAAAGTCGCGTCGCTCGAATTTCGCTCTGAATTGTTGTAGTAGGACGCGTGCGTCGACCAAGACTTTTGCTTTGAATTATCAAACGAAAAGAAAAAGTTTCGGTTATTTTCGTCGTTGCTTTTCTTGTCGTTATCTTGAAAAATCGCGTCCAAAATGTCGACGTCCCCTTCCTCACTCGGCGTCAAGTTGTCGTGCAGCGAAGAATACGTCATTGGTTCTTGCTGGTGCAGATTAAACATGAAAGGATTGCTTGCGCCGCAGTTTCCGGTGGTCAGATGTGTATCGCAGTAGCCATTTCCGTTGTCGACTTGGCTACTGAAATTAGCTGTTTGACCAGTGGCCGCATAAGGCCCGGTTTGGTTCGAGTTGTAGCCGTGATACAAACGACGAAAGCGAGAACGAAGCAGACAGCTTTCGTCATCGACGTTAACATCACCGTTTAAATTTTCTGTCTTGAAAAGCGGGGGTGGGATGTGGTGCAAGTTAATGACGTCATACGTCGGCTGAACGCGATTGAGATTTTGAGAGCAATGCACTCCATACATCGAGAAAGCGCGATAGTAACAGTTGCTAGTGTTACAAAAAATCTTAAAGTTAGAAAAAATGCTACAAAAAAATTAAATAGCTTATAATCTTTCAGTTGGTCCAGTTAGCAGAACATTTTGCTCTATAACGGTGTTTTATGTTTGATATCGAGTCAAGTCAAACCAAGAAAATTAAAATCGCTATACATAGCTTCTCTGCTTTAATATCAAGTTATCAACACTAAAGATTAAGAAGGTTACGAGTAGAAGCACCATAGTACGAAAATAAGGCGGTCCAATCTTAGGCACAGTTTGACTGCGAAGTTGTTTAACTTACAAAAAATATAATTTCTTTTTTAATCAAGGCTGCAAAGCCAGCAATAAAATGTATTACTCTAGCTCCAGCTTCTAACACTAAAATTTCTTTTGTCTCCGACTCTCAGCTCCAGTTTATAATTATATTCCTTAATAATACCAGTTTACTTTACTTCTACAAATCATTTGTTTTTCTTAAACAATCGAAATTCATCTACTTTCTACTTCAAAAATTTAAATTAGGACCTGAACAAAATATCTGTCGCGTACCAATGGATAAACTTTTCTGGACTGCTTAAAATATAAAACATGAATTTTGGGTTGTACAACAGATTTGTAAGTGAATGCATTTCCAGATTGATTTTATTAGCTGCACATAAAAAAATAATCATTTACAAATTAAAAATTCTTATAAAGCCATTCGCAGTTAAATATCTTTGCGTTTCTTTTTTAAAAATGCTTATCGTGATTTTGATAAGTTGATTTTTTTTATCAAGTAGGTTCAATTAATCGTGCCTTCTGCCTTTGATATAAATTTTGCCTTCTACCTTTGATATAAATTTTTTACTTTCTGATATAAACTCTCAATTTACATTTCTTTGTATTATCTTTGAGCGTTTGGTAAAATTATTTTGATCTAATAAATTTCTTAGCGTTTCTTTAAGCCAAATAAAAATACAGTAAAGACATCAATATGATCTTGTTTTCAAAACTCGATCGTTGTGTTACACCACTTGAAGGTTTCCCTAAGTCAGAAATATCCATACGTTTCTAAATATTGGACTAAACTGACAAACCACAAGATTTAGTTATTCTAATGTTACAATACCTCGAGCAAGTCAACTAAATATAAAATATGTTTTCATTTGAACTCAAGACCCAAAGAACCATTTGACTGACTGTCATATATAAATACATAAATACTGATCGAAGCCAAAAAATAGTTCAACAAGTGTTTCTCCCTGAATTCTGAATTTTTAAGGAAACAAATAGCCCACCGTAGTTTGGAAAGCGCTTTTTTATTTTACTTTTAATTTAACTTACGTTAATTTTACAAGGCCGGACAAAATTTACTTTGCGACTATGGTTCGGTGACTATGCTCTAACTTTGACACCTTGACTGTTGCCTTGCAAATGAAAAGAAAAAATAGTAGATACGACCCAAATCCTATTGTTTCCTTTTTTATTATAACAAATCAAAAAGTATTTCGTGAACCTTACACAATAAACCATTTTTCTTGTTATTGTTAAAAATATTTATGATCAAAGACAAAAAATAAAACAATTTTTAGAAGTTTTGTTCAACGTATCACGCTTTTTCTTATTTGATTTAATTTACCAAGGGAAAAAAATTTAAGAAAATTTTAATAACAATCTGTTCTGTCAGTTGTTAGCAACAATACAAACTAAGTTATATTACCTAACTATAAAATGACAAAAAAATAATAACCGGTTGTTTTAATTGATGACATAGAATAATCTTGCCTAATCGTTTTTCTTATCATAACTTAGAGACAAAAATTAAATCAAGTTTATAAGATAAGAAGCTTAAAAAGCTGAACATCGAATAATTTGCAAGAGACGCCTGAGTCTCGCATTCACACTGCACCTGCATTGTTCGATCAAAGGTATTGCTATTGTTCTGTCCCTGGGCTGACAGTTTTGTCGAAAAGCAGCGGCGAATTTCTATAACTAACAGTTCCTTCGGTATTAGCTTTTAAAAAAAAGCAGAAAAGTTTACCGCGTTCTTTGTCACGTGATTCGAAGTTATTCCACGTCGGAAAGAGGCTGTTTGAGACGCAAGCGCGAGTATTCTCGTCTTACGGACAAAAAACAAAAAACTTGGCTCAAGATAAGACATGCGCTCTGACAGCTTGATTAATGACTGGCTCTTGTTTCTAATAGCTCGAATTAGTTTTTAAGCATGATCCTGGTTACCATGACAATTGTTTTCGTATAGTCGTGCATTCTCTCGGCATTCTCTGCCAAGGTACAACACTTTTTTTTCCTTTAATTTATGTAAAGAAAAATTCTTCACTCTTTAAAATCAATTTACAAAAAAATGTGCTTTCTTAACTTTTTTGGAAGTAAAACTTACTGCAGTTACTGCTTTACAGATCGGCAAATATATAATCTAGACGCCTGCTATTGTACTACTATTTTCGGTAAGTAAGCAAATATTAACCGAAATGCTTATTAAGTTTTGTTGCCGGTAACAAGAAAAGTTTTACAAAATTATAGAATTTGACAATTTTTTGACAGGTTTATATGGACGCCAGCGGTTACAAGCGCCGAAGATTACGAAAACCAGATTCAAAATCGAGTATAGTAGAAAGCAATGATTTAAAGTTTAAAAAATAAAAATTATATTAATAATTTTAAATTTTCTATTCAAAAAGACTAAAAGAAGAATTCGACACCAACCGGAATTCAGCGGCACTTTAGAATTCCTTGAAACATCAACTTGGTTTTGACAACCTTATACATGTATATCCTCATTAGTTCTTGTTGAATCTTTTAAATAGGAGTTCGGCAAAATTCGCATAATTAGTTGAAGGGTTTCGTGATACGAAAAAGATCTAACGAATTCTTCCTCAATTAACCGTAGCTTGTAACGTTTCGCCGATTGGCAGAAAAACCTTATTGTCGTGAGTTGAGTTTCGATTGTACGTACACTGGACATTGTAAGGTTTATTCGATCTAGCTTGAGCGAAAAACACAATCTGATAACTTTTTTGACTACTTTGTTTATTCCGTAGACCAGCTCTCTTCAACTGAGGTTCCGCAGAACCCCAGGTTTTCTTGAAACACTCTCAGGGTTCCGTGAACTTTAGATATTTCCCGTTGATTTTTATCTAAGGTATTAAATAGGGGTTCCGCAAAATTGGAAAAATTTGCCCAAGGGTTTGCGATGAAAAAGGTTGAAGAACGCTGCCTCAGGCCAATGTTTCTTAATCGGATGAATAAATTTTTTGCAAGGGTAAACTAACCGAGAAGGGTGAACGAGGAATGAACCAGCACAGAATGAAAGTTTGCCAGCAGTCACAGCTATCAAACAAAATTCACTTTTTGTGACGCAATAGCGTAATACTTTGCTGCTCATTGTGACGCACGGTTATAGACACATTAGTAACAAGGCTTAACCTATTTATATAACATGTGTTTATTGTCGCGAGTAATTAAAAATTACTATCAACCCGCTGGTTCTCAGCACTTCTTCATGTGGCCAATCGATATTAACCAAACTGCCGCTTTTTGTGGCAAACGGTGTCACTCTTGCAGGTAAGAAGCAACACCTCTTTTAGAATTTCTCCTAAAGAAGTTTTCTCAAGAGAACAACGGAACTTCAGTTAGCAAGGCAGCGTATTTGCTCACTACGATATTACGCCAACGGCACTCAAAACTAAAAAACCATAATTGATCTAAATGAGAACCCGAAAATTCTTGTAGCAAACTGATTGTTTAAATCTTGATTTTTACAACAAATTTTTGACTCTTAAATAACTAAAAAATCTTGTGCAAAGGCTGCACTACCCCTAACTTTTTTATCTATGCGAAAATGCCCTAAAGCAAGATCAAAACTACCTTACAACAAAAAAATTGACTTCAAAATTTTTCATCTCGGAGGCCAAACGATTTAGTTTAGGTCTGACACGTAACCGCGGCTTGGCAAAGTTCCAAGTGACGCGTTAAGTTTTGCCGCTTCTTTTTTTTGGAAATTATCGATTAAGTTTTGGTGCGACCCACGAAAATCTTTAGCAGTTAAGGAAGTACGAGGGAAATGGTAAGTCGACACTGCTTTGAACTCGTGACAAAAATCATTTCTTGAATTCTTCTTCTTCTTTCCCGAGATTGTGCGGCGACTGCAATTCCATTCGCACGCCGATTCAAGCGTTTTGAGCTGGATGATTCGTTCATTGAACGTCTTACGCAACAAAGCAAAAAGATGAAAGAGACATAAACGCTTTAAATCACGGCTTTGACTTGAAAAGCGGAAAAAGCTTGACACCATTTCATCATCGAAATGTCATACATCTCAAGATATGAAGACCCTTACCAATTTACGGATTAAAAACCGAGTAGAAGTTTTCAACTGCTGGCCAAGCAGCGTCAAAAAGCTTCCTTTGTTTTGAAAAAAAATTTTGGCTTTTTAATAGATTGGAGCTGGAGCAATTCAATTGTAAAAAAGAGAAACGTTCTGTTAAAGCCAGTGATAAAAAATAAATAATTTTCAAGTACAGTTTATACCTTTTCTAACCGGGTTTCTTGCCCTCTTTACAGCTACCCTGAAAACCCGTGGTTCCATTTAGCCAACAAAAGAATAATTCATTCATTCATTTTATTTTTATTCTCGATCATTATTAAACAGTTTGACACAAAAATTATAAATATTAAAAAGATCAAGAAAAGGAAGAAGCAGCACAACGTCAGACGTTAAAACATGCATATGATAATCATAAAGTAAAAGTACAAGACAGTATAAAGCATGGCCGCAACACCTTAATCCGATAAAGATATAAGAAGTGAAAAAGAAAAAAGACAAAATAAATAAATACATAACAATAATATTATCAAACAAACTGAACGATTAAATAACCAGTGCATGACTAGGCTGCGTAATGATGATGGGTGGCACAGCTAGCCAAGATTTTCAAGATTTAGCCAAGATTTGAATTTTTTTCAAAATATAGATCTATCCAGATCATTACGGCCCGTCCAGTTCGATGAAAATTCACATAATTTAATTCTTTTGCACCTATTCTTGTTTGCTATTTGTATGTTTTACGTATACAAATTTTTTGTCCAGCCATATGCTTTTGAAATGGTCCTTTTGACCCGTGGCAGGATTTCTTTTGGTGGGTTTCTTTGCCTGCCTGACCCTTTTTGGTCCAGACCCTTTTGGTCTCTGAGTTTGTTGTTTCTCCCACCCATGATTATACAACATTCTCTGAATATGGCTCGGATGTGTGTATTAATTATCTTCTTTTCGCTTTCCTTTTCTTATTAACATCACATCGCTTTGTTCAAAGGTACGGCGACCATGCACAATTGACGTTGTGCATGTAATAACGTACTTCGTTTAGTCGCTGCTTCCTTATTCACAATCTTTATTTCTATATGCACTTTGATTAATTTCAAGTTGATTGTGAGTAAAAATGAAAATAAAAAAATAAAAAAATAAAAATATAAGTTTTCCACAAAACAAAATTTCAATCCACTTATATAACACTATTACGTAAAATCTAGCAAAAACACAATAAAAAAATTATTTTTATTACTTTGCGTGACCTATATCGGCTGGACACCTCAGTGTGATGACACTGGAACTTGTGTGAGAAGAACGGGAGCTTGATGCTCAGTCTACCTGAGCAGTTTCTGTTGTGCCTTAAGAAAAGCACTCACGACAGGTTCCTAATTAGTGTTATGCTACTTCACTTTCTTGTGTTTGGTGAATACTTTATAAATCTTGGTTAGTTTTGCTTTTTGGTTATCAACTCTGGATCAACGTAAAGCGCAACTAGGATTGAGGATTGATTCTCTTCCAATCTCAAGCTGCTCAAATTTATGGATCAGATGCTGGAAGTAATGTTACTGAGCTAGAATTCATGATGAACACATTGAAGATTTGTGACAACACTTAGTAAACCTAAATGTCCGAAAGTTTAATCTTTTTAATGTTGACTATTTACCAATTCAAATTTCTGTAAAAATAAATTCAATAGTCTGCGACATCCAGGGGCGCCGGAAGTGGGGGGGCACAGGGGGGCAGATTGTGTCTTTCGAAATTTGTCTTACAGAAATATTTTTAGATCTGCTCTACATTTAACCTATGTAATCTCGATCACCATCAAATGCAACGATGTTTCTAAAATTAAAGACATCCGTAAATCATGGTACAATAATGAAAGTCGCGAAAATCGTAAGTTTTAGGTAGTGATGGATTTTGGGCGAGGCGAATGAGGCAGATGTGTTGTTTAGAGTGAAAGAACGATTTTGAGTGAAGACCTTTGATTTTGGGACGAAATAGAAAAGTCGGAGATTCGACTACAAGTGAAGACCTTTTTTTTTTTTAGAGAACAATATGATTTTGGGACGAAATAGGAAAATCAAAGATCGACTACAAGTGAAGACCTTTTTTTTAGAGAATACGCTAATTTCATTGCGACATGGTTGCTATAAACGACTTTTGTTGGAGTGCCTTTTTAACAAAAAGTGCCCTTTTTTTGAAATTTGCCCCCCCTGGAAAAAAAACTCCGGCGCCCCTGGCGACATCCTTTGTTTTTAAAAAATAAAAAGCGGTCGTCGTTTAGAAAGCAGTGTGCATTGTGGCACGCTTTGAGCAAGGCGATCATCCGCCATTTTGTTACTTTTCATTAAAATTTTATAAAATAAATTCTTTTTTATCGTTTTGTTGTTATTTTTTCCTGCTTTCATTTCTATATTTATCTTCTTAATTTACAGAAAAACGTCAGAATTGTTATACTTATGAAAGCCTTTAAGCAATTGACCCAACTTGCTTCCGGAAATGACAACATATTGCTGTCCGGTTCAAACTCTTGTTTTGTTTTTTTGTCTTTGTTTTTCTTTTAAGATGTACCAGAAATTTAGAGCTACTTGCTAAAACCGCCAAACAGAGTAAAATACCGCAAAATGTCTTTCCCAAGAACACAACAGAATGACGCCAGTAGGTTTTGAACCAGCACCGTGTCGATCACTTTCACCATCAATCGAAGCGCTCCTAACCACTCGAACACGATGCCGACAAATACAGTTTTAGTTGGGAGCGTGGCTGAGTAATTTGAGGCAACGTTTTAATCATCGGTGTGATTGACATAATTTCGCTTTACTTGTTGCTACTCACATTTCGTTGCGTCATTGAGAAAGGTCGGTGACTTCACGGAACTTCTTAAACCTGATGTTTGGCCATGCAGTCCTTCAATCGTTTCTTTTGAATTAAACCTGAAAGATAAAATATAAAATTTTAACTGAACAATAACACGTCAACAACTTTGAAAATAAATCAGACTAATAAATTTACAGTTGATCAAAATAGGAGGCCCTATTAATTATCCAACAACTCCTGATGATTAAAAAAATTGGAATTATCCTGTGACAAATCAAATTCTATGATAACATTTTCAACAGACTAATTTCATGGAAAATAAGTTTAGAAATTGTTCAAGTAATCTCTGTAAGAAGATTTTTTGTGAGTTATCACCAGGGATGCAGAATCGGAGCCCGAACTGGATTTTTTGCAGTGAAGAATTTTGCACGGAAACATGGACAAGTGAAAACTTTAAAGTGAGTCCGAGCCGGAGCTAAAACGATGAGGCCGGGTTCGATTCCTGAGTTTTTTGAGATTGCTGTAAAAAATCCCTTAATAAAAATTGTTTCATCGGAGTGGGTATTTGTAATATAACTAGTGAATAAATATTTGTTGCGGATATCAAGCTCCAGAATATTCGTTCAGCAAATTGGCCTACGTGAATAAAACAATAACCTGTCGGTAATCTTTAATTCAATTTTTTAAATGTATGTATTTTGTTTACGTAATTATCATTATAGCCTAATTTATGTTATTTCATAAAATTTAATGCGTTCATCGCGAAGCTTAGCTGCAAGGTTTGCAATGTAAACACCACAAATGCTTTTGGTTAAAGCAGGAACGGGAAGCCTGCGGCCCGCGTGTAGTTGGAAAGAAGCAAAGACAGTACTAATTTTTCGCAAGGAAACGGGAATATTTTAGACAGTTTCCAATTGATGACTTTTTTTTAGAGATCACCATAATTTTTAGATAAAATTGAGAACTTAAAAACAGAACCAAGTGATGATCTTTTTTTGCTCTTCACCGTAAATTTAAGATAAAATTTTTTCTCATATCCATGAAGTGCTCATACCAAGAAGATTATACCGGACAAAACTATGTTGCCCCAAAATTTTCTGCGGCCCACACCAAATTGTTTAATTTTGGAATACGGCCCACAAGTGCAATAAGGTTCTCGAGCCCTGAGTTGAAATAAAATAAAAATTAATAGCTTAAATAAGCTTATTGTGATAAAAAAATTGACGCATGTTGCTGATAGAATAAGTAAACCGAGATATCAACAAGAATTACTAATAACAATATATTTCCGAATGCTTAATATGGTCAATACCACTAACTCCAGCGGCAGCGATCTTTACGCCTCAATGAGCCATTTACACCAATTATAGCTGCTTTCAGACTGCGTAAACCTTGAAAAGATGACGAATTTATGAATGATGACAAAGTTAAACTCGGGCAAATTAACATACGATTCGATTGAGATTTAAACAATTTGCTTTTATTCAAATCGGTAAAATGCTTACTTGTGCAAACAAAATATTTCTAGAGAAAAAATCTGCTATAGTATTATCTTATTTCTAAGCGGCTCTTTTAATGGATTTATTCTTTCACTTATTTTATCCATTTATCTTCCTGACTCGCAGAAAATCATCGGAGACGTTAAACTTAGATAAACCGCCAAGCGATTTCCCGCCTTTTATAAGATCCCAAGATAGTCTATCTGATTTAAAGGTTATTATTTTTTTTTAGTTTTTATATACATGCATAACTTTTTAGTACTATTTTCTCTATTCACCCTCCTCACCCACAAAGATTCAAACGTAATGCAGAGCTACTTTCTAAGACTTCCAAGCTGGAGAAACCATGGTAAGGTCTCTTTTTTAAGGACACAACAGAATGACACGAGTGGGCTTTGAACCGTAACCGTGTAGAACACGTTCTCTAGTTAAAATACGACGCTCTTACTCACTCGATCACGCTGCGGACTAAACAGACAGAATGATGCTGTTTTGTTAGATCGGCAACCAATGGATATTGCCATGAAACGTATTTTCTAATGACGTAGCAGTATGGTGGGAGTACGAGTTCAATCAACAGAAGTAAAAGTGCAAAGTAGTATGAAGCGACTGTAGTAGAAAACAAAGAACTTTAAATTTCGGTGGGTTAAGCAACCTAAAGAAAGTGCTTGTTCCTGCGCCCTCCTCTGCCCGAGCGTGAGTCAAGTTGATGTTGATTTACAAAAAAGCGTTTCTAAGACTGAGTTACGCGAATTTCTTCAAAGTGTTCCGCTGAGCAATAAACGTGACGTATTGCAATTGCGTCATAATGAGCTTGTCATAACTTTTGCAGATTGTTCTTAAAAAAATTTTTTTGTATATCTTATGTTTTGTTTTCTTAACTTTAGTAATTTTAGTTCTTTGATAGAAATGGGCTAAATTGAATTTTATTTATATTCTTGACAAGCTGTGTTCAAAAACTTTTTGTCTAAGTGTTACGTAAGTAAAAATAATAAGACTTGAAATTCCGTAAGCGAAAGTTTTAAAAACCTCGATTTACAATCTAAATGATTTAAAATATAGACAAATGAAAGTTTCATTTTGTTTCACTTGCATCTCAAGTGATCCTCCTGACTCGCATGAACAGTGAAACCATAGGCATACTAGTCGAAAAAATGTTGAGGAAGGGCAATACAGTTGTTCCCAAATTTAATAACATTTGCCCGAATCATGATCTTTTAGTATTTTCGAGAAATGAAAAAAATTTTTGTCACAAATTTAGGGTAAAGACCAAAAAAAGGCCTTGACATTTTTTTATCTTCACCTCGAGGAATGGTGCTCTAAACCAAAGTAAAGATTTTTCTTTTCTTTTTTTTTTGGTCTTTGTGTAAGTTTAAGGCACGAGTTCACGTTGTAAAAATTAGTGCTGCTCGCGATCAAAATCAACTTTGGAATGCGGCCCTCGAGCTAAAAAGTTTGCCCACCCCTGCTACAAACGATTGCCGCAAAATTCAGTTTGCAAAAAAAACAGCAAGCCTAAAAATAAGCTAATTGATTTTTAAAAATACGATGCATTACTTTTTTGCACCTCTAGTACTATCTCATGCATGTAATTACTTGTTACAGGTAAACAAGGGGCAAAACTACCAAAATAACTGAATCGGTTGAAAATAATAGCTTTGAAGTTCTTGAGAACAGTTTGCTAAACTATTTGTCTCAGTATTGTTAAACTATCTACACTTCAGTCACGTTGTTGGGGCCTTTAGTAGGCAAAAAGTCAAGGAAAAAAACAACACGAAAATCGTTTATTTTCGAGGAAGGATGCTGGAATATAGGAAGGATAAATCTGATCTTTAACGGATTAAACGGATATTGTTCAAGATGGCATCAAATTGTGACCCGCTAATCGCTCGTGGTAATCACGTAAAAACAATAGAAAAACGCTGTAGGCCTACTGTTGGTTTTAGATATCGAACTATGAATTAGGGGATGTTGTTCGAGACACATAAAGCGCGATAGCTTGTAATTACTTTCGCGTAAGGTTAAAAACGGATATGAAAGTTGAATAACTGCGTTTGAGCTGGAAAAAACAAGGAAAATTTAACACTCGCTTCATGTTGCGCTTGAATACTTGCCGGTTAAGGTTAGGGTTTATCAAAACACAATAGATCAGCATTACAATCAGTTTTACAAAAAGTTCACAAAAAATTTACGAAAACTTTTAATTTGATATTTTGCTTTTTTTTTAATGAAAATTGGTAAAAGCGTAAAAACATTATATATTATTTTGTTTTCTGACTCTTTTTTTTGTTTACAAAACCATTGAGGATTTTTAAATATTAACCGATCAATCCATAATGTCGAAATTCAGAAATCTCCTTTTCATTTGTTAGTTTGCAATAAAGTCCTGGTTAGGACAAAAATAGCCCAGTAACAATACTCGTATAAACAACTGATTGAATATTTATCCACACACTCGTATGGCGAAACTGCAGCAATAGAACCAGTTCTTAATTTTTTGGAGGGGACTAGCGGACTTCGATTTTTGCTTAAAATAATGACTGACACTGATTAATTTTTAAAATTAAATCTATAAAAAAATAAATATAAAAAAATTTTGTTTGGCCCAGTTTAAATTTTTTCTGCCATCTTAGGCTTAGGTTTATTTTTTAGCGGAACTCATCTAATGAAAGTAGCGCCAAACACGACTTGCACTATACGAGATTTTTATTGGGCGATACACCTCCTCAAGATTTACATATCTTTGTCAGTCTTTAAAAATTAATGAGTAACTTAGATTAAGTAACATTGGAGATTGATGAAAATGATCTTTTGGCACTTATTTTTATGTTTCAAAAAAACTTTTTTTTTGACACTGCAGAGGCATCGATTTATGTAAAACTATGAGATTTAATTTTACCCAATAAAATTTTTTGTACAATTGCCTACTAATCGAGTTTAGTTTTGAAAAACGTTTGTTAAAAGACAAACTAATTCTAAGTTAAGCTAGAAAAAATTTTTTTTACGATTTCAAAGAAGCAATCATCAAATTGTAATATATTTTAAACCCAGTTAAACAAGTGCTATTTACAGTTTTTCATAATATAGTTTTCTGGCGCTAGACACTTTATTATGCACGCGCTGCATCTAAGCATTGATTTCGGCTACTATTAACTCAGTGTCCCAGGCTACAACGGTAGGCGTAATTTCTCAGTGTTTTCACCCTCCGATTTGTAAGCAGAAAGACTCAAGTTTGAAGATCTGTCCATCCCAGCATAGTCGTACGAATAAAGGACAAAGAGGGCAATTGCCTTCCAAGTCTCAAAAATTTGAAAATCAATAAAATCAAAATTTTTTGAACACCGACAGGAAATATTAGGGCAAACTAAATTTTTTGTTCACTAGAAACGAACTACTCCTGCTGGACAAAGTTTTCAAAAGCAGAAAAACGATAAAGATTTCAGAAAAAGACTTTTTGTTTGGTCTTTACATTAAATTTGAGAGGAAATTGTTTCTCATATTTGTAAAATGCATTTCACGAAAAATTTTCTAAATAGGACCATGCTAGTTATTTTAAGGATATCAGAACATCTGCAAAGTTCTTGATATCCTTGTGCTTATAATAAGCTTGTATTTTTAAAGGTGATTTCGCTTTAAAACAAAAGTACTCAACAGGTGGCCACAGCAACTTTTCTAAGTGGGACACAAAGAAAGGGTGTGAAAAAGTGCTGAAACTAATTGTTTTTTGTTGTGAAGAAAAGATTTGGTAAAATCGTGTATGGAATAAAAGTAAAGACCTTTATTTGCTCTTATCATCATCAATTTTGTGAAAAACAGTAAATTAGTTTAGTGTATCTCTCTTTGCTCGCTTGTCCTTTTGGAGTTGCTGGAGCAGTAGCTCGAGTTGGGATCCCAATCTTTTATAATCTTTACAAATATAGCAGCCATCCCGTTGGTGGAATTTCAAGACGATACCAAGCCAGGTCCTCATAATAATTCCGCCGGCGAGTTCTGGGTCGTCTCCAGCCCGTTTGCCACTCGAAAAAGCATCCATTAGCTGCTTTTATGTTTGTTCGTGGAACATTCGTGTCACATGACCGTACCAGCGCAGTTGCGACTTTTCTATGCGGAGTAACAGCAGTTCGATGTTGAACAATTTACGAATGTCAGTGCTTTTTTTCTTGTCAAAAGGATAAACCCCTGACTTTTGCAAGAAATACATTTCGGCCGCCTGTACTCGGAATCTCACTCTTTCGGTCATTACCCAACACTCATGACCATAGGAGAGGATAACAACAAAATTCGATCTGAAAGCAAAAAGCTTTACTTTTGTACACAGGTCTCGTTTCAGAACAACCGATCGGTAAAGCTGGCGCATTACTGCACGTGCATATTGGAGATCATTTTCATTCGAGTTTATTAATATCATCTGCAAACATTCAGTATCATGCAAGGTTATCAAGTCATCATGCAAGGTCATCTGCAAACAGCAGGCGCCAAACATTATACTCCCCAAATGTGAAACCACTACTGGAAGAATTGTCGCTGTCTATCTTGTCCATGTACATGTACGAATATAATGAAAAGGAGAGGGAAAAAACACAGCCCTGTTGTAGTTCAACACTGACATTAAAAGGCTTTGTTTTTATGTCATTGACACAAACACAGACTTCTGACTGTTTGTACAACAATTTGATGGCGGCTAATAGTTAACTTTTTTTGGTCATATTCCAGCAGTACTGCGTTAGCTTGTCTCTTGGAACATGGTCATATGCTTTTTAAAGGTCTAAAAAGGTCTTTGGCATATTTCCACGATTTCTCAAAAACTTGCTGAAGGGCAAAGATCTGGTCCATAGTGGATCTGCCAGGATGAATTGTGCATTCTGAAGTTGAGGTTTGATTATTTCTCGGCATCTCTTTTCAAGGCACTTTGCATATAAATTTGCTGAAAGACTTAGCAAAGAAATGCCCCTGTAGTTAACGATTATCAATAATTATATAGCTTGAACAAACTTTAGAGTTTTTTTCAATCTTATACGCTACTCTACCGATATAGGCCAATAAAAATTTTTCTATATATACTTTTAGTTGACACCTAAAATATAGCCAGCGATTCTTTTTGGTACATTAGTATAAGCCTTGCAAAATTAGGGAAAATAATAATTTGGAATTCTTGCTTAAATAGATAAACCTGCAATCAAAAATCATATTCCTTGTGATGGTGTTACAAAAGAGAGTCTCAGTGGAAGAAAAACAGGGAGGGGACACTTTTTCGTGTTCCAAAAACAAAATGATTTCTAAAAAAAGTTATCACTTTAGGGGGAGCCACCGCCTTGGTGCTACCATGAGGAAATAAAAAAATATTTTGCTTAGGGGACCACTTTTCGACGCCCCCAGGAAGGGCTCGGTGCGGCCACTACGTAATAAAACTATCACTGCATATTCCGCCAGTGTTTTCAAGCTAGAAACTTTAAAATATCAATAAATAGCATTAAAAAAACGAAGCTTAAGCTTGACTGGAATAAAAACCATGGAGTTAAAGAAAACTTATACCTAACCTACTTTATGTCGAGTTACATTACAAAAATTCTAACTGGAATTTTAAAAGCTAGAGTCACGATTCAAATGAAACATTTAATCCAAGTTTATTATACCTCTTTAATTTAAACAATTTTCAAAAAAAATTGTTTCCTGATTCTTAAACCAACACCGCTGTAGTTTTATTAAAATCAGTCAAAGTTGAATGAAGCAAATATTTAATGAAGAAATTAAAAACTAAAACCACTTAAATCATAATCAAAAATCGATTTCAACCTATAAAGGTCATCATCAGTTTCTCATTTAAATAGAAACTAAACAAGAAATTGATGATGGCCTTTTTTAATATTTACATTAAATATTTGTTTCATTGAATTTTGGTTAATGTTACTACTTAATTTATTGCAAGTTGATTAATTAAATAAAATCTTCAATTAGACTGTGCTGAAAAGAGCAATAGATTTCTGCTCAAAAACTTTAAATTTGTTCATTAAAAACGAGTTCTTGAGATGATAGGGGAGATGTGGGACCTATTCAACAGAGGGACCTTTTCAACACTGCCATGTTTAGCTCCCTTTATATTAAATAATTTTGACCTCTTTGTTTTGGAGTCGAAAATTACCAAATATAGTGCATTGTGGAATTTCGTCCAGCTGTGCACATGTTAGCAAAGAAAAGTCAAGTTTTCGTTATTGAGATTATAAAGTAAATTTAAATTTCAGAGTGAACAGTTAATGTGTAATAAATAATTTTGCATAGCATACTAATTAAAGTTTGGTGTTGGTTATTGTTAACAGTAGTGGTGGGCAGTTCTGTGTACTAAAGTATTGCGATACTTTTTTAATACCGGTACCGGTACCTTTGGTACTTGGAACCGAGTACCGGTACCGTGGTACTTTTTTTATAAAGTACCGCGGTACTTCATCTAATTCTAGGATCATTGAAAGTTTTTTTGCAAGCATTGCCATATGTTTTTGTTTTTCGTATCGATTGCAGCTTCATAGTAGTTTCTTGATTTACAGTAGTATTATCTCAAATTGACATTTGTCAAACTTAATACTTTCCCCATCCTTCCGGTAGTAGTTACTAGTTAATTTTAAGTAAGGTCAGGTTTAGGAACGTTGTACGCACATTATAGCCAGTAGGCCTTTTGCGACTTTTTATTTAGGCTTAGCTTACTCAGGCTAGTAGAGCAGTCTGGGTAGACTGGCATTTTAGTTATGTCTCAAATAAAAACTAAAAAAGTAAATTAAAAATTCCAACCCACTACAATATTTTGGCATCTCTGAAAGCAATTATCTGCTGGATTTTCTTGTTGCTTGCGGGCCTGTACGCATAGCATTAAATAAGCAGATACGGTATCGCTTAAAAGTTGCCTTAATATAACCCTTCAACGTTTTTGTACGAGTCTGAAGGATAAATGGAGTTGAAATACGATAAAAATCAATAAAAATTTTAAATCTTGAAAACGAATGATGGGTTTGTGTATGAAGCTTATTTTGTTTCGTTTCTTTCTATTAATCTTAATCATGTTGTCAATGTGCATGGAAAAAGAAACAAATTTAAAATTGGTTGAAAAAGTATTGTTTTAACTTATCGGTTTAAATATCAGGTTTTGTTTTGACTAAATTGAAAAAAGATCGTTAATTGCTTATGCGCTTGAAGTTTTGTATTATATAATTAATTGTATCATTTTTTATACGCCAGCGTCAGTCTATTTCATTCGATTCTGTGTTTTTCTTGAAACTTTATTCAAACTCCATTTTTTGACCAATTTTAACAGAATAAAAAGAGGTTTCTGAAATGAAATCAACCAATAAAATTGTAATTACCACGAAAAATAACACAATCATTTTTAAGTTTTAATATTGAACTTAACGGAAAACGCATCAACAGAGGTTATTTGACTTGTTTTTATTCAAGTAGATGACACATCAAATGTAGCAGAGTTAAAAGATCCTTGCTCCAGCTTTTTTCTTATATTTTTGTTTGCAACAAGAACAAGCAGTGGAAAATATTTTACAACACTACGCACCGGTATTAAAATTAAGCATAAATGACTTGGCGTGAATAGCTATTTTATTTTATTTTTATATGTTACTTTCTGTACAGTACAATATCTAGATAAATGTGCGTTCGTTTTCCCTCCTTGTAAGTTTATGTTTGAAATAACTCTAAATAGAATAGCCTACTTTTCTTTGTTGCATTGAGCTTTTAATGAAAATGATCAAATAATCAAACTATATACTGTAGATTCATTTAAAAAGAGAAATTTTAAGAAATATTTATCGCAGTTTGCTAGAGGTAATCAAAAATTATCAAAGGACTGCCGTCCTACTTTTGAATTACGCTGGGGACTGTATCGAAGATTTACGTAAACAAGGTCAAAAGACATTCGAATAGCATATATATTGTGCTATGCTTGAGTGCAATATCATTAATTGATTGCATACCAGCCAAAAAAATTTGGGGGGCAATGAAGTTTTGCCCAAATTTTGTGATGTTTTCCCAAATCATGATTTTCTAGCACATATTACGTATAGGACAAAAAAATTGTCTGAGATTCGCGAACCTAAAATTTTGTCCTAAAATCATGGTGTTCTCTAAAAAAAAAAAAGAAGAAAAGTCTTCCCTTAAATTCAGTCTCATATTTTTCAATTATTGACCCAAAAGCAAGGTGTTCTCTAAAAAAAAAAGTTTTCACCTAAATTTGATAACTATTTTTTGCAGTTTGATTATTGTCATTGTCCTAAAATTTCTGACTTTGCTCAAATATGTTCTTGTCACTGCCCGAAAAATTGCAATTTTGCCCAAATCATAGAAATTTGGGTGGGCAATTGCCTCCCCGCCACCCCCCGACAGGTACGGCTATGATTGGTTGTACCGATGTTATATTTTTATTCTAATGTCAAAATTTGTACAATAAATTAAATAATTTTGAAAGAAAAAATGTCGGTGTCGTAAGTTGCGACAAAATCAATATTAAAATCCAACATTACTCTCGGTAGAAATTTATTTTGATGATAATGACTGTTTTGGAAAATGTTAGGTTGTTTTATACTCTGACGCAAGGATGCTCAATCTTTTAACCGTTATGGTTCAACTTTTGTCGAAAAGTTTATTGCGAGTCGCAGTCGGTGCAGAAATTAAAGTATCTTCTTTGTGGTATAGAATTTTAATATCGCTTTAAACAAAGTCGATTTTATCGGAGCCATAAGCTTTTCGTGACGCTCTCATCAGTGGCAATCGCGTTAAAATGGGACGAACCAGAGAAAATTAAGGTATTTATAGTCTCAACAGTTGGGAGAAAGGTGCTGCAGTCTCGGAAAGGAGAAAGGCACAATTGCACAAAATCAAAGAAGTGTGGTGCAATACAGTGTAATCTCGGAAAGGAGAAACGCACTATGTGCAATTACCCAGGAGAAACACTGTTACTCGCAACTTAGGTTATTTGAAAAGTTTTAATGTGTAAACAAATTCCTTTTGTTTACATAAAACCGGATGTTTGGTTTTGATAAAAGTTGCCTCGAGTAGACACAGATGGAACGAGTTGCGTGCCACAGCAAGAATTTTAAAACGTTTGTCGTTATAGTTTGCAGCACATTGCTCGTTATCAAGCAAGTGTTGTCCTATGGCAGAGTCACAATCTGGATTGTTACGTTTTAGCTTACAGGATCTGCCAGGTTGAGATCGCGTAGGGCGCTTCGCTTGCTGTTGTAGCCATTTAGGAACATGCTGCTTGATTCTATCTTGTAGTCGCTGTGATGTTCGTCCTACGTACCTACTGTCAGAGTGGCACGAATATTCATAAACAACGGAGCTTTTCAGCGTGGTAGGTAAAACATCTTTGCGGGCTACAGGCAACATGCGTTTGGATGTAAATACTACTCTGATGGTAACGGAGCCATAGCAGCTTTCAACAGCCGTTTTGACGTTTTTATCAAGACCAATGGAAGCTTTCCTTATCCAAGGAACTCTCAAATATACGAGACACTTCTCAGGACCAAATCGTTTAGGCATAGAAAAATGAGCAATTTTCTTTGAAATGTTGCAGTCAATAATTGATTCAGGATAACCATTGTCCAATAGAATGTTCTTGATATGCTTAATTTCTTCGTTTAGTTTAGATTTCGTGCATATCATCAGTGCTCGGTGTACCAAAGTTGATATAAGGTTTGTTTTTTGTTTAGTGGGACTGAAAGATTCCCAACGTAAGTACTGTCCAGTAAAGGTAGGTTTTCTATATACACTTGTTTCAAAACCGGTAGCTGTTCGTTCCACGTTAACGTCGAGAAACGGTAAACAATTATTTTTCTCTTTCTCAAAGGTAAATTTAAAAGAAGGATGGAGACAGTTTAGTTGTTTGAAAAAGTTATCCGACTCTTCTTCATTGCGAAACATAGCAAATGCATCGTCAACGTACCTAAAATATGTGGAAGGTTTTGATTGTTGAGAGAAGAGTTTTTCTTCATAAAATCCAACAAAGATGTTAGCTAAGGCTGGGCCTAGTGGTGAACCCATTGCAACCCCATCAGTTTGCTTGTACATGATGTCGTTAAAGCTAAACTCTACTCCAGATGTAGCACTTTTCATCAGTTCAATGAAGACAGCCTTCGAAATAAGTGATTGTGCATCCGAATCATCGCAATATAAGGCATCTGCACAGATATTAATGGTCTCTTCAAGTGGGACGTTTGTAAAAAGGCTTGAGATGTCGAAGTCATTTCATACGATCAATCAAACTTCCGAAGTCGTTAACTTTCTGAAATCAATCTTTGCTTTTCAGCCAATTTACGAAAGTTGACTACCTTTAGAAAACTTGCTTTTTCAATCCAAAATAATATTTTATTACAACATTTAAGTATCTATATCCAAAGAGTATAAAATTTTTTTCTATGCAACCTTAAATAACATTTAAATAACACTTTTGTTGACCCCAGCTGATTTCAACTGGGGTTATTAAGTTATTAAGGTTGTCGGCACTTGCTTGTTGATTGACTTGACCATTTTTGCTTAATGTTAGCAATGGAACTGCAGGGTTTAGCTTGACTTTACTCGATCCGTGTTAGCTGACTCAATGATATGGTCAGCATATCGGAACCACTGTCAGTATGCCCGTGCAGCTTAGGGTGCTTATCGCAGTTACGTTGGTAGTGCATTGTTTTCATTAAACTATATACGTTATAACATGTACAAAAAAAATTGTGCATGATCACCGCACCAGCTGTGGAAAAAAAGAGTAATTATTGTGTTTAATGTGCATATAGTAATTATTGTGCAAAAAAGACATTATAGCTTTAGAAAAAGTAACATTTTTGCGTGCAATTTAGCGCTTTCGGCGCTAAATATGGTATTTTATAAGTTGTAGGACTTAATCTTAGTGTAGTAAATATTTTCTGAAGATATTGCATTTGCAAGGAGCATAGGGTTGTCTAATTATAAAAATGGAAATATTTTGCATAATATCAAAAATCCACTAAGCACCAGATTTCATATTCATACCAATGCGAAAAGGTCTTGATGAAATTTTGATTTCGTTGCTTCGCAAGCAAAAATATAAAAAATTACCATAACATTTAACGTCCAGCGAAGGTTGAGTAATTTTACTAAATCACCAAAACCAGAATTTCCCAAAATGAGGTCCGTGATGAGCGCACAAGGGGTCTGCAAGGATATGACAAAATTTGTCAACATATATACCTGCTAAAGTAATCTGTACCATGAAATCCGAGACAGATTCGAAGTGAAGATCTTTTGTTTTAGAGAACACTTCTTTTTAGGGACGAATTTTTGTCTATAAACGAGCGTCCCGGTTTGCCCCTACGAAAATATCGTGTTATATCTCCGCTGATTGAGTTTTGTTTCTCTTACGTTGTTTTATTCGAATGTGTTACGTCACAAAGGACATAAACTTGCTTCAGCTTACGTTTTTTCTTTGCCATTCATTTTAAAAATAAGTCGCGTTGTAATTTGGTTTATTGGATTTAGATTAGAAATTTAGTTAAAACCGTCTGTTATGAATCAATCTATAATAAATTTTCAACAATAAAATTTTTAACAAATATAATCATGCGAAGACGAGTTTTTAGTCGAGTGTGGCAACCAGCGCTAAATCCAACAAATGTGCTGCTACATATCGTATGCCTGTTTATAAGCATTTATTTTTTAACAAATTTTGTGTTATTTATTTTTGGGTTTGTTTTTTATCTTTCCTCGTTGCTTGGGCAGAAAACTGATGTTACATAAGATTGGGGTCCATCATAAAAAAGATTTGCAAATAGAGGTTCGTGGCCCGAAAAGTTTGGGAATAACTTTGACTAAACCACTGTAATAAGTTATATAGAAATTAGTACGATTCTTGAGAAACTTTTTTAATATAAAAAACAAAGCAGAAGACAACGTATTCATTAGGCCTTTCATATATCCAAGGTATAATTTATGCGAAAATTCAAGTTAAAAACATATTCACGCATGTTTTTTACATCCAAAGCATAATTGATTTTTGAAAGTGAACAGTTGGACACGTACGATATTGCTTTCGCTTTGTTAAATACAATTTTTAAATGTTAAATGAAATCCAATGACAAGAGTTTTAGTCGTTACCATTAATTCGTATTATTCAAAAGTACCGAATACCGGTACCGGTACGGTAGTAAGTATGGAAGAGATCTACCATCACGTCCTTCAATTTGTTTATGGCACAAAAAATTTATGGAGATAGGGACAGTGTTCGATACAAGGAGGAGTGGGCAACCAAGAACATCTGAAGAAAACATCAAGCGTGTAAGGCAAGCCTTTCAACGTTCTCCTATGAAGTCCATCCGTACTGCTGCCAAACAATTGGAACTACTACGTTCAACAGTGCACAGGGTCTCTTCCACACTTATTTCTGTAGTTTCGCTGGGTCTGAATATCTAATATTGTCTCAATGAACCAGGATACACATTGCGCTTTTTCTTGAGGAGTAGTCATTTTATGGGGATTCAGTTCATGTAACTCAATCACTAAACATAAGAAATTTTATTTGAAACAATGTGTCAATAAAAACTTTATGATATACTGATTAACATAAAACAACCCTCATTGCGATATCTCATCATTTCACTTTGTAATAATTTTTTTTAAATTGTAAAAAGACTTTATGGACACCCTGTATGTTAAACGACCGTGATTCGAAAATTTAATTATTTGAAATTAAGCTTTTGTACATTCAAATAGATAAATATTTCGCTAGAAACATCTCTAAATTTAACGCATTTAACAACTTTAAAGTAAAATTTTCGCTCTTATCAGCTGAACATTTACAATTGCCTTTGTGAAATAAGAAAACTTTTTGCTGTCGCTTCAACGCTAGTGAAGGTAAATAATTTTTATTTATTTTCCCGCCAAATTGGCTCGCCGCCAAATTGTCTTGCTTCGTGCGGACACAGTATGTTTGTGTTCGCATGTTCGTGTTGTGTTCGCAATTTCAATGTGGTTCTTATTATTCTTACGTCCGTTCGCAAGCAATATAACTGTTTGATTTATTTGTAACAGAAAACAGAAACTCGGAAATGTTTGATTTATTTGTAACAGAAAACAGACGCTAAACTTTAAATGCTACGAAAAATTCACAGTAATAAAAAGGCAAACATCACTATTGTTCACTATCACACAACCACAAACACATGGTTGAGCACCATGTTGCGCTAAACGGAAAAGTTTAACTTAGGGTGGTTCAAGTTTTCAGGCTTACGGACAACTTGAAAAATCGGGCGCGCCAGTAAGCTTGAATAGACATTGAAAACTGTAGAAATATGTTAAGATCAAAAAAGGATGACATGAAAACAGGTGGTTTGATTTGGCCAGAATTAATCGGTTTATTTAAAATGCCACCATTGAACAAATTAAAATAAACCCTAATCATAATAATCTGAATCAAGAAGGTGGAAACAATTCTGCGGGCGTTAGCCATTGAACTGCACTGAGTTAAACAGTCGTTATCCGCAAGAACGAAATGCTGTTTTATTTACCTCAAAAGAGAAAACTTACGAAAATTTTCAAGTACACACAATTGTGTAGGCATATATTATCAAATTTTAAAAGTCAATCTTCCTTTTCGATCCTGTTTGACAGCTTGATACAAAAACTTTTTTAAAATGTTCAGAAACGTAAAAATGAAAAGCAAGAAAACCAGTTGGAAAAAAAACAATTTATTGATTCTTTGTCTAATCAACAGACACAAACACGGTCGTTTTGCTTAAACGTTTCGACAAAGCAAGATGGGGGTGGCCGAAGAATTTTTTGAAATTTGACGTTTTCAAAACATGAACGAACAAACGATAGTTTATCTGGTTTACATCATCTTTAAAACAAACTCGCTTAAATCGATTATCATAAACTTAAAATTTTAACACGAACGCTTGATATCTTTAACTCAATCAGTGAAACAGCCTTAAATGCAACTGTTTGAACAGGTGCTTTGGCTTTCCATTAAAATACAATTTGAATAAAGAAAAACATATATAAATTCAAATTTCTTTCCACCAAAAAGTTAAATAAGCTTTGCAACAAAAAAATTGTACGTTTGTACCAATAAGCAATCAAACAAAATCAGTTAACCAACTAATTGTTAAAATGCGAGAAACATTCAAGAAATCTAAACGTAGGAAGCACAAACAAAACTTAAAATATTTTTTTGTTCTTTTTTTCACTTCAGAAACAAACTAAAAAACAGAAGTACAGGGTGTCCAAAAATAATCACTACAATCTAAAAATTCTGCCCTAAATCCATTTTTGACGTTATTTTCCTACAGTTTGTGCAAAGGGAAAGGCAAACACTTCAAGTTTTTATCTAATTATGCTTTTTTTGCCTTTTTGCTGTATTTATCTTTTAATTACTTATTTTTTGTCTTTTTGCAGATTCTTGAATTGCTTAAAATAAGCACTCCCCAGGAAAAGGCCCAGTGTGTGTCTTAATTTATAGAAACAAAATCCGACACCTAAGTACAGAGAAACTTCCGAACTAACTGTCTGGTTTTATCTCTATAAACCAAGACCGGCACTGGACCTTTTCCTTGAGTGCTCATTTTCACGAATGCAAAAATCTGCAAAATGACAAAAAAATTAATTAAATAAATACAGCAAAAAGGCAAAAATGCAAAAAGCCGAAAAATGCCTAATTAGATAAAAACTCGAAGTGTTTGTCTTTCCTTTTTCGAAAACTGTATTAAAATAAGATCAAAAATGGATTAATAGCAAATTTTTGAAGTTGCAGCGATAACTTATGGACACCCTGTTCATTATTTGCTACATGCAAATTTTCCATAACCAGAAAAGCGTTGGCAACACAGGATTAGACGAAAAACTTCATACATTTAAAAAGCCAAATCAAATGTTTGGTCACATTTCACTTAACACTGAAAATGAAAGAGTAACGCTGTAATAAATAGTAAACGCTACACCTAGCGGCGGACACTGATAAAAGTTTTCACCACTCGGAAGACATTATAAAATAATGCGTTAAAATAAACACAGTTGTAACGTTTAAAAGATCGGGTTTAGCGCAAAAGGTAAAAACGATTAAAAATCGTTTCACATAAAACGATTAGCATTACTAGTTGTATTAAAATGGAATTTCATAAATTCTATCTATTCCATCTCGCACGTCACATGTTCGTGTCAAATAGTTTTGTCCCAGGTATTGTTTCTTGCGTGATTGCCTTAAAAAGCATGTCTAAAATGCGCATCGCTTTTTACCAGCAAAAAAATTAAAAATTTCAACTGGACAAAAGCAATAAAAGATTGCCAAAAACAGTTTAATCGCTTCGCAGTTAACAGTTGTTGTTGTTGATGATAAGCTGATCGAATTGTAGATAAATGGCGATCATGTCATAGCCAAGAGCATTTCGTAGCAACGAGCTTTTCTTAAGCGAAAACCAAATGTATTTACGTAAGAACTTTACAGAAAAAGCTTGATATTTTGGGGGCAAAATCAGTCGTACCTAAACGAAATGCTCTCAATTCTAATAAGCGTTAATTGCTGAGTCATTGCATTATTAATGTTTATTCGATCAAGAACCAAGAGAAAATCTTTTTTATAAAAAAATCAAACAAGTTATGATTTATATAGACTGTTAAAACCAGACTGCTTTAGAAGTTGTGTTTGACCAACCAACAACCTTATCTAAAAGTAATAAAAAGAAATAAAAATGTCGAAACAATAATTTTTTTGCATGTAAGTTGGAATTTACTAATGGATAATTGAGAAATGCATGAAGTAAACTTAATGGCAAAACAATAATGAAACAGAGGCGCGGAATCACAGCAACAAACATTCATCCAAATGTCCAATTCAAACTGACTACAATTTTGTAGACTTTTACGTCATCGAAAAACGTTTTGTGAGGTCATCGTAAATACAAACTGAAAGCTTTAACTCTGCAGCCATTGTGCAGTTAATGTGAATGTCTTTAGAGAGAAACAAGGGAAGCAATACCCGACCCTTTAACTTTAACCTTTGAAGGTCATTTTTAAACCAATTAATTTTAGGATAGCGTTTTAAAACACTTGATTTTATCAAATCACATTTATCATAATCGAAATTTTAGCACAGCGGGTGTAAATATATTCCGCTTTAGAGATGTATTTCTTAAATTTTAGGAGAACGATGGTAAATGAGAACTGAAAGAAGAAATGCGGCTAAAATTTTAAAAACTGTTGTAGAAGCAAATAATATTTAATACTTGTTTTTACTTAGTACTTGTGTTGTTCGGCGTGCGCGAAAAATTTTTCGGTTTCTTTATTCAGTTTATTTGATTTGGTGCACCGAAAGGTATTGAGGCATACAAAAAGGAAAATGCTTTTCAGTTTACGCAGAACAAAATACGTAGGGAAAAGAAGTAATGGATGTAGTTGTAAGTAATGGAAGTAATGGCTGCTATGTGTTAAAGCACGGGCTCCTAACTACTATTTAAAAGTCTATGGTTAAAGAATTCGCTAAGCTCTTTTCATTTTAGCAGTACTACACGAACCATGTAAGTGAATAATTACAGCTTTAAAAATTTTGCGGAGCACGCTTTTCAGAACCACATTTCTAGAACATTCTATACAATAACAATGCAAAAAGGAAGCACTTTCAGAATGCCCTTAAGCCATAAACAAATTCGTTTTAGCAAAACTCAGCAGAGAGCACATTCGCCTGATTTGCAATTAAAAAAATTCAGTTGTTCAAATAACGTTCAAGCAAATTCCAAGACTTTTGTCCTAATAATTTGTTTTTGCATTTGTGTTTTAAAATGTTCGCTTATCAAGAAAAATAACTTTAAGTTTTCGGCTCTAACAAAATCCGTACATTTCACAAACGCTCATTCACAACAAGGCGGCCGCTTTTAAGTTAAGGCTGACGGTAACTTCAACAACATTTCCGACAAAAACATATAGCACGAATGCGAGGAAATAAGCTAAATCATACAGCAAAGGTGATGGGTTAATGATAGCGTTTGTAAATCGATGACACAAAAAACGGAATTTCCACGGACATTTCGCACAGAAGTTGTAAAGTACGGTAGATAAAAAAACGACAATTTGTGCCCTAACATTTTTAGTGATGGCAAACCTAAAATGAAATTGATTCGACTTTTAAAAGCGCTTTGCTACTGATCTGTTCTGCGTTTGTTAGTCGACGTCATCGATCAAAAGCGAACAAAACAAACCTGATTGGTCGGTTTGAAGAGCTCTTGACATGTGAACAAACAAACAAGGGAGTGAATTGCAATTAATACTCAAGCTCATATCGGGGCAACAACTGAACAAGCGATCGATCAACATATCTGGTTGTATATGAAGAGCTCCGTTTCAGCTTCGATTGATTCTAGCCCAAGTGCAACTTGTGCGCAGGGGCTTGGGGGGAATCTTGTTCTTTTTAAGTGACTAGCAGAGGTATAAGACTATTCCATTAGTAGTCGTTATCTAAATCATGTTTAGGATGCCCAAAAAATTTACGATTTTCATACAAAAGAAAAAATAATAATTCTTGCAAAACTGGCACAAGTTTAGTCTTAATAATTTCATAATATTGATGTTGCGTGGCATCAAGGCTTTAAAAAAATACTTAAATAAATAAATGCGTTTCAAAAAATGCAAGGAATATCAAACAATGAGAATTTTCTTCATCTCATTGTCTCTGTCCGTGGAACTGTTTGACGGTTGCATGCTTATAACATCGACTAAACCGCTCGAAACGCTGGAATTTTGTAGATCCAACTCCGACTTCTGCTGAAAACACAGTTCAAATTACAGAAATTACAAGCAAAAATGATGAGCTTGTTTGAATATATATTCAAACAAGATATTATTATTCAAATATTTGAAATATCAGATATTCAAACAAACTATTCAGGACGCTTTAAACAACTCTTAGTATAACTACATTGTTTATCTTTCTGATATCAAAATGAGATAAGCTTGAGCCCAAAATGTCATAAATCGTAAATTTGAATAGTGCCCAACCAGATTAGACTTGCCATACGTTCCGGTTTAGCCGGAAAAGTTTACTAAAGTTCCGGTTTAGCCGGAGACGAGTGCTTCGAGCCCTGGTCCCAGTGTCCCGTTTGGTCAACTAATTTGTCCCAGAATTTTTGATTTAAAGTGAAGATCTTTTTTTTTGGGATTTCACTAGTTTTTCTAGAAAATAGTGAAACGTCACATAGATTTAAAGCGAAAACTTTTCTTTTTTGTCTTCACTTTACTTCTGACATTTTTTTTTACTTTTTACGAGCATTCCAATTCTTTATTTCAAAAATATGATAACCCTAGATTGAATGGAAAACAATTTTTCGATTTTTATGTTTTATGATCAGCAAAAAATAACAAGAAAACTGTAACTAATTAACGTTTAGAAAACAGTTGAAGTCTACATAGAAATAACCAAAGCATTGAGATAACTCAAACCGCCTTCCGATGAAAGGATTGCGTATAGAATGTTCGAGAAAAATTTTTCACCATCATCATTAGTATGAGAACGACTCTTAAAAACGCTGAATCTAATTGTGTTTGCGAAAAAAACATATAGCAGTACAAATGAGAGCAACAGCTTTGCTTACAACAACCGTAAAAGACTTCTAATATACCATAGTTTTGCCGCTAGCCTGCAACGCCGACGCCAGCTCCTTCCTGGCTCTTTGAACGACGAATGCCGTCAATGCGATGCCAACGACGATCTAAATCAAAACGTTCCATTCACTTAACATACAACATTACTATCTCTCAGTCGAAAAGATTTTTTGTTTTTCTACAACGTAAAAACCAAACAAAATCTGATTTTAATTTTATTTGTAAGTTTAAGACTTTAAGTTTACAACCAAAATCGCATGTGACCTATCAAGAGGTCAGCTTTATTAATTTTATTTAATAAAGAATGCTTAAACATGTGTTTTTTAACTTTTTTGTTATCAAAATACTTACAATATCCTTATGCAACTTCAAAGACAAATAAATATTTTTGCAGCACTAAACAAAGAAACTAATCTAATTTTTTAGAAAAGTTTATCTCAATTTTATACAATGTTAATCTAAAATTTTAGTCTCGTGCCAGTCAAAAAAACTTATGAGAACAGCATCAATTGAAAGGCTATAGGCAAAAATCTTTGTTAACAAAAACAATACCACCATTAATTAAGTTGGGAGATTTTAGTTTAAAACAATGCTTTTCAGTATTTTTTCGCAACAACCGAAATGTTAAGCATAGTGTATCAATTTGTAGTAAAAGATGGCTAGACAATTTCAATAAATTAAAGGGTATAATCAAATTTCGAAAAAGAAAAACGCATCCTAAAAATTATTTAATCAATTTGATATTAAATTTCAAACAATATGTTTTTTTAATAAAAATTTTGAACTCTTGTTTTCATATTAAAATTCATTGTCTAATTTCAAAAGTTTTAAGTGTTAATGAAATAAAGTGAAATTCACACAAAAACTATAAATTGCTTGTTGGTACATTCATTAATATATGAGTTATATACATAAAAAGAATTAAAGTGTTTGGATTAAATTTAAGTAATTTATTCAAATCTTATTATTCAGCAAGTAAGTTATTAAAATAGTTTTGAGACATGTGCACTTGACAAAACAAACAAATGTATGAATACAAATGACGACCCATTTTTTAGTCACAACTAAGAGGTTTAAGAAGCACTGGTTTAAAATAATATGTTTTTCTTCTTCATTTGGGGGAGACAGACAGGAGCTAGATGTTCCACTAAATGGCCAAACATGTTTCCAATAATATTCAAGCTAACAGTCTTAGAATGCCAAACAAGGGCATAAGTTTTTATTTGGATCGACATATTTTAAAAAAATTTTTTTTTAACATAAGTGCCCAGTCTTTTACCTAACACAAACCAAATGTCAGCAAGTTTATCACAAACTGCAATTGATTCAGTAATTAAATTGATAATCTTTTTTTTCTCTTTAGTTTTTACTTAAATTTATGCATCTATTTTTAATTAATCTCCTTGATAGCCAGAATTGGAACTACAAACTTAGTCAAAGACAAAAAAAGTTTTCACTTAGATTCTGTATGTTTGTTTACTGTAAATAAAGCAAAAACCTCAGTTGGACCAAAACTACTTTTGTTCCAAGTTTTCTGTGTGCCATTAGTTTGGTTCAAAAGCACTGCAATAATAATTCAAGTTGAATTAGCATTTGATTGAAAATTCTTCTGGGGTCATTTCAAAAAAACTTGGTACCAAGTTAGGCAGCCCTGGTCTATAACAAACAGGCTAAGGATAAAAATTTCAAAAATCTCAGGCTCATCCTAGTATTTGTTTTTTAAATTGTATTTAATACTGAGGATATAAAAACATTATAACTTGTGTTTAGATCCAATCAAAAACCTCAAACAATTGGAAAAATGTTAAGACAAGTTAAAAAAGTGAAAAGCATTGTCACAATTTAATCAAAAATGCACTTTAGGAACAGTACAAGTAGCTGTTTAAGCAAAGTATAATTTCAAGATATGGACAAATAAGCATAAATCTAAGTATTAATCTGTCTTGAATACAAAAAAAATTAAAAGTTTATTTCTTTCATAATTCAAATATACTTCGTACCTGGCAAAAAAAAAGTAAATAGCCTTTTGGATTTTCTTGATCAACAACTTGGTCAAAAGAACGAAACTTGGAAGCAATGTAACAATTAAGAATTTGAGTCGGAAGTAATCCAACATCTGATGCAAGAAGATAGCGCTTTAAGCTAACATTGGTAACCTTGGAAAGAACAATAAGATTAAAGTCTTTTTTATATATAGATTGTTTTTCACAAGAAAAATGTATATCCAAAAACAAGAAAATGATTTCAAAACTTTTTTTGAAGAAGTATATCATCACATTAATTCAGTGGTGCCCAAGTTTTTGTATAAAGCAGTTATAAACTTATTATCAATGAAAACTATGAGATTTATGCTTTAGATCATAAGTAAAAAAGAATTTTTGTCTTGGAATGTCAATTTTGAAATCTTGCATTAAGCTATATTTACATCTACAGAGCAGGCAAAAAATGTTTTCTACATAAGTACCATGGCCCTACAAGCTAAGTTGGGTACTCTTACAAAAAATTTCTACTCAAAAATCATCAAAAGCAGTACAGAAATTATTGAGTTTAAGGTCTCACCGAAAATAAGCCATTTTGAAGTCCAAAAGGAACAGGAGTCAACCTTGTTAATGCTATAACTTTCAATCCAGAAGATCCATTTATTACTTGTAAAATAGCTTCAATTTGCTCAAAATTTGAACGATTTTTTAATATAGTCATGACACAATTAGAAAAATAACGTTTGCATACCAAATAAGAAATTGCTAAGCCAATAGTGACAGCAAAAATTACAACTAATAACCCTATCCAAAATCCATACAAATACCCAGCAGCAAGGTTAAGAAATACATAGCCCCACATAACCGGAAACGAAACAACAGTAAATAAGAAAACAAAAATAAGCATGGATTCAGCTTGGTTTAGGTTTTCAAAAAATATTAAAACATCAATTACAAAAAGTGAACTTGGAGACACAATCCATAGAGCAAAACAACCAAAAGTAAAAACAATGCAAAATATAACTACACAAGAAAATGGAGAAGAGCACAATTTCAAAAATCTATCATCTTGAATTTTTATGCAAAAACATGGTTTAGAATGACAAGGACATATTGAGCATACATTGCTATTAACACAGTTAGTGAAAGAGTTGGGAAAAAAAATTACAGCACACGGTAGAAAAGGAAAACACAAAAAATTTATTAAACAACTAATAAACTTTTTCAAAAGCACAATCACAGAACAATTTAATGAATGACAAGTTGCATGCTGTTTTAATGACACACACTCAATGCAATTTAATGAATAAAAGTTGCAACAAGTTTTTGTTTTGACACTTTGTTTAACTTCAAGAGTTGTTGACAATTCATCCTTTATACCAACTTCTTCAAGATTTTTGGCATTGTCTTTTACTTCAAATTTAAAGAACTGATTTCCAACAATAGAAATAACATTTGATACATAATCACGAAACAAAAACAACTTTGCTTCAGTAGTCAAAACTGCATTTCTGACAGTTGATCGTATATATTCCATGCCAAGAAATGATTCAATAAGGATTTTTACAAAATTTAAACATTATAATAAAATATTACATTGGTTTGCTAATTTTTATCTAAAACTTTTATTAAGTTTAAAGTTAATATAAGTACGATGTAATTTCAAAAGTAATCTTTTTCAAATTGTAAGGCATAAATAAGTGGTTTGTTTTAAATTTTACAATTTTCATCTCTTGCAACTTTTACCACTACTATTATATTCTCAACAAGTTATTTATTACAATAGTTGTTAAATTACAAAAATAGTGCAATTTTTCAGTTTAATAAGTAAATATATGATTAAAAATTTGTGAAACTAATTGATGTTTTAGTAGCAAACCAGATTCAGTTTTAATATGCACAAAGTAATTTATTAAAAGTGTTTTAGACATATAATAATAAAATTTTCTAAAAAAATCAGTTATAAAATACTTTCCACATAAAAACCCTTTGCAATGTCTAAATTCAATCTTATCAATACTAACAAACTTTTAAAAATTTGCACAAGATAAAAGATAATGGATTTTTAAAGCATACGCAATACTACTATAGTACAATATTGATTGCTCAACTAAAATGAAACTGAATTAAACAATTTATTCAGCAATATTCATATTTTATCTGATAATTCGAAACTAATACCTATAATCCTGATCAAGCACACTTGTTTCTCCAACTTTTACTATCGTTTTCATGAATGTGAAAAAAAGAGTCATAGTTACAAAAAGTTATGTAATTTCCAATCAAAGAATGGAAGCCTATTTCAAATTTACAAAACCAATGCCTCAGTTCAGCTCAAAGTTCAGTCCAGAGTCCACTAAGTAAATTGGATAAACCAAATAAATGAAGGAAATCAACACATGTAACTAAATGGAACCATTAGAACAAAAATTAACGTCAATTCTTAAAACAAAAGCAGGGCATCGAACCATGTAAAGTAATGTTTCGGTTCAGATTCAGGTTCGCCAAGTTTTATTTTTGGGGTTCAGTTCCGTTTCCGTCTGGTTTGGGTTCAAAGAAAACAATTAGAGGTTAATCCAGGTTTTCAATTCGGGTTTGGCTCATTTCCGAATCTTATAAAATAATTTTGTCTATTTTTGCCAGAGTATAAACTAAAACAGAGCTTGTGGATCATGGCCATAAACATACCAGACCAAAGAGTTTGCGAAAAGGGGCGAAACAATTTTTCACAAATCACAGTTTTGCACGATTTTACCAAGATGCCCAAACGTAGTAAATATATAACTGAGCAGAATAGTTGGTTATTACAGCCTACCTAAAATCTGTTTGGCGCTTAAAAAAATTAATTTATTTTATCTCTATATTTATCCTCCAGACTCGCTGGAAAGCGACGGAGGCGCTAATTACCCCGGAAAGCAATTACCCCGACCTGCTTCCCAAGATATCAAGATATTGCTGTCCGCTTGAAATTTTAATAAAGATATGACTTTAATTTAGAATTGCTTGCCAAGACCACCAAGCAGGAAAAGTGCCGTAAAATGCTTTTCCCAAGTAGCCTACACAACAGAATGACACGAATAGGTTTTGAACCGAGACCGTGTCGATCACGATTCCAGTGATCAAACCACTCAACCACGCTGCCGACAGTAGCTATGAAGCCAAGGAGAACGAAAGGTAATGAGGAGTCCCAATTAACTATGCTGTTTGTAAACTATTCTAAAACAAGATAATTGTACCGAAAAATGGTTCTAAAGAATATTCTAAATCATTGAAAGAAACTAAAATTGTTCTTTCTAATGACCGGCGGAGAGAGCTGCCTGGAAGGTAAAGAAATAATTGCAGATACCTTTAACAACCACCTGTATTTCAGGTGCATTATTGCCATCATGAAAAACTATACGATTTTTGCACAGCTGCACTAGCTGCACCAGAGCATCCGTGCCTGACCTCTTGATAGAAACGGTAATATCCTACAGCGCTCTCAGGTAACTTATGGTGCGACATTCACTCTAGAACCCAACTTTATTTCATTTCAGAGTACACTTTAGAGTGTTCTTAGAGAAGTTGAAAAGAGGCGAGGCAGTAGGGTTTTCCAATAATCTGAGGTTAGTGTAAAGACCAGATGTCGGGATTTTTGCTCAAACTTTTAAATGACAAAAAAGAGAAATATATTTTTCAAAGTTTTCATATCTTTCTTCGAACTCATTCTAAAAATTTGGTTTTTTCACATTTGCAAAGTAACCAAGACGCCATCGAAACAAATTAAAAATTATTTTTATTAATTGAAAAAGCAAAAGTGGATTTGATGGTTTAATCAGAAGTTTCCCATAATATTTTACAGTTGGCCTATTGGCTCAAAGTTTCTCAATTTACAGATACTGTGGGAACTTAGGAACATAAAGATTTGACGGATTATGCGTCGGCCTGCCTGTTTGTTCCTGTATTTAATGCAATTGTCGAGCGGTTTTTTAACATAATTTTATTTAAAAAAACTAGAAAACAAATGAAATCTGCTTTGGTGGGTTCGATACTGCGCATCAGAAGTAAACTTTATTTTGCTAAAAAAATGCTGTGTCAATTTTGTTTTTTCTGAAGAAATATTGGTAAGATTTTGCACGCGAGAAATATACTCCAGCTCAGAAGAAACCAAAAAATTAATGACATACATTAAAATTTTGCTATAAAAACTTATTGTAGCCATTATGCTGCGCACTAGTAATTACTTTTTGCTTGATATGTGTTTTTCTTGTTCGTTTTTCCTATTTTATCTATGTAATACCGTATATGAGAGACGGTTCTTTGCAAATAATTTTTTTAGTACAACATTGCACCCCGCAAAATGAATTTGTAAATGCCACCATATTACACCACATTTTAAAAGTTGTCCTAAAATCTCCGAATTTCAGATTAATACTGTCCGAAAATTTTTCAAACTACCTGGCAACCTTACTTTCGACGATATGTTTTCTCTATTGCAAAAAAACCAAATAGTTAGAATTTCTAGGCAGATTTCGTGTTTTTGTATCAAAAAGCCTAATAAATGTTAGACTAATCTATCCTTGAAAAGATTACTAATGTGTCCTAACAAACACCCAACTAAAATTGTGAAAATCTCTGGCCAGATTAGTGATCTTTGTACTAGAAAGTTAACTGATTTGTTAAAATCTCTGACCAGATTACTTCTCCTTCGTTTGGGGGAGATGGACGGCATCTAAATGGTCCACTAAATAGCTCTAATTGGAAATCAAATTCTTGGTTAGACGCTGGATGAGAATCACACTCACGGTTTCCGTTAGAGATAGAGTTAAGGTTAGTACGCTAATTATGCTTGGTGGTCTTGGCAAGCAGTTCCAAATTACAGTAATATCTCTACTAAATTACTAGCGGACAGCAATATCTTGGCATCTCCGGAAGCAGGTCGGGGTAATTGCTTACCCTATGTATTAGCTCCTCCGTCGCTTTCCTGCGAGTCAGGAGGATAAATATAGAGATAAAAATAAAAATAAAAAAATAGGGTTAGCTTCTGCCGCTAAAAAACGCTATCGAGTTATCCGTCATAAATCCGTCACACATCTCCAGCTAATTCAATGGCTAGTCAGCTACAAATTTTGGAGGGGGCCAAATATTTGAACTTTTTGCAAGTAGCATATAGTAGCCTATTTAATAATTTAGAACATAAACCGCTAGCTTTTAAAATATAACTTTTCTTTTTCGAACAAATTTTATAAAAAACATAAGAAATATTTACAACACCTTATAACAAATGCCACCACGACTAAAAGTCTACTTGTGGCTTCCCGCCAGCTAGGCACGTTATAACCCGATTGGTCTTCTCCTCATTAATCTTTTCATTTTTTTTTTCTGGGGGAGATGGACGGGAGCTATGGTCCATTAAATGACTGGACATGTTTCCATCAGCCAGATTTCCAGGTTCTTACTGTTGACGCCTGAGAGAGCACGAGCTCCATTTGGATGGCGATAAATGGGGCAAGATGTTATTACGTAATCAGCTGTCTGCTTCTTTGTGCTACATTCACAGGCTGCCGTCAAGCTATACCCCATTTGTGCATTTCTGAGCGGAATAGACCAACACTGGTTCGGAGGTAATTAAGCATGACTTATGCATGTCTGGGAAAGCTAAATTCCGGTGGAGTTGGAATAACATCTTTAATAAATGTAGAGTCCAGACAGTGATGGCTTTAGTACAGTGCGAGTGGTGCGGCCGCACCAGCTCCCCAAAAAAAGCCGTCAAAAAGTGCCCCCCTAAGCAAGATATTTCACTATTTCTTCGTAGTAGTAGGCTACCGTGACGGTGGCACCCCTTAATTGATAACTTTTTCTTTTTTTAGAGACCATTTTATTTCGGAGCACTAAAAAGTGGCCACCTCTAAACTGAAAAAATTTTTTTTGAGATTATTTTGTTTCGGTATACCATAAAGTTTGGCGTCTAAGACTCCTTTTTATAACCAAAATTTAGTCCTAAATTTGAGGGGGAGATATCGAAAAAGAAAATCATAACTTACAGTAATTGATAAAAAATTTAGTTTTTTAAATCAAGTTTAAATGTTAGTTTTTTGGAGCTAAGCTAACTTTAATTTTCAGGGGGGTCTTATACGCCGAGGGTTCTTATATGCCGTACTTTACGGTAGTAAAAAGTGGCCCCCTATTTTTCTTGCACCGGGCCCCTTTTTGTAAGGCCATCAATGAGTCCAAAAGCGTTTTCTCGCCACTTCATGCTCCACTGAAATTCGGCCCATCGTGCTTCACTGGTGCCTGACGATAGCTTAGCCACCTTATGCTGATGACCTGGCCACCTTGCACTATGCAAGTGACTGGCAGGCATTAGAGGAAACTCTTACTCAGGACATGAAAACCCTATCCTCCTGCCGTTACAAATGGAAGCTCAAGCTCGGTATAACAAGACTGTGTCGGCAGCCTTTCATTTTACAACAAGGAGACGCAACGTAAGCTTAACATCTTTGTGAACGGACAGGCCCTACCGTTTTGTGCTAAACCCACTTATCTCAGCATAAAGCTGGACAGGGCACTCACGCTTTGCCGAGACTTGGAGTCACTGCGCAAGTTCTTGTGTTAGGCTTCCAAAGCGATTGACCGGATCAAGCTGGGGTGCGGATGCCACAATACTCCGCACAACCACTCTTGCCGTGGTCCGGTTGAGTACTGCTCGCCTGTTAAGTGTCGTAGTGGCCATCTCGCCTTATCGATAAGCCTATTAACAATGCCTTGCGCAGAGCGACCGGATGCCAGAGTCTAGTAGCGTATTTAGGGGGGTATTGTGCCATAGCCTCTTTCCTTCAGATCACAAATACGTAGGATACGTGAGTTTACAAAACCATAAGTTAGACAGTCATTTTTGGTACCATAGGCCTCCCTCCTTTAGAGATCCATGCCCGCCTTGGAGATCTTTTGGGAAGAAAAGCTGCCAGAAAACAAAGACAGATTCCATGTGCAAACCCCATTTTCTGTTTTTCTAGAGATCCCTAGACTTCAGAGACAAAAATCATGAAATCCGGGACTGATTCAAATTGAATACTTTTTTTACTATCACCTGAATAAATTTTTCCACTAACCACATTTGATTGTGGTTGTATGCCCTCCACCTCCTTTTAAAAATCTTTGGTCTCCCCTTCTTGCAACCCTCATTAATGGACAACCTTTTTATCTTATCAGGCATGCAACCAACTGAGCTTCGCCGCCAAAACGTCGTAGCCTACTGTCTCTAGCTCGCCGCGCTCAGGAGCCAGAACATCTCCTACATAAAAGGCTCCTATCTTTACTTGGTGGACAGATGCGGCAATTTAAATCAAGACACGCAGTTGTGCAATTCCTTCATGATGGCAATGAAATCTTTTTATGATAGCAATGAAGCACACACAAATCTGAGAGGCTATAGGAAGTCACTGTTGAACTAACCATGTCTTCACTCGTTTCATGCACAAAAAAGACCGCTCAGCCTCAACGGTTGTTGAGGTTAATGCCATGATATTTTAAATTGCGCTGCGCACGTTTGGGTAATTTTGAGCGCTCATAAAAAGCTCTTGCAAAACTGGTTGATTGACTTCAAAGGTCAAAGAAGATCTCCACCGGCTTACTTTGCTGTCAAGATTATCCAACAAATACAAACGCTCAATCTCATCAATCTGGATTGCTTTGTTCAGAGAAAGGATTGACAATAAACCAAAAAACGAAAGATTGTCATTAAATTGTTTCCAAAGAATGCAAATCAGGCCGTCAACATGGGAGATATATGGCACGTTGAAAATGCTGTAGAGTGAATTCTGTGCAAACGTTACCACGATAAACTTGTATTTCAACTATTCTGGGCCTAGTCAGGTCCTTTACCACAGTTATTTCACAAGCTTCTTCATAAATGTTTGGCGCAATGTTCAAGTCCAAGAGTTCTTGACTGAGAACGCTCTTAAAAATAAGACTCTTAAGAGATGGCACATTGACTCTAACTGTGTGAAGCTTGCGCGTTAATGGTTCTATGAGTGATGAATATTGCCCAATTAAGGCCCGTTTCCACTACGAGCGTGGAAAAAAGCATTCTTTGTTTGTTTTATTGATTTTTTTTGCGCTCGCTTCAATTTTGACCGCTCGCTTCAATCGAAGATCAATAAAAGAGACAAAGAATGCTCTTTTCCACGCTCGTAGTGGAAACGGGCCTTTAAACACATAACGTAAATCACGCCAGACTTCTCCAGATCAGATTTCAAGGAAAACGCTTTTGCCATCGCTCACTCTTAACATCGTTTATTAAAAAATCAAAACCATCAGGTGTAGTGATCCTATATAGATCACTACAAGTTCCTATAGAATAATAATAAATGGAAGGGCAACACTGAAAACGAGGAAGTAATAAGTTGTGGATATAAAAAACAATAATAAAGATATAACTGTAATGAAGTGTGTTATTTTGATTGTAAATATATGTTCTTTCAATTTCTGTTAAATAAGAATAAACAAATCAAAGAAAGTGTTCAATTATTTGTGGAATAACTATCTACACAGGTTTGTGCAAAAGTTACATTTGAAGATTTAGATGCTCTTGTACTTCTCGACCACCTGGTAGGCGAGAACAAATTAGGAATGTTAATTCCCAAGCTTGCAAGTTTTTAGGGATCTCTCTAAAGAAATAAATTGTCTCCCTAATAATATCTCAAGTGTTTCTGATGATTAGAACTTTACTTTGGTCATTGATGACCAACTTTAAGCAATGAGAAGCACTGTGCACAAATATTGCTCTGGAGTACTTATCGTAAATGCGTTTTCGTACACCACTCAAGGAACCTGCTATTGTTTGCAAACCATCATACCCCTGCCCATCAAGTTTTTAAAAATTTACTATCTTAGGTAGGTAGGTCGAAATACTTGATGAAATCAATTCTGTCGAAGCAAAATTCATTTCAACAAATCCTATAAAGCGAAGGTCCCAAACCTACATTGTGTTTGAGCCGCAATCATAAAAAGAAGCTTTTAAAGAGCTGCAACACAAAAATTTCAAAACATGAATTTATTTACTCATTAATTGATAAAAAAAGGTCCTCACTTGATATCTTCACCTCAAATCGATCTCGTATTTTCCTATTATCGTCCAAAATCATGGTGTTCTCTGACAAATAAAAAAGGTCGTGGCATGAAATCATTCTCTGATTTTACATATAATTTTTCATTTTTTTAAAACGTTCAAAAAGCCGCAAGCAAGGGGCCGAAGAGCCGCCGTTTGGCCACCCCTGCTATAAAGTTCTCGTGCAGTCGACTACCTTTCACGTATCTCAAAACAATGATGAGTTGTTCTTTACTAGAAATGTCGCACGACTCGTCGGTTATCACTGCACCAACGATTCGTTGGTCTCGTTGATGATCTCTTGCACTATCGTATTGCTGGCTATGGCGAGAATATCATTTTGCATCATTGGGCTTGTATACTTGGCGTTGCCGGACACTCGAGAAAAATGCTTTTTTAAATCTTCATTCAAGCGTCGATGCAAAATTGAAGAAGCTTCGTAAAATTTTTTTTTCTTTGGAGTGTCCCCGCGAAAGAATGTCACTTGAGGCACAGAACTCACAGTCTTAACAATAGAAACAATTTTGTTTTTGATTTTTGTCTTTGTGTAGCATATGTTGCCTCCAAGCTCGCACACACATTTTGGTCAGTTTCCATGCTTTTGACGAAGTTTTTTGCAGCATAAGTAACTTCTTTGTAATAACCAGCAACGCAGTGGTCAGCAGCTTTCTCAATAAATTTTTTGAAATCAATATATGGGTTTTTGACAAAAGCTGCGTTTCTGATATTTCCATGCTTTAGGCGTGCTAGTATTACAATCAGCGATGGCTTTATTACGGTGTGAACGGAGCGGCGGCACGGAATCCTCCCTGAAAAAAGTCAAAAAGTTTTCCCCTAAGCAAAATGTTGCTCTATTTCTTCACAGTAGCACCATCAGGGTGATCCCATGTATGCACTTAAGGACGAAAGCAGGGATAATGTACACGATTGAAAGTGATAACGTTTTTTTAGAGACCATTATATTTTTGGTCGAAAATGCAGCTTTTTAAACATTGTTTATAAGTGATTAATTTTTTTTTTTTTTTAGAGGCCACCATATTTTTGGAACAAAAATAAAGATTTTGGACATTGATTTAAAGCGATGACTTCCTTTTTTAGAGATCATTGCTTGAGGACCAAAATAACGTAAAAAGTAGCCCCAATTTTGTAAGGCCACCATTGATTATAATGCATATCTTGCATAAATCACCCCCACCAGAGAGTCGGGTGCAGACTAACCAACTGAAAAACCTGTCATTTCCAAGCCATGCTTTTAGAAATTTGCGACGATTTTGTCTAACAATATAAAGAAGTGCCACATTTTTGGACCATCGGAGGTTAGAAGTTTATATCTCTCAACATCAGTAAGCTGTGAATAATATTCAAAGACAAACCCAAGATCGTTTGTTTTCGCCATTTCGTATGATTGTTGATTCCCGTGAATAGAAGTGTTCGTATTAACAATACTGTAATTGATGTTTCCTCAGTAAGCATAAGCCTGATTAGTGTTGCTGAGGGCTGCAAATCTTGACATCTCGGAAAAAACTATCCAATCTTGTTTGTTTAGGCTTTGCCATCTTAGTAGACTGCGGTATTTAAAAGTATTAAATATGTATAATGGGCTAAACATTCGAAATTTGGAAGCTGCCAGTTCTATTCACGAGAGCGTTGTACCTCCACTGAGCTAAAACGGACTCACACAAAACTGGTTTCAACAGCATGGAACCAGTTTTGTGTGAGTCCGTTTTAGCTCAGTTGAGTGTGGAATACACAAAAAACTGGTTTTAATAGCGGAAACAAATGAGTAAATACTGTAGTAAAACTATCTCCACTGTGGCGTAACAATGGATGGTAAACTAGCAATTGAGCGAGAGTGATAAACTATAAACATGCGACAAGTCTGTCATCGATAGGTATAATAGCATACTGCTCGTTAGCGCTACAAAATTATTGAGAGTCGGCTACAAAACGTAGAAATTTGAGTGAGGCCATCGGCCCCTCTTGGCTACGCCCTTGGACAGATCCGTCACGATTGCCCTTAAAAGTTTCCTCTTAAACTACTATTGGCCTTGGGTTCTTTCGATTTGATTAAAATTCAAATATATTGTTTAAAATTAGGCCCTAGCTCGACAAATTTTAAGAGAAAAAAAGTCATACAGAATCATATGCCAATGCCAAAAACAGTTTGCAAAAATTTATTCTGAAGATCAATACAAAATTATTTTATTTTTTCATTTTTAATATTTTTAATATTTCAGATACAGCATGATAGTGCTAGAGCAATAAAATTGAAAAATAATGTACCTTATCTAAATGAAAATCAATCGAACGACAGATGATTTAAATATCTAGGCCAAAGGTGGAAAACCTGCGGCCTACATGGGTTTTTTGTGCGCTCTCCATCACGTGATAATTGTGGCTTTCCTGATAATAGAATTATGTGTCAAGACTACTACTGATATGAGAAAGCCATTTTTTTAAAAACCACTACAATTGAGGGACGAAAATCAAAAAATGCGAGTCAGATTCAAAGCGATGGCTTTTTTTGTGATCATTACTTTTGGCGATGAAAATTAAGAAAACCGCTACAAATTCAAAGTGATGACGCTCTTTTCTTCGGTATTTCATCTAATGTAGCCTCCTTGGTTAAAAATTTTAAAACCTGGCCTCCAATAACAAAAAGGTTTCCCCAATATTATAAAGCTAGTTTCATATCAAATCTTTCTCAAACCGATATAAACAGGGCTTTTTTGTTTATTTGTACTAAATAATAAAACTTGGAGTTAAATAAAATCGGCAATTGTTTCCCTTCTTCTAACCTCAATCTTAATCCTTTCATCGTTCCCTTATTAAACAATTGTCGTCTTCAACTACTAAGGACACCCATTAATCAGTTGCTCCTGTTCTTATCCTTTATTGGATTTCAAAAAAGTATCAAAATTTCATAAATATAAAAACAGTTTTCAATTTTATTTGGCTTTTAAGTGACATCTAGAGGCTGTCTTTCAGAAGTCAAAATATTTTTAGCAAAACCTTGTTCTTGGTTTTAGGTGATAAGAAAGTCTCAAAAAATAGGCTTTTTCAGGTTAAAAACCTTTTTTTGGTTTTTGTGGAAAAAAATATTTTATTTGAATCACCAAAATTATTTTTAATTACATTAATCTCTCGTTTTGGCCACAATAAAGTGCGGTCATCCTGGTAAGCTTTTTATGTCCTTTGCTGTAGAGCGTAACCTACTTTGATAGATTTGATAATTTTAACGGTATTAAATTAAATTAAACCAAACCAATTTTGTTTCTTAAATTAACTTTTAGAGAGAAAGAGAGAGTTAACTTATGTAGCCAATGCAAACACACACACTCGTAGACACGCAAAAAAAACATTTCCAATCACAGAAAAAAACACATTAATAAGAAAAGAAAAACTATATCGAACACTTTGACCATCAGCTATGTACAATGGCAGAGAGCAAGTTTGAATGATGACGAAAAACATTACAGCAATTAAAAATAAAGCACAATTTTTGGCTTAATTAAATAAAAAATTATAAAAAAATGTTGCATTATGATAAAAAACAAAGTAAAAACAAACTTTTAAATTTATTTAAGATAAAACAATAAACCTTCGATTAAAAATAATTTGATTTGAAAACGAAAATTACCAAAGTGTCACACATCAGTCGATATGCTGGCTCACTTTTATAAATTATATTTATCTTTAACTTATACAAATAAATAAAAGTTTAAAGTGTTTGGTTCCCTCTCTTGTTGAGTTGCCGGATCCCCTTCTTCCATTGTCAGAGCGGTTTTATTTTTCTGGAGTTGCTCCAAGTCTGTCAAATTTAGGTGCTTTAAATATTGACTCCACGTCGTTCTTTTTGAATTTTTGTTCCTGTTCTTGTTCTTTGACCAAGTCTTCGTGAGATACCGATATATTTTTAGTTAAAATCTTGAACTTTGGATGCGTTTGGATAGTCTTAAAAGTTCCGGGAAGACGTTTTGTTATTCTTTTTTTTCTAAATGAACCACAATCGTTAAGCTCTTTTGTGAAGTTATTAATGCAACTCAGCAAAAGTTTGTTTTTTTTGTTAATCATGTTTAATGGATAATGTATTAGGCTTATTATACGTCCCGATTTAGCCGGGACAATCCCGATTTTGAGTCCTTGTCCCGGTGTCCCGTTTAATCAACTATTTTGTCGCCGTTTTTCAACTTAAAATTTGCTTTTCCTACCATAATAACAATAGCAATGTGCTTATAGACGGCTTTACACAACGAAACTTTTCAGATCGTTGGTGCATATTTATAAGAACCGGGGGGGGGTCAAAAAAACGGTTAAGATTTTATGTAAAGACCTTTTTTAGAGATGACTACTTTTTTGGAAAGAAAATTTAGAAATCAGAGACAAATTCAAAGAGAAGACCTTTTTTTTGGTCTTCACTTGTTATTTGGGACGAAAACGGAGGAATTGGACACAGTTTCAAAACAATGATTTTTTTTTGGTCTTCACCCTAAATTTTTCATATTCGTAAAGCGCAAGAAGATCATGATTAGGGCAATCGTCAAAAAAAATTGGGCAAAAATGAACAATTTTCAAGACTTCGGTTTGGTATGGCTATAAGTACATCAACCAAAGTGAAAACCTTTTTTTTTGCGCTACACTTTATTCGAACAACTTTTTTTCTTGATTCTTCAATTTGAAAATATGATAATTCTATATATAGGGACAAAGTAAACGCAATTACTCAAAACCAAAAGTTTTTCCGCGATCATTTTAACCAAGAGGTCTCTAAAGATAAATTAAAAAGAAAAATTTTTGGAAAGATTCGAAAAAAACGTTAGGCCTACGCTAAAAGCTTTTCCACAACTTAATAATTGTTTCTCGTAAGTTGCTTATCTAATGCAGGGTAGCCTATTTTGCGAAACATAGAATAAAACAGAATAGTATTTACCCGACTGCTGCGGCATGACATGTCACTATGACGCAGTACGGAGTGCAATGTGACGTAGTAATACGATTTGTTTTGCGGTCGCAATGAAGCTTTTAAAAAAATAAAATAAAGTTTTACCTTAAAATTAAAGGGCTTGAGTTTGTACTGCTTGATTCAAGATGATGTGACAATGCCAAGTTCATTTGTTTTCTTCTCTCGGCAGCCATTTTGTTTCGATAATCCCACGATTTTGAGTAAGCTGTTTGAGGGGAGGAGGCCACAAAACCGAAGGCGTGTTCTTTGCTTGATGTTTGCTTTGATTGGATTTGTGGAGCAGATTTTTCGGGAGTATTTTTTTCGAAGTTGAATGGATCAAAAGAGGGATGTGAATCGGATAAAGCTAACGGAGAAATTGGTATTCGATGGTCAATTGAGGATTGCTTCAAGTCGACAGATAATTCACTTAGAACAGTTGTAAAGGAAGGAGACCCCGTAGGTAGTGTCGCGGGATAATCGTCACTCGTCGAGCTAGAGCCGCTTTCGAATTCAAAGTCATCTCTATCTTGTGGGATACAATCATTACCATCATCACTTATTGACAATTCTATTTCTTCTCCTCTTCTTTCTGTTAAGCTTTCCTGCAAAGCAACAGTAAAGTGCAAGTAAACGCCACACTCTATCTGATAGTCAACATCCGTTGTTTATGGCTTGCCGAAAAACAGCAGAGGAATTTTACTTTAGAGCAGGGATGGCTAAACTATGACTGGCAAAATTAATTATTTGAACCAAATAATTAAAAAAATTAATTAAGTTTTTTGATCTTTAACAAAATTTCAGATATTTAGATAGTTTATTGGTGAAATTTACGTGGAAACAAGAGTAAAGACCTTTTTTTGACTATTTTAGATATTATATTTTTTTCCAAATTATGCTAGGCCTATAGTGCGGCCATTGACCAAAATCATCTTCTGAATGCGGTCCGAGAGCTAAAAAGTTTGCCTACGCTTGCTTTAGAGAAATCTAAAGCTATAAGGTTACAAAATAATCATTTAATTTATATTTTCAAGATTTGCAACTTCGTCGTTGTTTCACAAATCGAATGCTTAAAACTTCTTAGCAAGCATTTAATATTTACCCGCTTTTTGACGGTAAAAGGAATTGAAATAGGAAGACTTTGTTTTGCGGTATGACCAATCTGATCCTCCATTTCTTTTTCTTTTTAAATGCTGCCGAAATAACTTAATTAAATTCAAATGGAATGCTAAAATAAATAACATGGGTTTTCATCATCTTATCATAAACTTTTTGTTGTTGTTGATTTGATGAACAACGAGGCCACAATCTTATAGCAAACGGTATAACTTTTCTACAGGCCTGTTTTTTTGTGATACCAAGATGTTGTGCAGCATTTCTCAATCTTTTTACCCTTGTGTAACTTTTAAAATAAATTGCATGTCTCAAGGAACCCCTGCATTTAATAAGCCACGTAAAGCTTTCGTCCGCTGAGTCAGCACTAACTAGTGAAAGCAGTTTTACACTGGCTCGTATACAGATTATATCACTAATTATATTCCCAATGATTGTTATATTTTTTGATAACATTATAAGTTAGACAACAATTGTTAAAAGCAACGATAATAGATTCTCTTTTCTCAATGTTCTACCTTGGTAAAAAATGTAATATTCCGTTCATACTATTCGCAGTTCTTTTCTAGGCAATTATGATTTAATCATGATATTATTATAAAACCTTCATATCACCGGATTAAAATAGCCTGTATTGTTGCATTTAGAATGTTACATAATTTTTCACGTTCTATTGGTGCTCGAAAATTTCGAGTTCAGCATAACATAATTACATTTTATGCATTATTGCGAAAACAAATTTTTTTTTTATCTCGTACTTAAAGTCAAAACTTATAGACCAAGCTTAAAATAAATTAGTAAATAAATGTATATATTCTGTTATCTGGACGACAAAAAAGTACAAATGCTCTGCCGGGATAGGTCTTTTTAACGCCGCTTCAAGCATTTGCTATACCTGCCTCTCGAAATGCTGTAGTGTAACATTTTCTTGACAATCTTATAAATATTTTTTATCATATTATCAGTTATAACTGAAAAGGTGTTTTTTACCATAGGCTAAGTCTTTTCTATTTTATTTCTTTTTATTAACATCGTGCTGGCAGTAAAGAATAATCGATGAAATTTACTTTTAACATTTTTGGTGACATCTCGTACATCTTTCATTCATGGGATTAAAAATGTTTTGCTTTCAAAAACTATTACTACGTCAAAACTCACAAGCCATTGCCTAGATTCTAGAATGAAATTAGCTATAAGATTGGCTGTTTACAAACAAAGACACTATCTTATTTGAAACGTGAATGCTATGCTACGTCATTCTTGTTCTCAAGTTACCAATACAATCGACGACTGATGAAATTTTTGATTAGGTTTAGATTTTAATTAATTTAAAGATGATAATTTATTTGAAACAATTCAGCGAAAAGAAAATGAATAACCTTGCTTTTTTTAGCTTACAACGCACATTCAGAGTTTTCATTATGTGTTTCGATCCGCTTACAGAGGCCAAACAGCCCTGTTGCAGTTTTCGATAACAGAAAAAATCTTAGTTGTTTTCTGAATTTGACGAAAAATTCCATCGTTTAGATTATTTTGTAGGCAATTTTTCTAACTCTTTATAATCAGTTGATACCTAATATAATCTAAACAATTAATCGCTCATCAATATCGAAGCAATGATGCTTGCTTAATCATCCCATAAAAATATTGTTTGAGAAACGATCGAAAATCGGATCATTAGCCAATATAACGTTTGCTAAAACCTACCTCGCTGATAAAAAATTCTTAGTTTACGCCACTGCTTTTTAGTCTTGTTTTGCAACGATACAAACTTTTAACATGAAAAGTCTTGTCACCCTAGTTCTAAATTATGCTTCAAAAATCTGAAAAAAATTTAACCTAGCCTATAATTAAAGTAAAGGCCTTTTTTTCCTTGCTTGCTTTTTTTCTTTTAATGAAAATATAATTGAAAAAAACGTAATTGAAGAACAATAGAAAAGCAAAATAAGTCTACACCTTAATTGTACAATTTTTTTTATTGTGACAAAAGATTAAACGATAAAAATGTTAGACATTCTAATAGTCCGACTAAACTAAAAAAAGTCTTTGAAGACTTCGTGTACACCATCGAACGACAGTTTACGCGTATCGAAGCTAGATTATGAAGGAATGGGACATCCCAACTTCTCACAACTGTACTCTTTATGTTAATAGATCTGAATTAAAACAGCAAAGACACGGTCCAATCATAAAAACTTGTTCATGTTTTTCGATGAACTTTCGCACTAACTCTTTACAAAGCCTAAAGTAGTAGGATTTGAATGTTTCTCAGCACTACTCTCCCCTTTTTCTGCCAGTCAAGATAATATCTATGTTTGGTCCAATAGTTAAGAGCGCCATACTTATGACTAGCGCAATCAACATGATCTTGGTTCAACTACTTCTCTCGTTATATTGTTGCGTCCTCGACAAAGAAACTTCACGGCACCTTCATCTGCTGCGTGCTCTCACCAATTGGCAGCGGTTCGACGTCACTTGACCTACAAAATTTGTAGAATTCCCTCAAACCGGCAGTTGACCGACAACAAAGGAAATTTTCGAAAACAGTCAGTTGTCCGACAACTAACACTAACCCTAACCGTAACCCTACAAACACTCACTTGTCCGACAACTAACCCTAACCCTATTTAAGTAGGTCTCTCATAGGCAAGAGACAGTAAACAAGGGGGAAAATATGTGACAGCTGCAGCAGTCGTGTCTGTCGAGTGGTGTTTTTGGATAATTCCCTTTTGCCGGTCAAGTTGACGCTTCCCCTAGCAGCATCAAACTTTGGTGATATTAATATATTACAACTATTTATTTACTTTTTTTTCTTCTTTATTTAGCTTCTTGACGTTCATCAGGACAGCATTGGAGATGTTGTAACAGGGGGCGGAAAGTTTGCGGCCTGGGGATTAAATACGGCCGCGAGATATTTCAAGGCAACCCACCTTGAGAAGCATATCAATTTCTAGCTTTTTCGCTTTATCAACTACCAGAGCATTACAGGAATATGGGAAAACCAGAAAAAAAATTTTAATATCGAATGACCACCAAAAACACTAGTCAATAGACAAACAGCACGTCATTATCTTGTTTGTCGTGTGAATGCTTTTTTTTGGTCTATACTCGTCAACTTCATTTTTATTTTTTATTTTAATCTCTATATTTATCCTCCTGACTCGCAGGAAAGCGACGGAGGCGCTATACATAGGGTAGGCAATTACCCCGACCTGCTTCCGGAGATGCCAAGATATTGCTGTCCGCTTGTAATTTATGAGAGATATGACTATAATTTAGAATTGCTTACCAAGACCACCAAGAAGCAGGAGAAAGTGCCGCAAAAAGGACACAACAGAATGACACGAGTGGGTTTCGAACCGGGGCCATGTTGATCATAAGCACGGTGCTTTAATCACTCGACCACGCTGCCGACTTGTTTAACTGTTTAGTGCAAGTGAAGATAAAAGGTCTTGACATAACAAGCATGATGAAGAAGCGTGGCCTGTCGAGTAACTACCTTTTTTTTAAATAAACCAAAAGTTTATTGTAGCGAGCACTTAATTTTGGGATGTGGCCTGCGAGTCCAAATCGGGTCTCCCACCCCTGCGTTATAACCTACTTACGGCTTACCCTGAACTGCTTCCGAAGATGCTAAGACATTACTGTTCGGTTAAATTCTTTTATTTGATTAATTACTTTAACTACGTATATAAAAACAAAAGTATTTGTTTACTACGAAAAGACAAGGAACAAAAGAAATTCGCCTCAAATTAATAACATAAATAGTGCCACACTCTTCTTCGACTAAAATAGGACGATCATGTGGAAAGTCTTAGCGTAAAAACTAAGTCTTTTGGTAATTTAGAATTCGCAAGTCTAATCTTAAATAGAAGCCATAAACATTAAAATATCGGCATTAATTGTTATCGTAGAACTGATCAAAAAATTATAATCGAAATAGGAAAACTTTAAAAAGCTTCATTTTAAAAATTACAGTCAAAACCGAACCATGATTTGATAATTTGCTCAAAAAAATTTACAATAAACCTAAAAAAGCTCTTAATTATATAACGTGTAAAAGTACATTATAAGTAGTGAACCCCCAAAATATAAATTCCTTTGTTTGTCGTAACAACTTTTGTCTCCTCCGGGTCAAATCACATTATAAGCGTATCAATTTTTACTAGTAGTTAAGTAAACAGTAAACAAAATAGGCCATCGCAGTTTTTTTGTAAAAAGTGAGCAAAAGACCTTGCTTCATTTGTGCCATTAACCAAATAGTTATCACCAAGCGGCTTCAATTGATAGACAAAAATGTAAAAAACACCTCAAATTATCTCTCCTTCCTACTAATTTCAAAGAAATACAAAATAAAAATTTTAATAATAATCAAGATTTGGTAAGAAAAATATTATTTAAAATAGAGGTTTAAGTGAAAAAACATTTACACGGGAGTGCAACATCTTTTGCCAGATAGTTGATTCCACTATTGAAGCCTGGTCAGTAACTGTTAAGATTTTGCAAAAAAATTTGAGTGAAGAAGGTAAAAAAAAAGCTAAAAGTTTACAATAAGAGAGTACTCAAATCTGATCATCATAATGAAACTGAATGTATAAATTTAGTAGCCAATTTAATCGAAAAACTAAATAGCTAAAAAGCAGTGATTTTTAAAAATACGAGTCGAAAAAAATGAATAATTAAAAACCGCCAGATGGCGAAGAAGAACAATCTGACTCGAAAGAGTTTGGATAATATGTGACATTGGCGACAATCTCGTGGTAAAAAGCATACGAGCTCATTTCTCAGACAAGGCACATGTCTGTTGTTAATAAAAGAACTTGAGTAAAAGTAGTCTAATTAAAATTTTAAAGCTTTTTCCTTCAAACCTCATCATAATTAGTTAATGACGTGTTGCTTAAGCATGCAAATTTAGTAATGCTTTTAACCTTAGCCACAGAAACTTCTGCCTTTTTCATTGGTTTCTTCAACGTTTAACTACATCATTTATCTGTCAAAAAACCTTTGTCTGCGGCGTCGCAATCCACCAGAAATTATAAAGATTTTTTTTTCACAAGTTGAAACAAACCTACTTTCGCCATTCTGTTGTGTTCTTGGGAAAGACACTTTACGGCACTTTCCCCTGCTTGGTGGTCTTGGCAAGCAGTTCTAAATTACAGTCATCTCTACTAAATTACTAGCGGACAGCAATATCTTGGCATCTCCGGAAAGCAGGTCGGGGTATTTGCTTACCCTATGTATAGCGCCTCCGTCGCTTTCCTGCGAGTCAGGAGGATAAATATAGAGATAAAAAATAAATAAATAAATAAAATAACACTAAATTCTGTCTTTAATTTAAAATTAAGACCGAAAATTTTTGTTTTTTTATACTGTTACGCTGATTTTTTTTTAGCTAGTATAACTTGCTAAGAAAACATCTACGGCTTTTAATTTAAAGTAAACAATGCATATGGGGGTTTCCCTCACTCGTTAGCCATGGCTTGTAATGTTAGCCTCGCATTACAACTTGACAGGTTGGAACTTGTTGATTCTTGTTTTCCAGATCGATCTCTTTTAACGAGAACCTCTCTTTCGAGCCGGTGTGTTTAAGTGATTAACAACTGTTTAATCTGAGAGTTTGGATTTTACAGTCAGTACAATTTCCGAGAACGTCACTGCAGCAACTTTCAGCGAACGTTTTGTGAAAATGGGCTGTTAAAACAACAACCTTAAACTTAGTAGCGAATTTACAAGATCACTAATACGAGAAATCTGAGACAGATTCAAATGAAAATCTTTTTTCTTAGCTCCACTTGAATAAATTTTTTCACCAAGCATATTTGATTGAGGTTATACACCGCCATCCTTTCAAAATCCATTGCTTAAATTAATTATTTCAATTTCTTAAGCCGAACTTTTACAAATATATTTCATCGGAATCTACTTATTTTTCGAAATTATATAAGCTAAGCAGGTAGATTATTTTCTTGGAAAATTCTTGTTTTACTTTTAATTTACATAATACTATTGATTACAGTTTACAATAAAGTTTACAACATAATGAAACATGCAATTACAATTTCAAAAACAAAATAAAATTATTTTTTTAATAAAACAAACATTGATCAAAATTTATTAAAGTTTGATTAAAAAAATTTCAATCATTTAACTATTGCAAGTCGGTTGTATTTTTTGAAAATTTATAAAGTTAAATTTAAAAAATGCCACAAAACCCCATACAAGCTTTTTTATAAATCGAAAACATCAAATAATTACAATAAAAACTTTAAAACAATTAACACTGATAAAATAATTTTAAAAATACTGTAAACAATGGATTGGATCGAAACGAAATAGATAAAAATAACCTTAATAAATACTTTTACGAAACATTACAAAAAAAGAACTGCTAATAGAAACAGCGCTGCCATTTAGCTACAACGTCGGCAGTCAACAAGTGTACTTAGAACGGCCTCTCAACTGACTCAATTTGAATAATTAATTAAACAACAGCTGAAAACTTCAATTGGACAAGAATTAAAAATTGCGTAATTGCGCTATCAAACAGGCACAAAAATTTAACGCAAAAGCAATTGTCACCTGAACTCGATGACGCAATAATTTTTACTTTGCCTATTGCATAATTTCAACGACAAAAAAAAGGCGAGCGAGAGCCAATAGAAATTTGCCTCGTTTTTTTCTTACGTCATAATGCAATGAGGAACTATAAGCAAAAGATTAAACTAGCATTTATACCTGGGTATTTTTCGGTCTCGGTTACAAAAAGTACACGGGACTTTTTTGGTACAAATATTAAAACAACAAATTTGGCAAACACCAGGTACTCAAAAAGAACGCCTACACAGCAGGAAATACCCTGCCGATTCTTTGAATAAAGAACTTTAGCACTTATTACGTCATTGCATTGACATGTACCTTCTCTTACATTTGAACGACCAAAATGTTTTTAAACATATTTTCTTAAGCACAACCGAAGTGCAAACTTGTTCGATTTGATATCAGTGAGAAAATGAACAAATTCGAAATTCTGACGTAAAACCTAACATCGGTCTTGCAAATATGGCAATAAACTGATGTTTGGCTGTAAACAAATTTTTACTTTGAAATTATCGTTTTCACCTAATAACAAAAAAGACTAATTTTAAAAAGTGTAGAAAAAATTTTTATTTTGGCGAATCCCAAATCAGCCGTTACCGCGTTTGCAAGAACATTCTAGAACAACGAAAAAGAAATCTTGAGAAAATCATTTCCTTTTTTTTCAAAAGCGTTCATCTTGCAACCATGTCGACAGGGCTTTTTTGATATCAAATTCCTTTTAGATTTACTAAACGCTATAATATCGATTTGAATTCTTTAGCTCAAAACCAATGAGTTCGTAATAGAAACAGTTGGTATTATGCCCAGACCGTTCATACTGTACCACACGCAGCTGACGAACGTTAAACGAAAGAGAAATTTTGAATCAAAACAACTCTGTTTCAAAACGTTAATTAAATTTTGGTGCTAGTTTAGTATGTGATCTACCTAAAAAATGCCACGATGAGAGAAGTACGTGATAAAACAATGACTAGAGAGATTAACTAAAAATTTCCGTACAGATTACTGGGAAATTCAATTAGGGTTAGGTTAGAGTTACGTTAGTTTAGAGTTAGGGTTAGATTAGACATTGTAAAAGAGATTAGACAGATGTTGGGAGTGGTAGATCATATTTCTTGGGTAAATCACATACTAAACCGGCACCTAAATTTCTTTATGAATTAATAAAGATACAAACGTTAATTTTAGCAGTAGCTTAGTATTTAGCAGCTTTAGTAACGATTACTTCTTCGTAATTTTGTAAAGCAACACCATTTGATTTAATAATAATTAAAATGACAAAACTATAAGTGTAAGCAAAGTAAGAAATACTTAACTTAGCAAACGTGAGTAAAACTTAAAAACAAAAAAAACAAATGCTAAAACTTTTCATATAGGAGATTAAAGCTGATTGGTTTAAACCTTGCGCAATGAACAAGAAAAAAGAGCGACGTGAAAGGCAACACAAAAACATCTTAAAACGTATTTAGAGAAAAAAAAAGAAAGACTTTTGTGTCATCTCACAGAAAAACGAAGGGTGGAACAAGCACAATGAGAAAATCAACAGTCAAACACTTCTAGTATTTCGTTAAATGATTGTTCGTTTTGGTCAAATGAATCTTCTTTGCTAACACTCTTGGAACTACTATCATCTTTTGTAATAAGACTCGACTTTAACTTCAATAAGATTGAACTGGGTATTCCCGGTTTTGCTTTTCCACCAAAAGCCAGTATTACTTCTTCGTTCAGATAGGGATTGCTTGTTGACGCTTGTTGCTCATAGTTGGCGAAGGAAAACAAGCAATGTCTTATCCACCTTCTCATTTTCGTAAACCGGCCGGTATGCAAGTCGTTGGAGTACACCTTCATTCGACACAATCTAACCACTTCCAAGCAGCCCCCGGTGGATTTTAAAGCTACACCGCGAGCAGCGTTGGAGAAGAGATAACGAAGTCTATCGTCCATAGAACCGCGTAATAAATATGTCAATGGCTGGTATTTGAAGAACGGCTCGATTTCAGGCTTGGCAAAACATTCAGGATTGCTTGGGGGCTCGAGATGGTTTTCGAAGTGAAATCTGCGTCCGGCCGACAAGTCAAATTCACCTTCGGCAGTAAGTTTACCGTCGATGTACAACGCAACTTTGAAATTGTCTATTTTTTCCCCTGCAATTCGGAAGAAGTTTGAATTAAGCAAAACATTGCAGGAACATGGCAAAAGTGAATCAAACCAATACAAAGAGTTTATCGAACACTTTGGTCGCAATTAATCAATCATAATCAAAAATATAACACAAAGATCCTATCAACAACAAGGAAACCAAGAGTTTCATTTGAAACCCTTTTGCTGAATAAATAGCCTTAAACAGGACAGCCAATTCTTTATTCTTTCTAAAGCAAGATCCGACTTCCATTTATCTGTCTTAGAATCGATTTTTATCACTCTTCGTAAACCTAATTTATGCAGACAGAAAAAGTTTGCTTACAAACATAAATTATTATTAGTGTGTGTGTGAAAATTTTTCAGTTTAGTTCCAAATTTTAACAGAAAACTTGCATAATTTTGTTTCTTTTTTGCCAAAAAATTTTTTACGCCGACGAAACGTGGTTTTACTTTATTAAATCTTTTAATAATAATTTTTTATGTTAAAAGTCTTTTATCAGAAATCTATTACCCTTTTTCCAGTAAAGTAACATTGACGATTTTATTTAGCTGATCAAATTGCGATGCATAAATTCATTAATAAAATCGGTCCAATTTCAATGAGCCAAATATTTAACATAGAAAAGTTAAAAATTTAAAACCAACTAAATCATCACGAAAAATCGATTTCGACCTATAAAGGTCATCATCAGTTTCTGTAAAAAATTAAATTATTTTGACAAAATTTTTTTGAAAATTTAAAAAACGCTACTCATACTAATCGGGTCCCGACTCAAAGACATAAAGTGAAGCTTCCAATAAAAACTGGCAAACGACACAACAGCTGACGTAATGATTATCGATCACGTAACGAAGATGAAAAAGCGCACATTGTAAAACTTGTAGTGAAATTAAGAACCGCAAACTCCCCTTATAGTTGAAAGCGTCGACTGAAAAGCTCAACAAAGCTGCTGTAGTTTCCTCACAGTGTGTTTAGTTTGAACGATAGTAAACAAATAAACGGGTTTAAAACTCAATCGCAATTATAAGACAAAAAAATTCTACTAATATTAATTTTAGCATTCAAATAATTAATTCGTTTATTTTCACACCAATCCAATAAAGTTTTATCCGGTTATTCTACAAATATGACCATATAGCATTCAGTGAAATCAGGTTCAGCATTAAAAGGGTCGAAATGAAATTTATAAAAATGTTTAAGGAGGGCAGCTCGGTCATTGTTATCCTTAATCAGGCACGTGCAACCTTTTTTAATGGCAGGCCAAAATAAGATATTTTATAAATTGACGCAGGCCGCAACAATTTTTTTCGCAGGTACTGTATGATCAATGTTGAAGCTAGCTTATTTATTAGTTAAGAAAATCGCACGACAATTCATTGAAAAATGTATTTTTTTGATGGAAGCTAAGAAAAATACAATCAACCATTTTTAACCAAACGTTAATGTGATTTTGTTGTTGCACGTCTTTGCAAACATTCGGAATACTCACTTTCACGGAACTACAAGAAATTCGAAGTTGACTTTTCAAATGCTGGTCGGATAACTGGCCTCTTTGCTTTCCTTTGCAATATTTCATTTTTGAAAAGAATTGCTCGCAGCAATAGGTGCTTTCAAACAGTGAAATAGTTTTCAAGGCATGTTCAATAAGATTCGGACACTTTTCACAAACATAGTTTTTACAAAAATTTCACAAGATCATTTTCATTAAACGCACTTTTCATCTCATTGCTGGACTGTAAATCAATCTGTTCAAGTTGAAATTCATCAGGGCTTTGATCAGGTGCTGATTGAAATGGGTTGGAAAATATGTTGAAATTACTTTCAAGTTTTCGAAAATCAAAGGCAACGGACAATTTATCAATCATTAATTGATACTTTTGGTAATTTATGTTTCGTAGTTCATCATTTTGAATTTTCAAACATGGAAAATGTGTAAGCATAAACTTGCTAAGTTGGCCTTTGAAAAGATCCAATTTCTTTTGGAATGATATAATATGCTGAAAAATCTTATTTGCCAGTTGATTTCTCTCTTGAAGCTTCGTATTTAATATTGATAAATGTTGTGTAAAATCGGTAAGGAATGCCAAGCCATTCAGCCACTCAACCTCATAAAAAAAGGAGACGTTTTGATTTTTACTTTTCATGAAACACTTGATTCCATTCCTTAAACTCTAAAATCTTTTCAAAGTCTCGGCCCTGCTTAGCCAACGAACAGAAGAAAAGTACGTAATATCCGGGTAATGACAGTTAAGTTCTTCCAAAAAAAAATTTAAACTGCTGTGGTTTATTCCTCGAAAACGAATGCAATTGACGCATTGAACAATTCTTTCATGACGTCAATGCCGTCCAGAGTTTTATTGCATAAATTTTCCTGGTGGTTAATGCAAAGGTTCAAAACAATGTTTTGTGATCCAAATGCTTCCAAAAACTTTTTGCAAAATCCTTTGTGTTTTCCTACCATCGCAGGTGCACCGTTCATTGTTAGTCCGGAGAGTTTCTTTGGATCCAATTAAAATCTTTCTGTCATCTTCAAAACCTCCTGTTGTAGTTGACTTCGATCATGCTTGCTAAGTCCAAAAATTCCTCTTTAATTTCAAAGTCATTGGTAACTCCACGTATAAAAACAGCCAACTGAGCTGTGTCACTGACATCTGTGCTCTCATCCAATGCTGTAATTTGAAAATTTGCTTATGTTCTCAGCTGAAGCATCTTCAAGATGATTTGAAATAGCATCAATCCTACGTGCAACAGTGAAACTCCACAAGCTGGTCTGTTCAATCAATTGTTTTTTTTTTCAGGGCATGCCAGTTCCGCAAATGTTATAAAACAATGCTTGATAAATTCACCGTCATGGAAAGGCTATCCTTTCTCTGCTATGGCTTCGCTAATTTTAAAGCTTAGTTCAGTGGCAAGTTGAGAGTCATCTTTATAAGCCGATATCATTTTTGCTGGCCCTGAAACGACTTTTTCAACTTATTGGCTTTATCTATTCGCAATTGCCCCGAAATGCCATCGTACTTTTTCGCGTGAATCGAGTGTAATGACGCTTGATATTATATTCTTTGAGACATGCAATGTTGCTTTGACATATCAGGCAAAAAACCTTTTCATTTTGCTGCATAACGAAGTACTTTTCAAACCATTCATCGTTAAACGCCCGCCCTTCGTCAGTAATTTTTCGTTTTTTACTCATCATAAAATTCTAAAAATTAAGATTTTTGTGTTTTGTCGGTAAATATTAAGTTTCGGGAGGTTAAATCGAAAAATGCAATGAGTGATTACAAGTAAGCTAAACCACAAAAAACAAGAACTTGGTCATATCAACAAATTTTGAATCGAAAGTTCTTAGACCTTACAAACAAAATAATAATTACCGTTTGATCAAAAAGCTACCAAGCACGGTTCGTCTGTTTTGTTAATTATGAAAACTGAAATGAAATTCAATAGGAGTTTATCTGACGTATTGTAAACGATTATCATGGTCAACTCTAAACTTTGCCTCTGTGCTTATGTTTTCAAAATAATCCCAAATAATCTCAGGTTTTTTAGCACCTGACTTTTCCAATATTAAATCATAAAACTTTATAATGTACTAACTTTTTGATAAATCAGTGAAGTTCAAACAATAAGTAGGCCTGCTCTACGTCTCTATCTACTATTCAAAACTATTTTTCAGTCCGCTTTGTTGTCAGACTGGATTTTAGTTTTACTTCCTATAATAAGAAGTCTATAAAGACTCTAGGCCTACATGTCCTGAACCAATTGTTTAACTTATTTCTATTATTTTTTCATTTCAATATTTATTTAATTTGTGATAGATTGAAATTACTTCAATCAAATCAAATATATGCTGCTATTGCAACATGGCTTTTTAGCAGCCACTTAATTATTCGTTCAATAAAACTAGATTAGGGAGAATCGGTGTTATGATGTCACAAAAGGAACTTGAAAATATAAGGGCAAAACAAAGTAGTCTAATAGGTTCCGGCAAAATCCCCCCAAAACCGGTTTATAACGTTCCGGTTCGAGTTCGGTTCAACTCCCTGCTTTTATGTTTTTTCTGAGTATTACGCAGGCCGCACAAAACCACATGGCGGGCCGCGGGTTGCCATGTCTGTTTCTTAACGTAAAATTTGTTCCAAATTGAGCGGTGGTTATTCCATCGGGTAGTAAATTTATTTTTTGTTTGTCCTACGTATTGCACTTTGCAAAATTTACACTCTGCCACGTATATACCATAATTTTTGATAGTAAAATGTTCCTTTAAACTTTTTGCTATTTGAGTGCGAAATAATAGAACCAACTATTTTAACCATATTTTTATAGTCTTAAAGTTTCCACGTAAAGCGCGTTTTTCAAATGGGTATGAACTTGGGTTACCTGTATTAGGAAGAATTTGGAATAATTTTTTATAAGTCGTTAATTTAGTAGTTAATGTGAGTGGGTTTTTATGTACAATAGCAGCTTCTGGTTTTAGTTTCTTTTCTTGGTTAGAAAGTTGAAGTACGAGTAATTTGGTAAATTGCGTTGCCCAAAGAATTCTGCTTTTTCTTGTGATGCCGCGATTTTGGCTCGAAACTATCTTCCCAGTGTTTAGCAATTTCTAGCATATTTTCTGTCATTTTTTGGTTAAAATTTGAATGAAAACATTTGTCTTTTACATTAACTAAACTTTTTAGGAAATCGGATTTACGTTCATTAAGACGACGAAGTCGGACAGCTTCTCCAAAAACAATTGACTTGTATACTGATGTAGGATGATGTGATGCGCCATTGAGAAAACATCGGTCTTTGGCTGTAGATTTTATGAAATTTTTTGTAATAAAACCACCTTTGGCATTTAGGGTTGCTACATAGAGTACATCTAAAAATTCTAGTTCATTATCAATTTTTCCGGTGTTAATACTGTTAAAAACTAGTTGCAGATTGAAATCATTAAATTGAGCGTGGAGTGGTTCTTTAATTTTTGTTGTTGTAGAATAATTATATGAAAGCCAAATGATGTCATCAATGTATGTATTTTTTAAAGACAACAGTTTTATTTAGCAGTTTAGCTAACGGCAATAGTATATACAGCAATGCATGCAAATATTCGCTATAGAAACTGAATGATTGTCACCAGTAACAATTCCATTTTTTTGTACGTAAAACTTATCTAAATATTGTAGAATAACGTTATTTAAGCAAATCATAGTCAATTCTACTAAAATCTGTTGAGCTTCTAACTCAAAACTGGATTGTGTTTTCAAAGCATGTTTTAGAGCTATGGGAATAAGATCTTGATTTACACTGGGATATAATGATTTTACGTATGCAGTATTGATAAAAAGAGTGGAGGCAGGGTTTTTTGGTTAAGTAGATTTCCAATTTTCTAATTCCATAAGGTAATGCATTGAATCTCTACAGTACTCATTTAACTGAAATTGGCAATAATTTGTGCTAATAGGATTAAAAACCATTTCCTGAAACGCTGTAATTCTAGACGTTGTAATATCACCTGCAGATTGAAGAAATCTTCTGGGTATGTCCAATATGTCCACTTCTAGTAACTGGTCTTTATTAAGTTTGTGGGTTTAAACAAGAGGTATCCGTAGGCAGAGTTGTAGCATGCAAAATACTTGGCAGTAGGTATTATAGTTTATATTGGAAGCTTCACTTTGTTTCTTTGAGCCAGGACCCGATTTGTATGACTAGAGTTTAATTTTCAAAAAATGTTTGTCAAAAATAATTTAATTTAATTTTTTACAGAAACTGATGATGACCTTTATAGGTCGAAATCGATTTTTCGTGATGATTTAGTTGATTTTAAATTTTTAACTTTTATTTTCTATATTAAATATTCGGCTCATTGAAATTTGACCAATTTTATTAATGAATTTACGCATCGTAATATTTTTTTATTAATAATTTGAATAACTGTTACTAACCTCAATTTTTAGCCAATCATAATCAGTCTTAAAAAATTTTCAAACACTACATTTAGTTTTTCAGTTCATTCTAGCGAAATTCCCTGAAGAGAGCTAGACGAAAACGTTCAAGTTTTTGTAAACAGCCTTTTTAAAAGCTACTTATTTAACAAAAGAGTTTCAAATGAAACACTTGGTTTTAAAAGCTATTTTGAAGTTTTGTACCAGGAAAAAACTTTGTAACTACTTTCCCTACTCGACCCGCTCTGTCCTCTCGTTCAACGGACACACCGCTACTCTCGCTTGATATCTCCATGAAATTGCTTGAGCCAAAACTTCTTCGAGCAACAACTGTGACTGCGAATCACACTGCATTTTCCATCTCGTGTTAGACTGCACTGATATTGCTCCCTACGCCTGGCCGTCTTTCTCCACTCTTTCACCATTCCGACCTTCGGCCCACCCCATAAAGGAATGCCCATAGAGGAATGCCTTAGTCCATTGAGAAATGTCCATAAACGAATGAAAACATATGCCCTAGGAATCCCCAGACTCCGCAAAGTTGTCCCCCCTTAGGAATGATTCGGGTAAACATATTATAACAACAATAAAATATGGTTGCAAATCGGCATTTGTGGGCCGAATTCTGCCCGCAAAGCAAATTATGCGATTTGCAAAAGCTGCGGTTTGAAATAGTCTACGTCTCCCGCCACTTAAATCATTGTTGTTAAGTTTTACGGCGTTACTGCTCTACTTCTTCAATCTAGCTAAAGTGATTGGCAAAACCCAGGTTTAAACTTCTCATTAAAGCAAATGCAAAAACTTCTTTTATGATTTGCCATAAAACTGAATCGCCTTTACAGAAGCAAGCAGATAGTCAAGAGGTAATGCAAGTTCGGCATGCGGTTCAATCTCGCTTGGTCCGAAAGCGATGAAGGAAAACTGTATTCAGTATAATTTGTCTAAAATTGTTTTTCAAATGTGTACAAAGTAAAAAAATAGAATGTCTTTGTCTCTCTTAAAAGAATGCTAACATCAAGTTTCCGAGTGGAATGACAGACTGAAAAAGATTGTAAGTCGCGGGCATTCAAAAATGCATCTCAAGCAATTTTACCCTAAAGGCTCGTTCCCCTACAAGCGTGAAACGGAATATTCTTTTTTTCTTTTACAGATTTTTTTTGCTTCGCTTAACGCTTAAGCGCGGAAAGAAGGGAAAAAAATAAAACAAACAAAGAATGCTTCATTCCACGCTCGTAGTGGAAACGGGCCTTTAGTGGAAAACTATCAACCACAAGCATTGCTTTTTCAGGGTCGTTTTACTACGAGCGTTGGCGCGAGTATTCTTTGTTTTGTTTTTTCCATCTTTCCGCGCTTAAGCGCTTAGTGAAGTAAAAAATTAATAAAAAACAAAGAATACTCCCGCCAACGTTTGTAGTGGTAACGAGCTCTTAATGAGTAAAATAAACACTAATAATCTTTTGGAAAAAAAATATCAATAGTCTTGGCACCCTAATCAGCTCGAAAAAATCAAAGCAAAAAAATCTGCAATTTTCTGCTACAAGCTTGGAATAGAGTATTTTTTGTTTGTTTTATTGATTGTTTTTGCTTTGGTTAGCGCTTAAGCACGGAAAGAAGTAAAAAATAAATAAAAACAAACAAAGAGTGCTCCATTCCACGCTCATTGCGGAAACGAGTCCTTAAAAGAAGATTCTACTAAAACAAGATTTTCAAATATTGTAAAAGTTACAGCTAAAAAGGTAATCAATAAACTTTTAAATTAATTATCAACGTAGATTTTGTTAAAAAAGAAATTACATTAAAAAAAAATTTTGTTTAGACAAAACTTTGAATTTTGATTTGGATACTTACTGGGATAAGTAGGAAAATTGTTTAATGACAAATCATTAGTTCTTACAACATCCATATCCATATCCATACTACAAGAATCTGATCAAAAAAATAGTAAAACATTGAACAAATCTTCTACTTAAAAACAAAAATAATTATTTTAATTTTAATAATATCTTTATAGCCTTCACTTTTAAAAGATAAAAAATTTAAGATGGTAAAAATGTACTTATTGCCTAATTACTTTCAAATCAAGTATACATTACTATAATTACTTTAACATTTTTATTATTATTATTTAATTTTAATTTCTTGTTTTATAGAAAAATTTTAAAAGAAATAATCTAGAAAGTGTTAACTTAAAGATGCAAGTATATTTTTTTAGTCAAAGAATTGGCGGTCCAAAAACATCGATTAAAAATTATTACATCTTCCTAGTGTCATTAATTGTAAAGCACCCCAAAGACTGATGCAACATGAGATGTGTAGTGAGTCATTCTAAGGAGAGGTGAAAATTAATTGCTATTATTTTCTATTATATAAAACTTTCCAATGATCATGCAAAAAATTACCTGGCTATAACGCTTAGTTAATACAGTATCAAAACAAGTTGACAGTATCTAAAATAAGTTGAGTTCCTTAAGTCAAGATCTTTTTTTGGTCTTTATTTGCTTTTCTTCACTTTTAGTAAGAGAAAAACATAGTTGGATGAAAATGAGGACAAAATATAAAAGTCTTTACTTTAATTAGACGTTACATTACTTAAAAGTGTGTTCTGGACCAAGAAGCAGGTATTTACTTCATTGGGGATTGAGGTGCAGAAATGTTTGTGAAACCACTGCTCTAGAAAATACTGAAAATACTTTTAACCAAATGTTAAAATATATGGAATTTAGTCCAACTTTTAAGTAATTAATAAACTGTTGAAAACCTTCACATACCATTGATTGGACATATTTTCAGTTTACATAACAAATAATTTCCTTCTTGTAAATAAGTACACTTTTCAATGACTTCAACATATGGTGACTTCTTTAAAGAATCATAGAATCTATTTTTTAAGGCAGACTCCGGCAATTGCCTTTCTTTTTCAACTCGTTGATAATAAGACTGTAAAAAAGGCAATTGTTTTTAATGCTTTTGTAGTTAACCTAAGCGACCTTTTAAAAGGTGTAATAATATACTTTCAAAATTTTAAAAACACAAAAAAAAATTAATAAAGCACAATTACTTTTGAAATAACTGAATATCATATACTAAACTGTTAATCAAAACTACAAATATTTTTTCCCAGTTAAAATTCTGTTCAGAAGTATTGATAGTGCAACAATGAAAAAGGTTTGTAAGCCTAAATCGCAAACATAGTTAAATGCGCTCCAGCATCTAGGTCAATTTAAAATAATAATACATTTATAATGCACTTTCTCCAGAAACTAATTAGATCAAAGGTACTTTACATCATCAGCAAATTAAAAACACAAAACACTAAAACAAGACATTACAACATTACCACAATATTAATTGACAAAAAAACAATGTAAAGATGGGTTTTCAGTAATTAGTAACTAAAATAATTACCAGAGTGCTAGAAATACAAAATATTTATTAAAAAATGACCCAATATAGATCTACAATAAAAAATTCTACCCTACCAAGCATATTCTTAACATATCTTCATATCCTGGAACTCCTTTTTTTTCCCATGTTATTCGAAGAACATACTCTTTGCTATTAGACCAAGACAAGCCATCGAAACAATCAATATTTTCATAAAGCCAGTATGCTATATTTTTTGTTGATTTACTCATAATTAAATTATTTATAATAGTAGAAAAAACAAGCTATAAATGAAAGAAAAATTAAAAATTGTAATTCAAAAATCAAAATAATTTTTGCAGACCTTTTCCAGTGTAAAGTGTCTTTCCCAAGGACACAACAGAATGGCGCGACTGGGTTTTGAACCCAGACTTGACACAATCTTGTGCAGGAGGCCTTCACATAAAAATCAAACTGTATTCATAGTGAAGAAATAAATTTTAAACTTATCCAGTTAAAATTTCAATTTAATTTTTAGCAGGTTAAGTGTGAGAAGGTTTCACAAAGTAAATATTTGCAGAAAAATAGAAAATGCAACACATTTTTCAAGTTTTACAGACAATTAAAAGTGTTCTAAATGCTTGTAAATGGATTGGTATCAACATTTTTTATAATGCATATTGGCTTCTCAATTTGAGATTCATGTAGTATCTGTATATCTGTAGTTAATTCATGTACTGTCCTAAAACCTTAGTTTAATAATGTTTTTATAAAAAGAGGTCAAATTAATGTTGAGCTGATAAAAAATATATACATATTAAAATGGAACAACAACAAACCTTTTTATTTATTACCAAGCTTAATCAAAATCTGAATAAAATCAAATTTGTTCAGATTTTCTAAAAGCTTAGTTTTTTTTTATTCAAACTATGCATCAAACAATGTGATAAAACTGATTTAGTAATTGTGTGTAGGACAAAGAAAGTTCAACAAAATTTGTAAAATTTCTACTCAAATATTGTTGAAGGTACATCAATCAGGTTGCACCTTCATCAAAGACTCTTAAACATGGTTGTGAAGATTTTATAGAAATATTTCAAAGAAACCTTTGCAAAACCTGAAAGCTTCAAGAGGAGAAACTGAAATTGAATATCAACTCAAAATAAGTCCAATTAGCTAATTGTCTCTGAATTGTTAGACTCTATGAGTATCTACTTTAATTATTTACACATTATCACAAATATAATAAAAAAAAACTTAAATAAATGTTTTTAGTTAAATCATTTCCTTTATTTTTAATAAACCTTCAATTCTTTCAAGTGTCAAAAAAAGGATGAAAATTTACATGAACAACTTTTTTTTAAAACAGTTTAGAAGCCTGCGAGTAAAAAAACAGTTTTTAATTGTTTATTTATAGCAAATTAATTTAGAATGGGAGGATATTCTTTTATTTTGGTAATTCAGGACGGGGCAATGTCGGGATAAAACTGCCCTTTTCAGGGCACATTGCCAACAAGTTCTGAAGACCCACTATCTTTCAGCTGAACATCGAAGGCCTCACTGCAAGCAAGTTGAATGTTCTTCATCACCTCACTATGCAGTCTGAGGCACTCGTCATCCTACTGCAAAAGACCCACTGCACTGATGCAGAGAAGTTGGTACTTCTGAACTACCAACTAGCTGGGTCTTCTTCAAGCAGGAAGCATGGCCTTGCCACGTTTGTCCACAAGTGACTGAGATACACGCTTTTGGACCAATCTCCACCAACATCAGAGATCAAGTGGCTGTGTGTGGACGTTGATCGCTATAAAATAGTCAACGTCTACAAACCACTGCCAATGCAATTGCAAACCCTGGATCTCCCAGTGTTTCCTCACCTCTGTCTTTACGCTGGCGATTTTAACTGTCGTCATGTTGACTGGGGTTATGATGACAACAGTCTGGATGGTGAGTGCTTGGCTGGCTGGGCAAGTATTAATTGTCTTGCCCTCCTATATAATGCCAAGGACGCTGCCAGTTTTTATTCTGGCCACTGGAACACTGGCACCAATCCAGATCTAGCTTTTGCTAGCGTAGGTCCAAACAGTCGCTTACCAGATAGACGTGTCCTTGAAAAGTTACCCAGGTCAAAACATTGACCTTCACTTACTACATCACCAAGGTTTGCTATGGCAGTGCCAAGCATGCCTGTTAAGCGATGGAACTTCCGCAAGGCCAAATGGGGTCACTACATTGCTTTGACAAATAAATTTGCAAAGATTTTGTTGCCACCTGATTCACTTGATGTGGATGCGGCTTACCAGGACTTCTGTAGCACCATTAAGAAAGCAGCTAAAAAGACTATCCCACGCAGGTATCAAAATAACTATATTCCATGTTGGGATACCTTTACCCATGTTGGGATTTTATAGAGTGTGAATCCCTCTATAAAACCTTCCTGCAGTCTCCTCAGGGAGATGACTCAAATTTGGCTGCTACAGCTCTTCTTGCCAAGCTTGACAGAAAGCGGAGGGATCAACAGTCTGAGGCAGTTCAGAGCATTGACTTCTCACACTCTAGTCGAAAAGCGTGGAGTATTTTGAACAACCTTACTGGTAGGTCACGATACTCTCCTCATCACTGTCCCGTTTCAGCTGATGCTATTCCGTCTCAGCTGGTTAGAAATGGGAAATACAAGGCTGTTGACCGCAAGTCATCTCGACTTGTCTATCAAAAAGTGTCTGACCTTTGGAGGGCCACAACACCAGACGCAGTAAATATCTCTGATAATTTTTGGCAGAGAGAATTCGCTGCTACCCTCCAACATTTAAACCAGGTAAAGCTCCAGGTCCTGATTCCATCTGGTCAGAGCTTACACTCCATGCTGGAGCTGCTTTAAAATCCTGGTTACGTAACTTCCTTTCTTTCTGTTTGCGCTGACTCAAAATTCCCAAGATCTGGAGAAGAGTGCTTGTGGTCGCAATCCCCAAACCAGCAAAGCCCATGGGGGACCCAAGGAGTTATCAACCATTATCTCTGTTCTGTGTCCCCTACAAGATCCTTGAGAGCTTATCTATGCCCATGTTCAACCATTACTCAATCCACTGCCCTCTAAAGGGCAGGCTGGGTTCTGACACGGGAAGTCAACCATAGAACAAGTTGTTCTGCTAACCCAGAACATCGAGGATTCTTTTGAGGCTAAAAGGAAGGCCGGTGCTGTATTTGTTGATCAGACAGCTGTTTATGACACTGTCTGGCACCATGGCCTTACCTACAAGCTGCTGAGACAATGTCCGAATAAGCACATGGTCAAAATGATTATGGAGCTTGTCCAAAATCAAAGTTTCACTCTTACCACTGGTGACAGCAAGCAAAGCAGGATATGCCGTCTTAAAAACGGTGTTCCTCAGGGATCGGTCTTGGCTCCCCTCCTATTTAACATCTATACATACAATCTGCCTTCCATGATTTCCAGAAAGTTTGCTTATGCTGATGATCTAGCATTGTTGCATTCTTCTGAAAACTGGAAGGACTTGGAGGGGACTTTAAGCCAAGACATGTCTACACTTTCAGCGTATCTCCAGACTTGGAGGTTGATGCTCAGTCATACTAAGACGGTGATGGCAACCTTTCACTTAAATAACCGAGAGGCCAAACGTGAGCTAAAGGTCTACAACAATGGTAGACTTTTACCGTTCTGTCCAATCCCTACTTATCTTGGGGTAAAACTGGACAGATTGCTCATGTTTCGTCACCATCTAGTGCAGTGGTTCTCAACCTTTTTTCGCCTGCGGTACATTTGAAAACTTTTTCGAAATTCGCGGCACACTTGGACGAGATTTCTTGATTTTCGTCCCTAAAAAATAGTGTCTCTAAAAAAAGGTCTTTACTTTGAATCTGTCTCTAATTTCTTGATTTTCAACTCTAAGAAGTGGTCTTCTTATTTTTCGTTTAGGAGGGATGGACAGGAGCTTGATGGTCTACTAAATGGCTGGACATGTGTTTTTCAGGGAGATCACTAAGCTCATGTCGACATCTGAGAGAGCACGGGCTCCATTTGGATGGTGATAAATGGGGCAAAATGTTATTACATTCTCAGCTGTCTACTTCTTTCCGCCACACTCATAGGTCGCCATAGGGGCCATATTCCATTTGTGCGTTGCTGAGCGGAATAGACCAATGCCGATTTGGAGGTGGTTAAGCTTTTGACCCATGCAGATCTGGAAAAGCTAATTCTCGGTGGCGTTGGTATGTCATCCTAATAGAGTCAAAAGGTTATCTCCCATCACTACATGCTCCATCTATATTTAGTCCATCGTGCTACACTGGTGCCTGACTTGACGGTATCGTTCAGCAGTTCCAATGCAGCAGGTGCAAACGGGTGTCTTGATTTAAGTTGCCGCTGCTGCAGTTGATTTAAGTTGCACGATGCACACTAGCTCGAGACAGAAGCCTTTCATATGGGAGGTATTCCGGCTCCTGAGCGGGGCGAGTTAGAAACAGTACGACTTTTGGTGGCGAAGCTCGGTTGGTTGGATACCTGCCAAAATAAAAAGGTTATGCGTTGATGCGGGACGCAGGCATCCGGTAACTCTGGGCAAGGAATCGTTAATGGGTTTGTCAATAAGGCAAGCATGAGCATAGCCACAAAATGTAGTGTTCATTTAAAAAAAGAAGCGAAAGAGACTCAATAAGTTCTAAGAAGGTCGCGGAACAATGGACTAATGTTTTTTAAAAAGTTTTGCGGCACATTTAGAAATCACTTGTGGCACACTATTGTGCCGCGGCACACAGGTTGAGAAACACTGATCTAGTGGCATTACGCAAAAAACTATCCTCGCACGTGACACTGCTAAGGCAACTCGTGGGCTCGGGATGGGGTGCTGGTGTTAAAACACTACACATAGCCACCTTATCTCTAGTCCACTCAACAGCTGAGTACTGTGCGTCAGTCTGGAGTCGCAGTGCTCACACTCACCTCATTGATAGTGTCTTGAACAACGCCTTGCACATAGTTACTGGATGCCTGCGTCCCACTCCCAACGGACTACCTACCTGTACTCTCAGGCATTCAGCCAGCTGAGCTTTGCCAAATGGGAGCGACACTCTCCTTGGCTTACCGTGGATCTCTGGACCCTGATCATATCTTGTATGGTCTCTTAAGTGGGTCCTCAGATACTCACCAAGTGAGACTAAGATCCAGACATCCATTTGTGCCAGATGCATGGAATCTCTTGGACAACCTTGCCAGACTTGGCATCCGCACTTCTGAATGGACAAATTACAAATGGAACGCGGAGTATTGTGAAAATGCTTCCAGGCTCCGTGCTTTTGTGCCCCGGACTGGTACCAGGCCTGTTGGGATGGGCTTACCTTGAACAACTTGGGTTAAGCTCAATTGCCTGCGGACTGGTGTTGGGTGATTCCATTCATCCATGCACAAATGGGGTCTCGCTCCTTCACCGAATTGCAACTGTGGCGCCTCTGAGCAAACTGCAGACCATGTTCTAACAGTGTGCCCTATACATTGAGCACCACATGGAGCGCAAGGGCTGTCAGTTTCAGTGCAGCAGTCTGGGGTAGTAAAAGGATAAACCCTCGGCCCCAGTCCTGCTTGTGTCTGACCTGGAGTGGATACCCTTCAAACAATGAAGAAGAAGAAGCAAATTATTTGATAAAAAAAGAGCAAAATAAAGGCCCTCAGTTTATTTTTGAAATAAGTTTTACATTTGAATGCAAAAAAAACTTTAAAATTTTAATAATCCCCTGTCTAATATGTTTATTCAGGTCTTGTTTACTGCTTGCCATTACTAACCTAACCGGCTTTGGGAATTTTCCAAAATTTAAAAGGCAATCAACTAAACTTGGCAAGTACTGAACAAGAGCTGTTTATTTTACTGTAATGCAATGCCCTTATTATTTTTAAATAACTCACTAATTGGGAATCCCAGCAGTATAAAATATTGAAATTAAATATTTATCTTAAATTGTTTAATATATTATCTTCAGGGGAGAACATATTTTCTTGATATTTAACCAGGGCTGGGGAGTAGTGGTGATTTTTACTTCTACTTGTATTTCTACTCTAGAAAGAAATTTTTTTCTTAATCCCACTTTAGATTAAGTTTTTTTTTTAAGTTTTTCCACTTAGAATCAGTCTCAGATTTTTCAATATTTGTGAAAAAATCATGGTGCTCTTTAAAAAAAAAGTCTTCACTTGTAATCAGTTTCAGTTTTTCAATTACAATGTTCTAAAAATTCCAGACACTATGGCAAACCACTAATGCAGTAGAGGAGTAAGGAGTAATGAATATTTTTTTGTTACTCTTACTCCTCAGAAAAACTCCGACTCCTCTTACTCCTTAATCCTACTCCCCAGTCCTGTATTTAACACTGAACTGTATTTTAAAATCAGCATATTTTATAGTAGTCTATTAGAAAGTAAAAAAATATTTTCAACAGGAATCAAATCTGGTTGCAGCAATATATTTCCTGATGCTTTCTTGATTGCATCAAGCTAAAGATAACAACATTGCAAAAAAATGATGATATAAAAAAACCAAAACCAAATCTCAAATTTTTTTAAAATTTGAAGTCCAATATTGGAACTCCAGCCACTGCTATAATATAAATTAATATTTTCAGTTCTAGTTCACTATTTACCCACGATAGTTGATTAACTTTTAGTTTTTGGGGAATCCCAGGTTAGTAATGAAAAACAGCAGACAAAACCTGTATTTTCTTATGCTTATTTACAATCAGCAAATTAACAAGGTTTTTAAAAAGCATTGGTAAAAATTTATAAGTTGAGTCAAAAGTTTTGTTTATTCACAAAAATTTGTACTTAAATACAGACATAAAAAAATTTTTTGATACAATGTAAATATTTTCAAACAATCAAATAAAAACTAAATTTTAAAGTATCAAAATAAATAAATAAATCATGCATTTTTTTAATCAAAAATGTAATTTATTATATCCTACAACTTAACTTCAAATAAATATATAAAAAGTGATTAAAACAACTGTTTGATAAAGTGAATTAAATTGCAAAAGAACAGTTTGGTAATTACACCTTATCATTAATCCATGTTTTCTTTAAATAGAAGTTATTGGTTGTCTTATGAGAGCAAATAGCTTTTTGTTGCAAAGATGGTCAAAAATTAAAAATTTAAGATAAAGTAAATGCTGTTTTAAAAAAATTATTAAAAGCATTGGGAAGTGTGAGACTATAATTAGGGTTGTCTTTATCAATGATAGATGGCATTTAATGCTAGAGCTGAGTAAAATAATAAATGTCAAGTAATGATGATAGACAAAGATATATAGAGTTGCATGACATTTTGTTGGATTAAAAGTGCAGCCTTTTGAAAGTTTTTGTTTAGCCATATGTGCTGATTCAAGCCTTTGCAAAAAAAAAAAAAACATCAATTTATTTGCAATTAGTTGCTATGTGTTTGCTGTTGAGTGCTTCACTTAGATTTAACTGCAGATAAAAAATAAAACACTTCCCTTTTCTCATCTACAACTATAATTTTTTCAGATCTCTTTAAAAAGTCACCACAAGTGATTTTTGTTTATGAAATTAACCTGAATCCCTCTGTGGTGACTATCTCTTTTTGAAGAGATCCTTTTACTCTTAATTTTATTTTATTTCATCCTAGTGCTGCAGGGGGGATTCTAGATTAGTTTTACCAAAAGAATTGCTGACAGTGACTTCTTGAAGAGACGTTTTTTTCTTGGCTGGGCATTGGATATTTTTTTTAATAAAAGGGTAGTTGTCAGACTTGGGAGGATTTTGCTGACCTTATCAAACAAGTTCAGTACTTAGATAGATGGAAAAAACAATCAAATTTCTTTACAATCTTGGACAAGGCACCACATTTAGGACAAGCCGCCACATTTAAGCAACTATATCTTGGTGCTTCATCAAAGAAATTGAATTTAATCCTGAAGTAATTTATTAATATTGGCAATTTAAATAACAAATTATCTTTCTGAGATGCTTATCTTCTTAAAAATAGAAAACCTAATGATGTACTATAAAAAAATGAGTAAAGAATTTTCACCAGTAATTGACTTTGATGACAAAAATAAATTGAATTGAATTGACTGGCTGTTGAAAGTCCACACAAGTCAGTCATAAATAGCAATTGGTAAAAATCAAATAAGTCTTTGCACTTTTGCACAGTAATGTGTCATTTTCCTTAATGATAAAAGATAAAATTACTGCTGTGTGTGCATTTACTTGATCAGTTGAATATATTACAGGCCAAAAGTGATTTTGGTTATGTTTATTAAAGCTGCAGCACAGTTAGGAGTGATTCCTTACTCATTTTTCTAAAGTAATTTTTTGTTTGCCATAAAACTAACAATCTAATTATCATCTGACCAGCTGAAGATCAAACAAGTTGTTGTAGGTATGGCTGTTGTAGATTTTCACTATAAGTAATTACTGTTAATTTTTGCTGTAAGCAAGCACCACTCAGGATTCGTAGTGTCATAGATTTTCATTAAAAGCAATGGCCACTGTAGTTCTGTAGTTAATTGCATTAACTCATATGGTTCTCTGCATGAGTTATGATGTTCCTACATTAAAACTCGTCTTGTCAAATCTGAAGTGAAACTAGAGAGAAAAAGTGTTGATGTATTAAGGTTAAGGTGTCTTTAAAGTTTTTTGTATGAAATTGGAAGTTAATATTTTGTGATTTTTATGGTGGTTGATATATAAATTGATAACTTGAAGAAAGTGGCTTTAAAAAATACTTCGGTATGTAGAGTGTTTTTATAGAATGCATTTTCAATTGGCACTAAATAAAGGTTTCTTCAAAAGTCACTGTAAGTGACTTTTGCTTGTGAAACTAATTCAGATTCTATCTGTGGTTATTATCACTTTTTGAAAAGATCCTTTCTTCTTGGTTTCTTTTTTATTCCATCCTAGTGCTGCAGTAGGGATTCCAAGTTAGTTTCACCAAAAAATTGTTTACAGTGACTTCTTGCAGAGACCCATAAATAATTAATGTTTAATTGGTTAACTGGTCTGGTTTGTTGTTAGTTATAAAATTTTAAATGACTTTCATATCTATTTTAATAAGTGTATGTTATTTGGCTTTCATTTTTACATGAATGCATGTAATTTGCAGCAGATAAACTCTATTAACACCAGAATACATCAGTTCAAATCAAAAGAAAGGGGAAAAGTGTTTAAATCATGCGTTGTTGAAAAAAAATATAACAATTTATCAACTAGGTCATACTTATAATTATCTTCTTTACTTGGATGTTCAAAACCATTCAGTTAAATTAACTAAAAATGGTTTTTATCAATGCTTTTTAATTTAATACATATATTATTCACCTACCATTGTTTTTCTTGCTCTATTTTTTAGTAAAAACTAACTTATGTTACACTTACATTAAAATGACAACAAACATCATAAAAAAATATATATATAAATATCAAGACATAAAAATACTAAAAATTAAAATCTGACTAAAGAAACTAAATGCAAGTAATTTACATCATATAGTTTTTGGTTCTCACATCACTATTACTGAGTTCAACAAGATTAGTAGCAATAAAACTATTTATAAAGTGTATACTATTACAATGTTGAATATTAAAACCATGACAACTTGGTTTGGTTGTAGGCTCTTCATGTAGTGGATCACCAATTAAAGGCCAAATCAAAGTTAAAATCATATATATTACAGAATTTAGCTCTCTTTTTCAAATTTAAAGCATTAAAACATATTAAAAACTCTTCTACAGGTTGTTTCATCTGCATGGCTCATCAGGGAGATCTTCAAAATAGAATTCTATTTGAATAAAATTTGAATAAGATCCCCCTGATGACCCACGCAGGTAAACGGCCTGCAGGGAAGCTTTTAATTTGTTTTAATGCTTTAAATTTAAAAAAAGTGTGCTGAATTCTGGGTATAATTAAAGTTTACGTACGTAAATTATTTAAGCTGAAAAACGATGGAAAAAAAGAATATATAAGTTAGAGTTAGGATTAGGTTAGAGTTAGGGTTAGAGTTAGGGTTAGGTTAGAGTTAGGGTTAGGTTAGAGTTAGGGTTAGGTTAGAGTTAGGGTTAGGTTAGAGTTAGGGTTAGGTTAGAGTTAGGGTTAGGTTAGAGTTAGGGTTAGGTTAGAGTTAGGGTTAGGTTAGAGTTAGGGTTAGGTTAGAGTTAGGGTTAGGTTAGAGTTAGGGTTAGGTTAGAGTTAGGGTTAGGTTAGAGTTAGGGTTAGGTTAGAGTTAGGGTTAGGTTAGAGTTAGGGTTAGGTTAGAGTTAGGGTTAGGTTAGAGTTAGGGTTAGGTTAGAGTTAGGGTTAGGTTAGAGTTAGGGTTAGGTTAGAGTTAGGGTTAGGTTAGAGTTAGGGTTAGGTTAGAGTTAGGGTTAGGTTAGAGTTAGGGTTAGGTTAGAGTTAGGGTTAGGTTAGAGTTAGGGTTAGGTTAGAGTTAGGGTTAGGTTAGAGTTAGGGTTAGGTTAGAGTTAGGGTTAGGTTAGAGTTAGGGTTAGGTTAGAGTTAGGGTTAGGTTAGAGTTAGGGTTAGGTTAGAGTTAGGGTTAGGTTAGAGTTAGGGTTAGGTTAGAGTTAGGGTTAGGTTAGAGTTAGGGTTAGGTTAGAGTTAGGGTTAGGTTAGAGTTAGGGTTAGGTTAGAGTTAGGGTTAGGTTAGAGTTAGGGTTAGGTTAGAGTTAGGGTTAGGTTAGAGTTAGGGTTAGGTTAGAGTTAGGTTAGAGTTAGGGTTAGGTTAGAGTTAGGGTTAGGTTAGAGTTAGGGTTAGGTTAGAGTTAGGGTTAGGTTAGAGTTAGGGTTAGGTTAGAGTTAGGGTTAGGTTAGAGTTAGGGTTAGGTTAGAGTTAGGGTTAGGTTAGAGTTAGGGTTAGGTTAGAGTTAGGGTTAGGTTAGAGTTAGGGTTAGGTTAGAGTTAGGGTTAGGTTAGAGTTAGGGTTAGGTTAGAGTTAGGGTTAGGTTAGAGTTAGGGTTAGGTTAGAGTTAGGGTTAGGTTAGAGTTAGGGTTAGGTTAGAGTTAGGGTTAGGTTAGAGTTAGGGTTAGGTTAGAGTTAGGGTTAGGTTAGAGTTAGGGTTAGGTTAGAGTTAGGGTTAGGTTAGAGTTAGGGTTAGGTTAGAGTTAGGGTTAGGTTAGAGTTAGGGTTAGGTTAGAGTTAGGGTTAGGTTAGAGTTAGGGTTAGGTTAGAGTTAGGGTTAGGTTAGAGTTAGGGTTAGGTTAGAGTTAGGGTTAGGTTAGAGTTAGGGTTAGGTTAGAGTTAGGGTTAGGTTAGAGTTAGGGTTAGGTTAGAGTTAGGGTTAGGTTAGAGTTAGGGTTAGGTTAGAGTTAGGGTTAGGTTAGAGTTAGGGTTAGGTTAGAGTTAGGGTTAGGTTAGAGTTAGGGTTAGGTTAGAGTTAGGGTTAGGTTAGAGTTAGGGTTAGGTTAGAGTTAGGGTTAGGTTAGAGTTAGGGTTAGGTTAGAGTTAGGGTTAGGTTAGAGTTAGGGTTAGGTTAGAGTTAGGGTTAGGTTAGAGTTAGGTTTGAGTTAGGGTTAGGTTACTCTAACCTAACCCTAACTCTAACCTATATATTCTTTTTTTCCATCGTTTTTCAGCTTAAATAATTTACATACGTACGGTAAACTTTAATTATAACGAATTCTGTTATAAATTGCTCTGATCAACATCATTGAGCACTCTGCTGACCAGGTCAAGCAACTTCATCAAATATATAAAATCATACATATATACCCTTCCTGGGCTAAATCATACAAATTTTTTGGTATTTTACATTTTTTGCTATTTTTTCCTATTTTTTGCTATTGTTAATTTAAGCTCTAACTTTGTTATTGAGCACTTTAGAAGTACTGATTTTCATACAGTGTTAAAATCATACATATATATCCTAAAATTCAAAAAACAATGTAGCTATTCAACAACAACTTTGCTGTTACAGTCACAAATGTGACATTACCAAGTATTGGTATAGCTTTAAATTTAAAATTGTTAAACCTATTCTAACTCAGATCTACTTAACAAGGCTTTAATTTTAATTTTATCTTTATAATACTTGTGTATAGTTTCTTTAATTTTATTCAGTTATTTATCCTGTTTATACAAAAATTATGAATATAGATCCGCTAAATAAAACAAAATCTAGCAAAGTCAATCTTTACATTATTTTTTCGTTCTACTTGGTTAATTTAAAACTTTCAAGTTATTTAACAAAGATAAAATAATCGATTTTTCAATTCAATTCAATTCATATCAAATTATTTATGCACTTATGCAATGAATATTTTTTGCATCAAAAGTATCATAAAGAATGCTTAAAGTTAGTCACAAATCTGCTACAAACAACTTTTGTGCCTTAATGCAGTCCTGTTCATTGAGAGTGTTTCAATGCGGCTTTGCTATCCACGCCCCTATAAGTACAACAAACAGCATTTTATCGTTTGCGAAGTTTACTAGTGGCCGAGTCGACTTGTTAAACTTTTTAAATTGGGGAATCCCCAAACCCGAAGAAGTTTGTAAGGTGAACACTGAAAAAGATTCCGATGAACTTTAGGTAAATGCTAAAGAAATATAAAATTTTGAAGTTTAAAAATAGAATTTCTTTGGCAAAAAACATTTTTTTCTACTGATGGAAATTATTTGTTTTAAAAAAAATAGACTCCAACTCCAGTCCGACTTCATTACAAATCAACCAAACAGACTCCAGTTCGACTCCGACTCCGGTCCATGCTCATGTTTGTTGTCCAAGACCAAACAAGTTGCAACCTCCTTTTTTAATGTAAATTTTAATTTTTCATTTTTGTCTAAAACAAGTTTATCAAACTTGATTTCGAGGTTTAACTTTGCAATCCCATTTCTAAAGTATAATTAAAGAAAGTGTTTTAATTTTCTAGTTCTTACAATTTATTGATTATCAGTATATTTTTTTAAATTTTTTATTGTTTTTAGGTATTTATTAATGGGCTATAAAGCAACTATATATAGAAGAACGCGACGGTATGGCCCAGATGTGGGAAACTTGCGACCTTCATAAGTTTTTGTGCGGCCTCAATAACAATTGTGGTCCGCAATGACAATAGAATAATGCGACTAATAGCCTTACAAAAGGGGGAATTGGTGCAAAAAACAAGAAGAACTATTTTTTAATATGCCAATTTTATTTTCGTTCCAAAATAAAGAGATCTTTAAAAAAAAAGTCATCACTTTCAATCAATGTACAAAATCTTTGTTTTTGTCCCAGTACTATATCCTTTAGCTTTGTTTCATGTTCCAATTGGCTTTGTTGCATGTCCCTTTTTCCGTATTGTAATTACGTTGATGTAAGTATTTTGTTCGACAAGTGGCGGAAATAAAAAAACGACTAAACTGAAATGAAATGAACTTACTTTCGTCCTAAAGTTAAGTTGCAGACAAACAAGTTGCAGACCGTCATAGTGCTACTTTAAAGAAATGGAGCAATATTTGCTGAGGAGACCACTTTTTGACGTTCTTTGGAGGGAGTGTGGCCACTCCTTTTGCTCTGTATTAAAAGCACCACTGTCTATTACTGGTATAAAAAAACCTCTTTTTTCAAAGATCATTTTATATTAGATTAGGGACAAAAATTTAGAAACCCGATTTAAATCCAAAGCGAAAGCGAGGACATTTTTTTTAAGTGATCTCTAGAATTTAGGAACAAAAATCAACATTCAGAGTTAGATTCAAAGTGATGACTTTTTTATATTACTATTTTTTGTTAACGAGAATTAAGGACATCCAGGTGGATTTAAAATGATTACGCAACTTTCTTCGGTATTTCAACTTATACGGCCTTCTTTCTTTAATATTTTAAAATACGGCCTTTAATAACAAAAAGCTTCCATCTTTGGTATAGTCGTTTGTCTCTTTGTTTGTTGTGTAAATAATGTTATAATGGGGCATTTTAAGATAACTGTATTCTTTGGCTGTGACAAAAAATAAAATAAAATTTTATGTTATTAGGTTTAACCTTGTTTTTTTATGTGTTAATTTTTATTATTGATTTAAAAATTTTCACGCCCTTATTTTTATACAATCTATTGGCCTAAGAAGAAAATTCTAGCTAAAATATTCTTTTAACAGAGACTAACAAATAAGATGGAAGAGTTATTTTTTAAAAATGTTAAAAAGTTCTTTAACTGGCTTAGGTAAGCTGGCGGTCATTTAAAAATAATTTCGGCTAAGGTTGAACCCCCCACGGGCTAGCTAAATAAACTTGAGAATATTCACACCAGTAAAAAATTAATCACTCCAAAAATAAAAATTAGAACATAATAGGAGGTAGAAAATGCCACTTTGTTAAAAAATTTGATTCCTTATTGCGCTATCACGTTATGCATTATTTCGTCGCCTGTCTACCAAATCGTATAGCCACGTTACTATATATAATGAGCATGAATAAATGAACAAATCACCGACCGTGGGACACAGAAACGTTTTCACACAAAATTTTACACGATAAATATTATGAGAAGTGGAACACGATTGAAAAAAACAAAGCATAAGCCGAGCATGCATAACCACGCATTTGGCATACACCAATCACGACATTAATTTCTTATATAGCCGCAAAATGCTAATATTATGAATGGTAGATACTGAAGTTTACCAGTATTGCCAATGAGCAATACTTGCACCAGTTTAGCTTTGTTAAAAAACAACTGTGTTGTGCATTTTATCAGTGCAAGTGCTGCATCAATAATAAAAATAGTTTTGAAAATTTCTTTATCAAATGCAGAGTTGAAGACCGAAAATTTGAGGTTATGATAACTTCATTGCCATTGACTTTAAAATAGACCCTATGCCAAAATATTTATTTTCTCAATACATTTTTGTTTAATCTTTATAAAAAGTCTCAAATTTTTCTTTGACATTGAAATAAGCACTAACCTTAATAAAATGTATTCAAGCTTTTTGGTAAATGCAACGGCAAGCCATGAGGCTGTTTTAAATAATAATGTATATTGATTGCTTAACCAGACTTTTTTTCCTAAATTTGGTCACAAATCCTTAAATAGGCCTACTAGTACAACAAAGAGATTTCTTAATTCATTTTTGAGAAAAAACTTAGCCAATTATTTAAAAATGGAAAGGTTTAATGGTGCTTCTATAGTGCAGTGATTGTTTTCATTAAAAATGTTCAAATGTTTTTTATTCTTACGAGCACATTAAAGCACACACTGGATATTGTTTAGTGTTTACCCTATGGCTATTTTGTTCTATATTTGAGCTAAATTGATTGCTTGACTGTGTTTTGTGCAATGGGTGCATTGATTAGAATTGACCTAATTGAGCTATACTTAAGTATAAGGTATATTGATCAAAATGGTGCTTTCAATTGATCCCAAAAATACAATTGCTATACAATCAGCTCATTGTATGTGATTTATGTGATTACCAAAAGATGTTTATTAGTTCTTTACTTGCTTTGAAATTTGCTCGTTTTAAATAATCAATAAACAGTTTGCTAAAGGTTAACTTTTGTAGCAGCATAAATCTAACTCAAATCAAGCAGATTCTCAGGTTGATCCATACTCAAATTTCTTTCAACAGTGATGCACTATAGGTTGTTTGGTTTTGGAAACCTTTATGAGATAACTTTTGAGCTTTTCACCAAACACAGTTTAGGAAAAGTCCAAATCCCAAAAAAGAACTTGGACGAATCGAAAGTTAGATTTATATATTATGAATTAAAGATTGGTGGGAAAAAACTAATTAGTTAGGAGGGGGTTTATGAAAAAGCCAAATCGCATAATTTAATAAATTAAAGTCAAAAAGAGAGTTCAAAAAAATATCACAAAACCAAATTAGATGTGCCAAAAATACATCTGTAGAAAACCTCACGAAACAAATTAGACAAAAATAAGTTTCACCCAAATAAGCCAATCTAATCAATGCAAACAAACCAACATTTAAACAGAGATTTGCTATACACAAAATCATATTAGTGATCCATTTATTACAGCATAGGAAGTAAATAATTTGTCAAATTACACTGGAATTACTTGAACACCAGGCGCGCCGGAGTTTTTTTTTCCAGGGGGGGCGAATTTCAAAAAAAGGGCATTTTTTGTTAAAAAAACACTCCAACAAAAGTCGATTATAGCAACCATGTCGCAATCAAATTAGCGTATTCTCTAAAAAAAAGGTGTTCACTTGTAGTCGATCTCCAATTTTCTTGTTTAGTCCCAAAATCACAGCGTTCTCTAAAAAAAAAAGGTCTTCACTTGTAATCGATCTCTGATTTTCCTATTTTCGTCCCAAAATCAAAGTCCCAAAATCAACGTCCCAAAATCAAAGGGCAACAGATATTTGAGTAGAAAAAAATAAGAACTTTTAAGTTTGACAATTTTGAGTTGGATAATTTTGATTTGGAGAAGAAAGACGCTTGTTAAAAGTATTCAAACTTAAATGCAGATCAAAAAATTTTTTTCATTAAATTTTTCCAACTAAATTCCAAGAAAAATTTGAATTTATCGCCAGGAAAGTAAAATGATGACAAAAAAAGGCTCTTTATTTTATTGAAAACTTGCATTGTTTAAAATTCTGAACTAGATTACAGACCAACAGAAAATTTTTACTCAAATCAAGATTGACGGCAGAAAAGTTTGAAAACCACTAATTTAAATTGAAACAGACAAAAAACCTGCAAAAGCCTTTTTTCACTTAAAAAAAAGCTGTTTCTTTTTAAACTTCGACCGACAACGCTCTGCTTACTCCTCTTTCCATGCAAAACAGTATTAATCCTAATTTTTTTTAATATTCCAAGAAGGAGAACTAAACTGATGCCAAATAAAAGGAAAATAATTGAGTCTTTTGCTTCACCAGCTATCACTCATCTAACTACCTTGATTGTGTTTTTCTAAAAAAGTTTTTAGGGACTTTCCCATCAACAGGATCAAACTTTCGCACAAGTTTCCGAAGTGACGTAAAATTGTTATGTCAAAAATACATTTATCTGTGGCGTGTATTTAGTGTCTTTTTAAACTTCTATATCTTTAGACCTATTCGTTAATGATTATCGAAAAATTACAGTTTTTTATCTAAGGGTTTTAAAGGCCATACCTTGTCTAGTTTGGCCATTTAATTAAAAATTAAAATATAAAATTGACCTTGTTTTTAAACAATTTAGCTAATTTAGTCGTCGTATTTATTGTTTTGGGATGTGCATAGGTCTCTATTTATTTGTTGCAGTCTAAAAATATTCTAAAGTTAATCTCTATGCAAAAACTATGTACCAGTTTTAAGTATTGAAATTTTGGATAAACAACTGTAGTTGGCATTCTTTATTTGTAAACGTCGTGGATCTCTTCAAGGAGTCACTTTAAAAAAATTTTTGTTCATGAGTCTGGAATTATTCTGTGGTTACTATTGCTTCTTGAAAAGATTTTTTCCACAATGAGATGACTTGGTTAGGTTTCAAACTATAATTCTGTCAATCACCACTAATACAGTCCTTCTTACTTGAACTTGTTGCTAAAATACATTTTATCTTTCTATACTTTTATAAAAAATTAGGGATGGTAACAATTAATTTATTTTTAATAGTTAACTTTTAGGAAATTAATGATTGATTAATATTTATTTAATTTTGATTAAATCAAAATTTCTGCAGTGAATTTATTAACTGACAAAATGAAGCTGATTTTGCAAGCTGAAGTTTTAAATATTGTAGCAAGTGTCTTTTTTTAAGGTGGTAAGTTTGCAACCTAATAGATCCATGGTATGCAAATGATTTGTCACTAAGAATGCAATAAACTTGGTCAGCATTTTTGATATTATGGTCAGCCAACAATTTAAATCCAAAATGTTCTCGTAATTTACTTGATATAGGTTTATATTTAATAGATCACTTCTTCTCTGTCGCCATTTTACTGTTATCACTATTATTTTTCTGGATGTTGATACATTTATCCAGATGGTTTAAAAATAAAATTTGAATTCGATTAATAGTTAAACAAAATTTAATCTGTAAAATAAATTATCAATTAATCGATTAATTAATCTTTAAATTCCACAGGCCTATAAAAAATCTTTTTGGTTCTTGTTCATGATTTATTGTAACTAACTTTACAAGTTTTTAAGTTTGAAGAAATTACTTTTAAAAGCTTGCATGATTAGTTATTGCAAATCATGAACAAGAACTATCTTTTATTAGAATAAATGCTGTTACATATAATGTTTTATAGATTTTAAAAATATGGTTTTATTGATCTTTCTTACCACAACATTCTGAAGTTGAAAATCTACAAACTTTAACAATTTTAAAATTAAAGTGTGTACAGTGCACCCATTTATACATTTAAAAAAGCTTTTTATTTTTTTTGCTTTTTTATTTTTGCAGATTACAAAAGCCAAGTATTACTTAAAAGATGTAAAAAAAATGTAGCTTTTTCATACTTTGTTCCACTTTTGGAAATCTTTGAATATAGCATCAAATCATAATTTAAATAAATTTTTTTATGCTTTGTTTTGTTTGACTAATGTATCATTTGTTTGGAAAAGTAGAAAACTACTCATTTATTTACAACATTAATTTATTTTGATTTAATAAATTTATTTGTTTTATTTTAAACTGTATTTATTAATGGCTTAAAACTGAATTGATTTAATAAATTTATTTGTTTGATTTCTGGTAACTTTAGTGATGATATCATACAACTAGAATTACTTTACTTGTGTAATTGCTAACTTAATCTAATGGCAAACGAGTTGGTTGAAGAAGATGAAAAGTTGAGTTTAAAAGATTTTGTACTTAAAAGTCTTAATAAATATAATTATTGTGGGTTTGAATGGATAAATGGAAGCAAAAATATGTTTAAAATTCCATGGGCTGATAAAGATAAGCCAGGTTGGGAATTGTTAGACCAAATTTCATCAGTAAGTAAAATTTTATAATAAACTTTTGTAGAAAGTGTGACAATCACATGATTTAGCATTATTTCATTTTATTACCAATATAACTATTTTCATAATGATAATAAAAAATAATTTACAGTTATAAAATATTAATTTTAACCTTTCATGCCAAGCTGTTGCTAAAATATAAAAATACCACCCAGATAAATCAGTTATTGCATAACACAAACATCTATTCATGGAATAAGTTTAATGATTAAGCAAAAGCATTTGCAGTGTCAAACATCGTACATATTTTTTAAATTTTCAAATCATGTTTAATGTTTCTTAATTTTTAACAAATGGCAAACACTAGTTTCAAGAAAAAGATTACTTTTTTGTAACATAAAATAACAACTGAAAATAGCCATATTGTATTTAAAATCTTTTAAATATACCTGATTTTGTACATTTATTAAATAACAAGTGAAAAAAATTAAAAAGTAGAAAAATTAATGTTTTTAACTTGTTCAGTCTTTATCAGCTTTTTCTAAAATAGCCCTTATTGACTTTCTTTTAAATAGACACGTAATATATACAGTATATATTAAAAAATATTTGTAAATCTTGACAAATCAAAATAAATTGTGCTTGTATGTTAAAGTTATGACAACATTTGGTTTTTATATAGTTGTCATGATTTCACATTGTTGTGATAAGTTAAACTAAAACTGTCCAAAACAGTAAATATTTAAAAATATGTTACATAGAAACAAAGTTTTATAAGCAAATATTTATCAATAAAATTAAGATTGGATTTTCTTATCAGTGCAACCTTGTATATTCTTGTCAAAAATTTAGATTTATATTTATGCAAGAAATGCTTTGAATAGAATTTAAAACCAGAACATTTAAAGCAGAATAAAATGTAATTCTTTTTTACATTTTTATGAAAACGCTTGAAATTCAAATGTCCTGGTTTACTATAAACACTAACATGTAAAATCATTGCAGTTGTGAAGAAAATCTTTATCATTATAACTACACCTAGAAGTATATACAATTTGTTTTGATTTCTCAATGTTTACTGATGTTTTTTATTTGGTATTAAGTGTCTATTTAACTAAAGTCAACTAGGATTACTTTATATAAACATGTTAATGGCTAAAGATAGCTAAAAATGTTTGTTATGTACTTTATATATATAATAAATATTTTATGCATAATTAATTTGCTCTGTGCACTTAATATATGATAAGTTCTTTAATTATATCACAAATATTGTAATATTTTTAATGTGCTTTTATCAAACTCATATAGTTTTTCAATTTAAAGTAAATTATATACTAATATCAATTTATTTGTGGACAACATGATAGGAGCACCATATTTACAGCAAATGCATAGACATGAGTATGGTTCAAAACCTAATCATGCCACAATGTTGTGTCCTAGGGAAGATACTTTCTTCTCCTAATTAAGTTATTTATTTGAATGATGTTTTCTTTTTTAACATATTAAGACATTTTTAGTTTATGTTTTGTGTCAGTCCCTTTATTTTTTTTTTTTTTTAGTATCATAAAATCCTTGAGATAATTTTGCAGATTTTCTGTCTAATGCTTTTAATAAAAACCTATAAAAATGCTTAAAGTTTGCAGAACCAAATAATTACATTTGAAAAAGCTAGGGTTGTGTAAAACTTTATTAGAACCTCACTTGAAGAATGCTATTTTTTGTTATAAACAAGGCTGCTTACTTAATTAAACTATTGTTGATAAAAATAGCTTGCCATAATTTTTTTCAAAAAATGATTTATGATAAAACTGTATAGCCCATGCTTCTTAATAAGTTTGTTTTATTTAGTGATTTGTTTGATATAATTGAATTATGAAAAATTGCAAACAATTTTTTCTTTTTCAATGCATTCCTTCTAAATATGTTTGAAAATTCGTGATTTAGAAATTAAAATAACTACATTTACATAAATTTGTACTTTCAAATAGTAAAATAAGTTTTAAAATTGATCCATGAAACAAGTTTTCAGTAATTATAGAACCTGTCATTCATTGTTCATTCCAAAACATTGTACCAACACTTTGTTTAATTTTTTGGTTGGTTTTATAAATTTAAGTAATGATTTCTTTTGGGATGCAAAGCTAAAAAATGTGGTTTGCGAAATTTTACCAAAATTTAACATTAAAAATATAATAATTCAAAAATCTATTTATGGAATTTGCAAGAAAAAAAGCAAAAATGGTTTGTTATATTTTTTATATTATAATTATATCAACTATTATAATTGAAATTAGAATTAAATTCTGAACAAAATATTTAGCAAACCATTATTAAAAACTTTTTGACCCACATTTTGGTCACAATTCTTGGTTTGTGAAACATTGGCTTTTATTACCAGTGTCTCAGCATCATAACATGACAACAATAATATAAATCAAAAAAAATTCACGATGGAGTCAAGCAAGTAAATTGTTAAATATTTAAGATAAATAAAAAAAACAAGAGTTTCATTTTACATAAAGGTTCAAGTGTAAAAAACTTAATTGAGCAACGACTGGAACAACTAGCAGAAGTGCAAAAAATATGTAAAATTGGTAATAAAAAAGTTCCTGCTGTGTGTAATAAATGTACCAGACTTAAAGTAACTTTTAATCGAAGAAAAGTTAGTGATGGTGCTTTTTCTATTTATGCTCCAAAACTGTGGAATTCTTTACCTGATCGATTGAGACAACTAGATGATTTTAGTGTATTTAAATGTGATTTAAAAACATATTTATTCTCTCGGTATTTCTTGTCTTATTGATAATATTGACTGCTGTTTACCAATACTGTTATCCACTTATTGTAATATATGTGATTTAATTGTGCTAATATTGCTTTTCTTATTTTGCATCACATTGTCTTGTTATTATTTGCTTGTTCCACAACTGAGCAAAAGTGTTAACTTATCAATCATTGTTGCCATTGTTATCACTTAGAATCTGTGGTTAAACCTACTATTATTATTATTATTATTAATAAATTTTGGTAAAATTATAATGCAATTTTGGTCGCATTATTTACGTTTAAGTTTTGAAGAACAACTAAAAGACCTCAGTAATTTTAATTCTCTAAAATGTTTTCATTAAAGGTTATTACAGTGTTTTGTCCATATTGGGCTTCAATTATCATTTGTTTGCAAATAACTGAATGTTATTACATAAACTCATGGTCAAAATAGAATGCACTCTATCATAAGTAAAAATTGTAAGTTTCATAACATTAAGTTTTAGGATTGGGCAAAGAATAAAGATGGAGCAATAAAAGATTTAGAGTTTTCTAAAAGAAAAGGAAGATTTAGAGATGCGTTACGGAATTCTAATTACTTTGAAAGGGTAAACGATATGTGTGTCAATAATAAACAAGAAGGAAACTTTTTGGTTTATAGATTTTTATCACCTACAGAAGTAGAAGGTAAATAATATTTGCTCTTATGTTGCAGTGCTAACGTTATTTTACATGATACAAAATATACTAAATTGTAAACTAAGTTAAACTAAACTTTTTGTTTAAGATCAAATTTTCGTTACCGTGTGATTTTAAAACTTTTACATGTGTTCATAAACACGGCCTATACTTTTCAAAGTACAGCACGGCATTATTCCGCACTTACATAGAAAGCAAAAATTTTGTTTAACTACTTTAAAAAGTTTATTCCGTTACAATCGAAGACTTAAGCAATTGCTCCACGAAATTCGTGTTATTAGAAAACAAAGTCAACCTGCGAGTTATTTTTTTGTTTTGTTTACTACAAAAAGCTTATCTTCAGCAATTGTTCAGTTCCAAACAGAAGATAATGTTTGCGCTTGCTGCTTTTATCGCCATTATTCATCAAAATATGCATTAGTTCAGTTTTTCGAAACCTTTTTCACTCACGGCACACTTTAATGCTTAAAATTTAACTTTACAAAATAAAGAATAAAAAGTTTAAAAGTATGTTCAGGATTCAGAATTTAAAATTCGGATTATCGTTGTTCCGCGGCACATTGGCTGCGGAGCACTGCACTAGGAATCATTTCAAAACAGGATTAAGAATCAAAAGTTGTCTCAGCGTCAATCTTCTTCGCAATCTGTCAGACTTGGGACTTTCCTGGTAGCTAAATGTACAAAACGTAGAGAAATAAGTTGTTTTCTGTTTATGTGCAGAGAAGAAGAAAAAAAACAAAAAAAAAAGTCCTGATCATTCTGTCAATTCCTCGCAAAATTCGCAAGATTCTTATGATTTAGACTCAAGCGAAAACAGTAACAGTAATATTTCGGTTAGAAGCGATGAAGGCACTTCTGAGGTTAGTTTTTTTGACCTGTATTTGACTTAAATATTGCGCTTAGTAAAATTTATTACTTGTCGAGCGTCAGCAGCGTGATTGACTGGTTGAGAGCGCCATCAGTGGTGGATATTAGGTGAGGCGAATGAGCAGTCGCCTCAGGCCCCCCTCGATTTTAGGGATCCCTTTCAAAAATAACACATACAGTTTCAGTTGCAGATGTTTGTTCAGAGTGTGAAGAACGATTTTGAGTGAAGACCTTTTTTTTTTTAGAGAACACCCTGATTTTGGGATGAAAATAGGGAAGACTGAGAGCAAATGGAAGTGAAGATCTTTTTTTTTTTTTTTTATTAGAGAACACCCTGATTTTGGGAAAAGGAAAATCAGAGATGAAATCGAAGTGAAGACTTTTTTTTTTATAGAGGACACCATAAGTGACGGAGAAAAATATGCAAGCCAAGATCAAAGCTCTTTTTTTCTCAGACATCAATTTTTGAAAATTCTTGCCTCGGGCCCCTAAATTGGAATATCCACCACTGAGCGCCATGTTTGTTATCGACATGGTCTTGGTTCAAAACCTATTCGTACCATTTTCTTGTGTCCCAAGACGCCTTACGGCACTTTTCTCTGCTTGGCGGTCATAGTAAGCAGTTCTAAATTTCAGTCATATCTCTATTAAACTAAAAAACCGAAATAAAAAATTTCAACCGGACAGCAATATATTGGCATTTCCGCGAGCAGGCCAGGGTAATTTCGGGCCCTATTTTTTTTTGTATTTTCCTCTATTTCGTGCCCAATTTGGCCTATTTTTTTATTTCTTAATATCATTTTTCGCGCCAAAAATCCTCAGTTTCGAATCAAGGCAAATTGAGATAAATAAAGAAACAAATGCTATTTTGCATACACCAAACAACATAAGCTGTGGAAACGACTCTTATTCATGCCAATAAATAGTAAGTTCCCAATTTATTTTCAAATTAAAAAGCTTTTTAAATATTTGTAGCCATGTATCGGTTACAGACGCGTTCGTCACCTGATTGCTTTTGAAGATTTCGCATAGTAAAATTTGGTTTTACATTAGGCCTATAATAACTTTCGTTTAAGTTGAAATTTTTTGGAATTGCTTATCTCAGTTTGGCAAAGCGTCAATACAAAGACAAGAATCTGTTAACAGTTTCTCAATGACATTGTATCGAGTGCTTGGGAACAGTGTACAATATCCGACGTCGGCCAACCCAACCCTCAAGCGATGGAAGTGATGGACGGCAACACTGAAAATGTTCAAGGTTTTTTTTCTTTTCTCTTTTTTTCGACCAACTAAACTAGAATTTTATTCAAGTTCTTAGATTGACTAAAATAACATAAAAAGCTGCTAAGCCCTTTGATTTAAAAAATATTATAAATTTACACCAAAAATCCATAACCCCACCGAATGAATAACAAGAATAATGAACTCGAAAACAAAAAAAAGGATTTTTAATTGGCAGTACTAGCTCCATTGCACGATTAGAAACTACGTATGCCTGACTGCTACAATTATAGTTGTTAAAAATCTTGCGGTTATGATGGGGTAGAATGAAACTTTTATTATCGTAATTCAGATGAGGTTGAAAAATATATTTGGATTAAAAGAAAGGGATTTTTTAGACTTGATTTTTGAACATGCAGAGGCATTGCGGTGTTAAAACCAATGTTGTTTTTTTTTGCACGACCAAATCTTCAAGTTGGGCTGCAACAAAAAAAGCTTTTTTAATTCTTTTTCAAAACAAGGCAGTTTTCAAAAAGCGCCATTTTTAAACATTCTATAATGTTCGACAGAGTTGTAGAAGTATGGTACATCATTCTGCTTTTTTTCTTGTTTAAATTGAAATTTTTTTCTTTTATATCTGCTTTTAATTTTTGCTGGTTGCGTGTCCATATATTTCTAAAAAAAACGCTTATATTTCGCAGGTGGTCACTTGCCAATTCTTGAATGTTTACCACGCTTTTCAAACGTACTTGAATTTTTGAAGTTATGCAACTTTGAGTTTTGTAAGTAAGAGTTCAAGCAAAGTATACAAATTTCTGACCTCGTGACCTCTACAGGCAATGACTTATCAAAGTTCGAAGTCACGGTTCAATGCGGCGATTGTATTGAACAACCAGTGGTGCTGGATTTTTCGGAGGGTCGTTTCTTCCACGCCAGAGGGTCCGTCCCAAGTCGGATTGAAACCCTTCAATTTCCTTCGTTTTTTTTGTCTGAAAATTCGGGGTCTCGTGCTGATTGCATTAGAAAGATCATTGGCGGCCTTGCTGAGGGTTTTGTCATCAAGACCAGTCCGCACTTAGATCTGTGGGGCATGCGTTTTTGTGACGCCCATGTTTATTACTTGAACAACGAAACCGACAACACCTCTGAACCAAGTCGAAAGATGGTGAAGGAGGAGGAAGTTTGTCTTTTCTCTTACTTGACTTACATCACCAAACTTTTGAAGCATAAAGCAGAAACTACATGTATAAAGGACCGACCGAGCTATGACGTCAAGCTGGTCGTGGGTTCACGACCTAAAACGCCCCTTGACCGCACCTTTTTGAGCATACTTATCAAACCGCTGGTAGTCGAGCGATTACACCAGCTTTTCGATTTCCCGGATGAAGCTGCTTCGTTGCTTTTCAGTAACAAAGATTCAACCGAGAGTTTGATTGATTCCTTAAGAAATTGTCCGGAACCACAACCAATGCAAATTTTCGACTCACTTCTTTATATTTAAGTTTTCCTTTGCATTGGACCAAACAATAAAAAATTTTCTCCAGCGTTTGGTTTAAGGCTAGCTGACCCCGTGACGCTCATCCTTGTTTTTAGTTATTAAAATAAGTTCTGTTTTGTTTTTTAAGTCATGTAATCGTTTTCATCTGTATATTAATCTCACTGTCTTGCTTCGTTATTATTTTTTATCGTGCACGGATAAAATATTTTATCTAGTGGTGATGCATGCGTGGTTTTAAAACTTTCTGTTAAAGTAATTGTTTTTAATATTGCAATTGTACTTTATTTGTATTTAATTACAATTGTACTTTTAATTTTGAATCTCTCCGGTCGATTCTTCCATGTAAACAGAGTTTTTAAAGTTGTATTCTTTTAAGCAATATCTAAAATTGTATTTTAGAGATTTTGTTTGACTTATTTTATAAAAAAATTTTGTTGTCAGTAGGCCAACAAAGTTTTTTCAATTTTTATGTTGACTGTTTGAATAGTATATTGTAGTAGTTTGTGCTTTGTTGTTGTGTGACTTACGCACTGATAAATGTTATTATTAAATAATATGTTATTAAAAAAAAATTTGTTGCACCATTTGTTATTAAAAAAACAAATAAGTATGTACATCATGATGTTTAGCTTTTTGCATGCCCTATGCTTTTAGTTTAACATCTACACCAGTGGCTTTCAACCTTTTTAGTGTTATAAAAAAAAACTTTATAAAAAAAAAAGTTTTTATTTACGCTGTGGGACCCCCTTAGATGCTACTTTCGGATTTATCCGGCACTGCTTCTTAACATTTTCCTTATAAATCTGAATAAATTTCTTCCTAGGCACCGTAGTCTCTGTTTGGGGGGTAAATTAAAGTTAAATAACGTCCGGAGTAAATGACAAGATAAAGTGGTTTTCTCAAGTAATGCTTATCAGACCCACAGTTGGAAACACCTGGTCTAAAATTTAATTCTTTTTGCTAAAAAAATAAACATACGCGCGCATGCTCACATTACCTTTGGCATCTTTTTATTTCCTTGTTGTCAAAGACTTTTTATGCCCAGTGCCTCCCATTCCAATTAGCCGAATTCTGTACACCCCTTCCAATCGTTACTTTTTTTTAAAATTTAATTCCTAAAATGTTCATACTCTCCACTTTTATATTCGGATTCCTTTAAGAAGTCTTTGGGGCAATGTTTCTATTAGGAGTCGAGACTATAATCAATTGTTGTTTCGTGCTATCGGTAAAAACTTTTTAACGTTAACTGGTAACCGCAAAATGGGCACGCGTTGCTGTGAAACAGTTTTAACGCAATCGATATCACCCTGTAAAACTTCAAAATATCGGTATTTTGTGCTGTATGTAAACCTATATTTATATCTGCTTCCTGAAAACCACATGTGATCCGTGTAAAAACATCGTGTTTGCTTGTTGTAAAATCTGTTTTTCGGTTTATATTTTGTTAAATCACACCCAGTGTTTGTTGTTTTTTATCTCTGTTAAATGAATAATTCGTTGTTGTTGAGTATGTGATGAGTCGTTTTTGTACGGCGTAAAACTGGTTTACTTGCGATACAATGGTGAGAGATTATTTTGTTTTATTATCACCCAACTGGTCAAGTAGGTGTCTTTTCAGATTCCGGAGCGCCCGGTTTGGGACTCGATTCCCATGTAAGGAGCTATACGGCCCTGGCGCAGTGCCGCCATCATGTACATCGCGAACACGTGACACGCTTCAAAATGTAAGCGTGTAGAATGAATGGTTTGCTTTTGTTTTTTGTTTTGTTTCGTTCTTTTTAACATAGATTTATATAAGTTTATTTTTGCTTTTTATTTATCATCATACCTTTATAAATTTTTTAGCTTCCAAGTAAAAATTCAAACTTGTTAATTGTCACAAACTTTGTTCGGGAATCCCAAAGGACCAGTTGAGCTAGGTAACCCGAATACCTGCGCTGAAACAAAGCTGTGTCTAAATTTTATTTTATTCCGGCTCAAGAAGTAGTTTTGCTATGAGCCTGACGGTTTATACAGTTGGTTAACGAAAAGCTCGGATTGATTTCGTTGAAGACTCCTTTTCACAACAAACAGAGACCCTTGTCTCTAATAAAAAATAGATGTATTACAAAAATATCACGTCCGACGAAACTTCTATTCCACGCTTTGCCAAACTGCAAAGCGAAATTAACACTATAACTCGACTCAATCAACACAAATAATTCTACCTCTGTAGAACAAAACTGCCAAACACTGGCACAAAATAAATTCAACAATTGTCCACCGACACAAAAATCTAACGGTCCACCTCCTGTGGCCAAACAAAATCACCTTCGCTCGAGCCGCCACTCGAGTCGCTTCAAATTACCTCACAACGATAATAATCATCATCATAATTTCTCGCTACGCATCGAGTTTATATAGAAAACAAAATCACGTGACGTAAACTTTCTCGTAAATTCAAGATTCAGCCAGAAACCCCTGGAGAGTCTGTTACGCGAATCAAGTGGAATATACGCGAATTTTCCAGTACAATGACGTTAGTCAAAAACATATTACGTCAATACAAAGAGAAAAAGATACATGTATCGAGCCATATAACAAATTGGACGTATATCGCAGACAGCGCTCAAAGAGCCGCATTTATTCTCTTATAATAAAACTACGAATTGCTTTTAACGGAGATAAACTACTTCGTTATGATTAAAATTATAAATGAAGTGTGACATTAATCTTTGTGCTGGCCAGGGTGGGGAACCTCATTGCACTCGCGGGATGTATCCGAAAATTCAAAAAGTTGTTGCGGCCCGCATAAAAGTTTAAAGCGCAATATACCGTAGTTTTGCCCAAAATCTTTGACGCTTGTTTCGTTCGAAAATCATAGGGATCTCTTTCAAAAAAAAAGGGTCATCCGTCATCGCTTAGAATCTGTCTCAGATTTCTCGATTTTGTCACGAAATGCTAAAACTAGCTTTGCTTCTTTCTACCGCCCGCGGCCGCATTGAAACATCTTGTGGGCCGCAAGTTCCCCACCCCCTGATCAAGCAAACACCGCTATTATTGGCTGGTATTTGGCAAAGCGTTTTAGATGTGAATGTATTACCGATGCTCTCGACACTCTGGACTTTCTTCTGTTTTACTGGTTGTTTGAATGTTCATTCGCATTCGTTTCAATCTTGTTGTAAACGCCGCTATGTAAAGTGTGCAGTTTTCAGAATAAAAATCACCCGCAAGTAGAGAAATGGCGTTGGTTTAACGTTAATTTGCAGTGAAGAACCGAGTTCTATGTCCGGCTTGGTATGAAAAATGGTGAGCCTAAATTTTTGCGATTTTTTTCTGAGGAGAAAGTGTTTATTCAGCCAACGATCTCCGGAAGCAGGTCGGGGTAATTGCTTACCCTATGTATTAGCGCCTCCGTCGCTTTCCTGCGAGTCAGGAGGATAAATATAGGAATAAAATAACAAAGTTAGAGTAGTGCATAATATAGAAATGAAAGTTAGAGTATTGCATAGTGGCATGGAGCATAAAAAAATAATCTGGTTATCAGGTAAATATGCTACCCGAGTTGAAATCACAGCAGTGATAAAAAATTGTTCAAACTACAGCAGTGAGTGGTAAAAAAATTCGTTAAAATTACAACAGCAGGTGGTTTGAAATTTATAAAAATGACACAAAGAGAAATCGTAAACAAACTGTTAATGAAGCAGTACAAAGAGGCAAACAAAATCAAAATAAAATAGGCCTCGTTTAATGCGGAATTTCGCTTAACTCGGATGAAACCAAAAGTATAAATAATTTCCTAATTCAGTGGTCCCCAAACTTTTCGAGCAGGGAGCCGTGCATAAATTTTTTTGAACCTCCTCGGGCCAAAGCTAGAGACTAAAAAAAAAGACAAAGGTCTTTACTTCGATTCGATCTCTGATTTCACTATTTTTCTCCCAAAATTCCCGACATAATTTTATCCAACTGTGGCTCAGAGTGAGTGCATATATTTTTTTAAAGAGCTCCGCGGGCCGGATAAAAAGTCTTAGTGGGCTGGATCCGGCCCGAGGGCCGTAGTTTGGGGACCACTGCTCTAATTCTTGATAGAAAGCTTCGGATTATTTTGTCTATCAAATCAAATCCGGGTAAACAGAGGTCTACTGTACTTACGATTTAACGTGGTAAAAAGTTCATTTGTCTGGAAATTTAGATAATTGGCGACTTTTTCTGTAAGGCAAATCCGAATCAATATCATATTATTCGAAAACAAACACCATTGAAGACAAATAAGCTCAGCTTACATGTCCGACAAAAGTCAGTAAATCAAGATGGATCATCTTAGGCCTGTACTTCAGATGTAAACCGAATTTGAGGTTTGTTTATGGGTTTAATTTTTGTGCGGGTCTGTCACGTTTCAAGAGCAAAGGAACATTTCAACTTAGGTTCATTGAAAAGCAAAATAAAATAACATACGTATTATGGAACGTAACTCATGTAATAAAAAAACACAAATAATTTAATAAATCAGTTCAGTGTAATTAAGAAATTTTCTTTCAGACCATGATTCTAAAGTTCATGAAGCCTTATTAATTCAAATAGCCTATACCAACGAAAATTAAATAAACAAATGTATGAAAATTGCTCTTTAGTTTTACAGCATTTATTTTAAAATATTAGTGTGATTATTTTTTTCTCTCTGAAGTATAATTTTGTTGTAATAATTACCAAATCGTAAGTGTTTTTGAATAAATTGAAGTAATATTCAGTGCGAACATAAATTTGAGATAACTGTTATGTCTGTTGCAGTTTAATTGTAATTTAATTGTCGTTTTACGGTCGATTGTGTTAATTAATTTAGATGCTTGCTAAAAACTTATTAAAGTCGAAAACGTTTAGCTTTTTAATAAAATTTTGCAATTATAAAAGTTAAAATATATGATTGCTATTTCTATCCGCAACAACTCAAGCCAAAGCACAAAAACATATAAAAGGCTGACAAAAAAGAAAGCAGTGAAAAACGATATTCGTCAAAACATTGTACGACATAATAAACGTGATTATAATGTGCATGTTCAGTTTCACTGCACCTAAAGAATGTTTGACATTGCTGGCTACAATTTCCAAGTGGCTTAAAGCTGATTGTGAAACGCCTCTGTCATTGGGTAATATGTTTTAGAGTTAAAGAGCTCATGCAAATATACCAACACTTTATTGCTCTGAAAAAATTTTGTTTGAGTCCACAGACAAGTCCAAACCTTGTCAGTGTAAACAAGACGAATGGAGAAGGGCTCTTGTGTTTCACTTCACAGTCCAAGTCGACCCTTAAACATGAGCAACAAAGGTAAATTTGTACAGTAACTTGAGTTACGGCTTGTTTGATTTCGTGTAACCAAACTTCTAAGCGTGTCGCTTCGTCAACAAACTTGCTTTTGTTGTCGAAGCTCGACCGCAGTTATTTACGTCATTCATTGACCCTTTTTAAGCTTTATTGTTTGTAGTCCAAAAACAGTTCAATCACGTGAAGGCTCAATAAACATGAGTCAGCGCTTCGATTGTTAAAATAACTGATGCAGCATAAAAGCAATGTCTTTTAGCGGATAAGCAAATTTAAAGATTTTTCAGGTCTGATGCTTTAAGATTTTTACACAGAAGGGATTTTTACACTCGGTTCATCGATTCATTTTGGTTACTTTCCAAAACTGTAAACAGAACAGATTGCTGTTCGAAAAAAAGTTGCTTTGTTTAATTTTGTTATTTTTAATACGGTTTATTTTTAAGCTTGAAGCCACGATATTTTTAACAAATGTTCGTGATGCACCAGTAGCCTACGAGCCGTGGACGTAACTTTTCGTTTTTAATCAATTAGCTATCCGCTAAATCAGTGGTTCTCAACCATGGTGCCATTTGCGTTTCACTAGGGTGCCGCAAGCTATTTCATATTATTCACTAGTCCAGAAAAAAGGTTGAGTGTTGTGATGTTATTTTGAATTATAAACTTCAATGTTAATACATACATCAGTGTTTCTCCACCTGTGTGCCGTCACAGGTTTCCAGGTGTTCCCCGAAAGATTTCGGAAAAAAATTATCTAGGGACGTCGAATATTGCGCGTTTTACACGTGAAATATGTAAGATTCGGAGCGAAGATCGTTTTTATTTAGAAAGAACTGGTTTTGGGAAGTAAAATGACAAGAGAGAGCGTGAATTCAGGTGAAGACTTTTTTTTTTTTAGTGAACAGGTTTTGGTGCAACGAAAATGAGGAAAACAGAGCGGAAAATTGTGCGAAAGCGTTATTCCTTTAGCCTATTTTTTTTAGAAAAAATCTGAATTTTGAGATGAAAGGCACATAAAAATAGGTGACGACCTTTTTTTTTTAGAGATCACATAATTTGGGCCGGATATCAAGGATTCTAGCTCAAGTGCGCCACGAACTTCGGAAGATACTTATTATGTGCCGCGGCCAGAACAACGGTATTTTTAGAATAGAACTGGTTTTAGGGACGAAAGTTAGAAATGTGATCCCAATTCTGGGTGAAGATCCCAAAATCAGGGATTTCTGATTTTGGGGATAAAATTTAATAAAAATGGTCTAAAAGTGCCGCGAGTTTTGAAGAATTTCAAAAATGTGCCGCGATCGGAAAAAGTTTGAAACAATGCGCTAAACGAAAAATCTAAGAAACCAATTTTTTAGAAAAGCAATTGTTGTTAATACAGGGCTTAAAATTGAAACTGATAAAAATAGGGTACTATGAGTATAATCAATAATCTTTACAAAAATGTTTTAGCCCGATTCTCAATTTGTATATTCTCAAGACAACATCAGTCATCTCATCCACAAATTGAGTGTGGGGCGGAAGGCTTACTACTATCACTGCACATTTATACTTTTTTGAGAGTGTCACGCCCTAAACATTTAGGTTAGAAACTTACGTAATATATTGGAATGTGGATGCGGTACTTTTTTGAGGAGGAGGAGACAGGAAAGGTGCCATACCGCCTTTGCCTAAGCAGGAAAGGTACCAACTAAAATTTTTAAAACCCAAATAAAGATTGAAAAAGTTTTTTTATTTCAATTCGAAAGCTGCTTTGGCTATTTTATCCAAAATATTCAAATGAAGACTAAATAAATGATCTTCACTTCAATTTAATTTTTTAAAAGTTGTTTATAGCTTTGTAAGGGGGTTCCAATGGAAATGTAAAAGTTCGGAAAAGCAAAACCCCGAATTTCCCAAAATATACCCCTAACGTATTTAAATATGCATATACCCAATGTTTGAGAATTTCGTCATAAGATCTGCAAGTGAAAACCCTGCAAGTCTCATTTGTATTCTTCAAACAAGAAGATAGTCTCTTTTTTATTTTTTTAAATTTTTGCTTTATTTTCAAAAGAAACTGTAAATGTCCAAAAAATCAAAAAATGAATAAAGAATTAAGTTTAACTTAGCTCATGGCAAAAAAATGTTGATCTACATGTTTAGTTTATGCGTATTTTTATTGGTCCATATTGCGTGTGTTCAGTACAATAATAAAAACACCTTCACTCTAAAAAGCGTTGAATTGGCTTGATTCTTATCACCAGTCGCCCACTCCACGCTCTGAGCTGGACTGAGCTGCACTAAGCTTCCTTACGCCGCTTGCATTTTTACAGTAAAAAATCGGTTCCTTTTCTTTCTGATAAGAAGTTATATTTTTTTTATAAAAACATCCAACAAAAACACTTGTGGCAATAGATACTATGGAGAATATTCAAATTAATTTAAAATTGTTTTCTGTCTTATTAAAGACCATTGCTAAATCCTTAGCTCGACGCATTTTCTCCTTATTTTGGTTTTGGCTGCTACTTTATGGTTTTTAAAAGTTTAATTTAACCTACGTCATCAAGTCTAACTTTGCATATCTAATTAGATAACTTTTTTTTTAAACAGACGGTGTTTTCCGTAATATAAAAAGATTTAATTTTGCGATTGCCAGTGTACTGTAACAGAATTTTAGATTTTCTAACTTTCTCTTGTTTAATTCAATTTTACTTATATAAAAAATGATGCTTTTTAATTTGTTGTTGCTGACCTTTGGTCGCTTCTACTTCGAGTTTTATCCATCTAAAACCTATAAAGTTAAAAACAGTTTGTTTTAAAGTGTTAAATCAAAACACAATTGTTTCTAGTTCAACACAACACACTCTAATTTCCAAAAAAAATACGTTATTTATTTTTCATGGCAGACTTAAAATACATGATAGGCCTAGCTTACTGATTACTGAGATACTAATCTTTTTACTTGTAAAGGCTAATATTTATAAACAAACTGTTTCATTTACAAAAATTTTTTGCCTTAATTTCTTTACTCTCTCTTCACTTTTACAAAATCTTAATTGGTTCCGCCTCAATGAGTTTATGGAAGATTCTCGATTAAAAATTTCTCGTTAAAATCACATGATGACCTCATTTCGCAAAAAACAAAGTTCAATGTCTGCAAATTGTAAACACCTAAATTTTTCACAATCTTGTACAAAACGAAACAAAAATTTTTTTAAAAAATCCTTTTTTTAATTCATAAACATAAAAACTTGAATCATCCCGTTCGGTATGGGTTTCACTGTTATTTTTGACCAAATGAAATACTGTCGCTGTGTATAATCCTTATTCATCAGAGATATTCTGTAATATTTTTTGCATGTGCGACATCAAGTGCCTGACATAAAATATTACAGATGCCGCAAAGCGGCAATACTGAGCAAGAAAAAAATGTACGTTAAACGTACAAAGTATTAGTTGGCAACCTCTGGTCGTCTCTGGAGCCAAATGCGGCTCTTTAATGTCTCTACTGCGGCTCCCGTGACTCTGGAAAATAAATAGGTTTTTTAATAACTCTTTAGCGCCTTTTCATCAAATTTGTAATGTTTCAAGCGGAAGTGGGCTTTTGCGGGGCAAGTTTTTAGAAAAAGTTTTGAAACACTTGTGCCGTAACTATTTCAGCCAATAGTCAAAGCGCAAAAGTAAATTTGATCCGGCGCATATGTCTAGAAATTTCTAAAACGTTTTAGTCTATTAAAAAATTGCTTTTTGCTGAGAAATCTTCTTTTATGTTTTAGCTTAGAAAAGTATTTTTTTAACTCATACAATCTAATTGTTTTCAAAAATTTAAGTCAGAATCTAGATACAACTGCTGTCATTAAATATGAAATTTTTTTTAACTTAAACTTTTGATTGTAAAACAAATTTTTAACTTAAGCAATAAATAAAAAGTAACAAAGTTATACACATTTTTCTAAAAAGTCTCAAATGGGGATCATGGTACAAAGAGGATATAAAAAGGTATCATTTATTTATTTATTTTTTATTTATATCTCTATATTTATCCTCCTGACTCGCAGGAAAGTGACGGAGGCGCTATACATAGGCTAAGCAATTACCCCGACCTGCTTCCGGAGATGCCAAGATATTGCTGTCCGCTAGTAATTTAGTAGAGATATTACTGTAATTTAGAACTGCTTGCCAAGACCACCAAGCAGGGGAAAGTGCCGTAAAGTGTCTTTCCCAAGAACACAACAGAATGGCGCAAGTGACGCAGACCATACTGATCATGAGTCCGGTGCTTTAACTACTCGACCACGCTGCCGACTATCTTTAATTCTATAGTGAAATATAACAGTTTAATCATCTATCTTTAATTCTATAGTGAAAAACATGTGTTGCAATTATGCTATAAAAGTCGCTATACATTATTACTCTACTTTCGATGCGGCACTGCGTTGTTAGAAATAACAAACCTTTAAAAGGATTTTGGTTATACAGGGCGTGATAAAAGTTACGCAAAATTTTAAAACGATTATTTTATGGCTCCAATCATACTTTTAAAGGTCGTTCAGAATCTATGATTGGTTTGACTCATTTCTCAGCTGATTTCCATATTTCTTGAAACGTTGAAAGACTTGGTGTACAACAGAAAGCCTCAAAAAATCGAGGAATTGACCGCAGCAATCACCAATGGTGTACAACTAATTGATAATGAGTTGTGCCAAAGGGTGTGCCAGTCGGTACCTTCAAGGCTGCAGAAATGTTTGAACAGTGACGGTCATTATTTCGAAGACTAAATTACTATTTGAACATGAATTGAAGTGACGTTTTTGTTGTGTTTGAATAAAAACTTAATGTTTTACATGTATATTTTATTTAAATTGCACATTTTGCGTTACTTTTGTCACACCCTGTATTTAAGTTTACATTTATATTCAAGGTGCGGTAATAACCAGTTGTTCTAAATTACGTTTGTGATTATAAGGTTATATTTTTCATACGATCCATATATTTTTATTGCAAATAAAAATAATGAAACAAATGAAAGCACTTTCATCAAGTGGTTATAAGGCTATTTTTCATATATCCACATGTTTTTATTGCAAATGAAAATAAAGATAACTTAATTTTAAATCTCAAAAATGTTTTGTTGCTCTTGGTGTTTTATTTTTTGTGGAACAAAGTTCTAAATGGCTCTTTGAATGGTTAAGGCTGCCGACCTCTGGATCAGGAACCCTGATAAAGCGTAACGAGTTTTAATGCAGTCTCGACAGCTCTGAGTTGTTTATTTTATTAAAACCTGGACAAAGATAATGTTAGCTTGCTTACATATCGTTGTAGTTGAATTATATTTTGATTTAGTAATAAACTTGATTTCATCTGTTTTGAAGCACGAGGACATAATGCGATCTTTCTCTCGCAGTTAAAAGTAAACCTCAAACTTTTAGTTTAAAAAGTTCAGAAAGACAAGATTAAAAAAGTTCCTTGATTAAGACGTAAACAGCACAAATCACAAAATTTTTTTACAAAAAATGATAATTTTTCATATCATCTGGTTTAGCTGCTGTTTTTTACAACTACATGTTGAATCTCCTTCATCCGGTATTTTTTCATGTAGTACAACTGTCATATATCAAAACAATGTTACAGCTACACTTGTACAGCACAATACAAGGTAAGTACATGTATATAGAGGTGTTTTGGGGACCACCTATAGATCGGGAATTTTCCATGGTCCGGCAAGTCTAAGGCACAGTGGTTGCCGGATTAGAGAGGTTCCACCTGTATTATTTTATTTATTTATTTTATTTTTTTATCTCTATATTTATCTTCCTGACTCGCAGGAAAGTGACGGAGGCGCTAATACATAGGGTAGGCAATTACCCCGACCTGCTTCCGGAGATACCAAGATATTGCTGTCCGCTTGTAATTTTAATAGGATATGACTTTAATTTAGAATTGCTTGCCAAGACCACCAAACAGGGGAATGTGCCGTAAAGTGTCTTTCCCAAGGACACAAGAGAATGGCGCAAGTGGGTTTTGAACCGAGGCCGTGTTGGTCACGAGCCCGGCGCTTTAACCACTCGACCACGCTGCCGACTCAATTATTTAGGCTCAAACCGCTTTCTGCATAATGAACAAAAGATCGAACAAAAAAAAGAGAAAAAATAGTAGTAAACATTCGTTATTTTTATTCTTGATCATTATTTAACAAAAAAAATCTCACAAAAAACCATAAATACTGAACAAGATCAAGAAAAGGAAGAAGCAGCACAGCATCAGACGTTAAAACATGCAGAAGATAATTAGAAGAGTGCAGAAATTATAGGGTAGAAAGCATGCCTACAACACCTTGTTCAAGTGAACTATACGAAACCAGAGAAAAAAAAACAAAAAAAGATAAGAATAACATAAACTGGTTAATAGCGATTGGAACGGGATTCTTAAATTAGAAAGCGCGTCCCCCCCCCTTGTAGAGCGTGAAAAATTCATCAGGCGAGCGCCAGAAAATGGCTGCAAACTGTATAGATAACTGCATTAACATAAAATTAATGGAAAAAAGAGAAGGTATGTCAGTAATTATTTAAAGCAGGAGAGGGATATCTGGCTGCACTCGCACGCCGCATCCCCAAATTAAAAATTAGGTGCGAGCCACATTAAAATTTTTATTGATTTAAGAAAAAAGATAGTTTTCTCGCCACAGGCTAAGCTTCGTCATTTGGTTCGTCATGTCAAGATATTTTTTTATCTGACTCCCAAAAACTCATTTAACTTTTACGCCGAATTCGAAGGGAAAACAAAACAAAATAGGTCTTAACTTGGACTATGTGATTTATCCCAGAATTGTTTGCGCCAACCTAAAATTGAAGACCCGAAAAAACAGTCTTCAATTGAATTGTATGCTTTATTCCAAAATGCAGACCAAAAGCAAAAACGGCGTCCCAGCTTCCCAACAACACGCGGGCCGCATTGAAAGACTTTGCGAGCCGCATTTGGCCCACGGGCTGCAGGTTTCTCACCCCTGATTTAAAGTATAGTTTTATTGATTCCACAGTGAATAGTCAAGTGGTACCACCATGCGCGATATGCTATGAAAATCTCAGCAATCGCGCAATGTGATCAAGTCGTTTCCAGTGTCATCTTCAGACAAAACGCTTCGGCCATAAAGGTTAGCCTTCAGCCTTTTTTTAAAGCCAAAAAGACTGTCTGATAAAATTGAAAATTGCAAGTAAGAGCTTTTGCCAATCTTCGTCTACAGAAATAGTAGAAGCGTCATTCGAAATCCTCACATGATTGCTAAAGAGAAGAAACTTCACAACATTCGTGAAACGGTTTAGCTTGACTTTACCCGATCCGTGTTAGCTGACTCGATGTGGTTAGCATATCAGAACCACCGTCAGCATGCCCTTGCAGTTTAGCGGTGCTTATCGCAGTTACACTGGTAGTGCATTGCTTTCATTGAACCAACTACACAGCGCTCAGGTCCACAACTGGCTGTTTGAGGTGTTAAAACCACAAACAGAAAGTTGTGCCAGCTGTTTAAGTTTTAATTTTTTCAGCTGTGATCAACAACAAGTTGTGGTGTTCTTTAGTACCCTATGATTTCCCTTGTCCTATCTTATCCTATCACTGCTAAAAGACCTTTCAAACTCCCATAAACTTAACCCCATAAAACAAATTTCCTACTAAATATGTTTTCTTTCCTCCTTTCTTCAATCTAACTCATGCTACACCTCCTCAAATCGTTGAAAGACCGTTGCTCTTGACTGCAAAAACTTTTAAATAGATAACATAAACATACCTCCGCACTTCTTAATACTTTACAAGGTGATGCTCTGGACCTGGTATGTGTATATACAAAATTCTCAATAAAATTCAAAAAAAAATAAATAAATAGCCTTCACGACAGCTTATAAAGGTTATGCTTGGGACTGTTTCTTTTTCAAACATAACTTCCCCCCCCCCCCGTAATTCAAACAACTTTCTCTGTAAATTGTGCTTCTCTTGCCTAGACTACCCCCACCACCTATTCTACAAATGCCCCCCCACTAAACAACTAATTTCTTCATTAGAACCCCTCCTTTTCGAAACCTTCAAAAAACCTATGATTTTACCTGAACATACACTTCTTTATAATTTTATTAACACAACCAGAATACCACACATAATTATTACCAAATTAGCATCTTTAATTCGGCTCTCAATTTACCAACTACGAAACAACAACTATCTCTCCCCGCTCTATTTGATCTTCCCTTTAAAAAGAAGAAAGGTGCCGGTTTAGTATGTGATCTACCCAAAAAATATGATCTACAACTACCTTTTCCACTTTCCACTCTCACTCTCTCACTCTCCACTCACACTTTTACTCACACTTCTACTCTCACTCTCCACACTATGATCTAGCACTTCCACTACGGTTTAGTACGTGATCTATCCAAGAAATATCACTAGGTAGATCACAAGCTAAACTAGAAACATGTAGGCAGGGTTCCGGAGTCGGAGGTTTTAGGAAGGAGTCGGAGTTGGAGTCGGAGTCGGAGTCGGACTGTTAAGAGGACTAGGAGTCGGAGTCGGAATATTTTATCCGACTCCGACTCCTCATGTCCAATTTCTTTACATATTAGTGATGTTAACCACGCAACTTACGCGGCCGCGCGGCAGTGGAGTGCAGTGCAATAATCTTTTTAAGAGAACCTTGCCGAGTATCGCGCGACACAGCGTGCGACTCATAAAAAGTTTACATTTTAATTTGTAAGCAAATATTGTTTTGGGTAATGCTATGCTCGGGCAGCCGATTTAGTTGCTTCCCTTTCTTCAATCCAATGACAGGAAGCAAATGCCAGGTGTATAATCAATTACTACCCTAAGCAGCCTCTTTCTATAGTACAGTGGTACCTTGACATACGAGTTTAGTTCGTTCCGTGACCGAGCTCGTACCTCAATTTGCTCGTAATGCTAAGCGAATTTTTCCATTGAAACTAATGTAAATGCCATTAATCCGTTTCAGCCTCCAAAATGCCCCACATTTTTTATTTTTGACGTGTCTTTAAATAAGTACTTTTTCCAACACAAGCAAGTGTTGAACGTCTGTTTTCATCACTAAGGCTCATCAGAACAGACCAAAGGGCTGCAATAAAGAAGAAACTCACAGAAGCAATTTAGTTTTTATGAGCAAATTTTTAAAGTAAAATTTTTGAAAATTAAAACTTATTCTTCTTGCTCTATTCTTTTAAAAAAATATCAACCAAAAGTTTAGAACCAAAGTGAATTTTTTAATAATCTCCTAATTTGAATGTCAATAAACGGCAGGGAGCCTGCATGTTCAGTCTCGTACAAAAGTACAATAATTGAAATATTCATGAGATAGAAACTACGGACCTCCTTTTATTTTGTTTACAAAATCCGACAAAATTCACATATATATTCCTACTATCAATATATAACCAAGAATTACTGTGAAGAAGATGGACTCCATGCCATCAAACTAATGGCTGAAGTTTATTTGAGAGAAATAAGGATGAGCTTATTATTGGTATGCAAATATCAACATTTTTCTCTAAAGTTTCTTTATATGCAGTGGGTGATGCAGGAAAATTCTAAAATTAGTCGCATTTTATTGTTTTTTTTGTAGTCTATAATTGTGGGTTTAAATTTTTAATTCTTTTACATATAGCTTTTTGTTTTTTTACTTTTATAAACTTTTGCTTTCAAATTTTCATTGTCAATAAATTCCATAGTTATTACTAACATTTGTAAAAAATTTTACTATTAGAAAATTTTCATATTTACGTTTTAACCTCATTGCCTACTGATAAAAACGAAACTAAGCCACCTAAAACAAGAAGCACTAGACTCGAGTTTTGCTTTTGTTAAAACTCGTCAGTGATGCATACCTCGTTGAGTTTTGAACCGACTAGATGTAGTCCTACACGCAGGAGACAACACTCAGGGTCTAGTCCTACACCCAGGCCCTACACAAGTCGTTAATTGTATTAACATTAAGGTTTGTCGTGGGTTCGATTTACCATGGGAAAAATAATAACTGTAAAATAGACTAGAGATAACATCATAATTATCCATAAAATATTTTGATGTTTAGAAAATGTAATAAGCATTAAGTATAGAATACATATTTAGTTTCGAGTTGTGTGTGCCATTTCGAGTTAGTTTTCTAAATGTAATTTGTATTAATGTTTCATTCAAACACAGTAAGAATTATAGTTAATGGGTTGTGTATATAATATAATTATATGTATATACGTATTTATCAAAACATAAATATAACAAAAAAAAACATGTGGTATTAAAATAGTGCCAACAGACTGTTCGCCTGTGAGGCTCGTCAGGGAACACAACAATTAAAAAAAGCAATATTATTTACGTTGAAAGAAATAAAATATGCAAAAATTAAAAGTTAAAATAAATTTTACGCTTCAGATAAAAACTTGCATCTTAGAAAAATAGCGCTACCAAAAGTTTGGGTTTAAACAATTATTTTACTCAAGTTAGTGATTGATTATTAAATAATTACTTTTGTTACGAGATATTAAAAGAAAACATGCTGTAATGTTGCCCATACTCGTAGATGTATTAAACTTGGCCAAGCTGCCGAAAAGATTAAAGTGTAGAAAAGTTTATGGATCATTAGTTAAAAGCAAGTGTTATAAAAAAATTTTTTTATACTGTATAAAACACTAGTATGGATCATTCGTTAAGAGAGAGTGTTATAAAAACATTTTTTTATAAAATGATTCTTTTATAACACTTTCTTTTAACTAATAATCCATAAACTTTTTTACGCTTTACCGGTAATCTTTTCGGCAGCTTGGCCAAGTTTAAGAATACATCTATGCGCAACATTACAGCATGTTTTCTTTTAATATCTCGTAACAAAAGTAATTATTTTCTAATCAATCACTTACTTTAGTAAAATAATTGTTTAAACCCAAACTTTTGGTAGCGTTATTTTTCTAAGATGCGAGTTTTCATCTGAAGCGTAAAAATTTATTTTAACTGTGTCCCCTGTTGAGCTTACCAGTGAAACAGTCTGTTGGGACTATTTTAATAAAATGTTTTTTTTTTAATATTTGTGCTTTGATAATCAGGAATAATCGTTCTGACTATTGAAGCCATTGAGCACCCTTCTGAAGAGCATCAGTAATTTGCAGTTATACATAGTCATATACATAATTTTTTAAAGTAAATATCTTTTTATGTATTTAAAAAACCTGACTTATCTTGTGCAACTGTCAACTCGAAAGGATGATTTTTGCTTAGTTAAATCTAATTTAAGATAAATACTTTGCCCATACTAGGAAGTCGGAGTCGGAGTCGGCATTTTAGAAATTTTAGGAGTCGGAGTCGGATGTTAATCTTCCGACTCCGCAACCCTGCATGTAGGTAGATCACATACTAAACCAGCACCAGAAGAAACATACAAAATTAAAACAAAATTTAAATATTTCTTGGATAAATTTTTCCCTGCTCTTGCACAATAAATCCAAATACGTTTTACTAATTCGTTTATTTTATATTACAATATTTTCTTCAGTGCTTTCAATGTTATGTCATAATATGTGTTTATTTATTCTATCTACTTCTAAGGACTTAGCAAGACTGCCCACCACTATAAACAATAAAGTTTTATTTACACTATGTTATTATTCTTTTCTCGCAAAAATGGAATAATATCAGACACTTTTTCTTTGCGTTCTTTTTTCTCTGTGTACTTTTTTCACTGCAATGTGCTATATCATACCAGTAGTACGTTTTTCTTCTTCTCGTTGCTCTACACGCAACTATATATACTCAAATTACACTTTTTAAATCAATCTTTCAAAGACAAAACAAATAAATCACCGACTGCAAATTGCCTTTGTAATGTAATGTGTCCCTATTTTCTCTGGTGTATTTCATATCTTTTTCTTTGGGTTTTTTAAAATCCAATAACCTCATCCTGTTTTGTATATATCATGTACCGTGTATAATTAATTGCATCTTGTGTATTTTATAATAAAAGATTAAAAAAAAAAAGTAAGTGCACTGCTTCGCGTTAGCACGGCATTGTGCAAGCTGTTCACTACCCGGAATAGTCACATGATCACAATTCAATCAAAACCATAATAATAAAGGATGCAATTTCGGGGACGGAGTTGTTAAAATTTGTCAAGAAAAAAAAAAAAAAGACGAGTCCTAACAAGGACGAAACAGGTTTGTCGGCACTTGCTTGTTGATTAACTTGACCATTCTTACTTAAAATTCCTGAAACATTGATCAAACCGCTCATGTCAAAAGCAGCTGGTCTTGTGTAGGGAAAAACATACAGCTAGATGATGGCAAAGATTTCACTCTCTGATTTTACGATTAAATCACCGATTAATGAGCTTGCAAAAGACATGGAGTGTAAAGCTCTCAAAAAATTACAACCCTTACTTTTTTATGTTCAATTCAATGTGATGAAACAACTGGTATTGCCAAAATGTCGCAGTTGTTAGTCTATGTTCGTTTCATTTGAAAAAGATATGCTATTTTGCAGACCCCTAGAGACCACATGTAGAGCAAAAATGTATTTAAAGTTGTCTCCACGTTTATTGCAACAATAGTATACCTTGGAAAAATTTGTCGGTGTCTGCATTGATTGTGGTCTGACAATGTTTGTGTCTCAAAGTGAATTCATTGTGAGGATAAAGCTAAAAATCTTCGATTGGGTTAGATCTCATTGCGTGATTCACTGAGAGGTTCTGTGTTTCACATATTGCTACGAAAGATAAGCTTGCAAAAATCATACAAGCCGTAAACCACCTGATGTCAATACAAAACTGTTTACCAAGCTTTGCAAGGACATGGATTTTAAACATGAGACTCTGCTTTTTCATACATCCGTTTGGTGATTATCAAAATTCAAAAGTTAACATATTTGCCGACAAGTATGAAATAAAAGAATAATTTTTGCTGTTTTTTGAAGCTCATGAGAAACAAGATCTTCTTTTCTTTATCAAATCAAAAGAGTTTCATCTGACGTTGGCAAATCTCGTGGTTATTTCTGCAGCATTAAATGTTTTATATTTGATTTTGCAAAGCAATAATGTCAACCGTATCAATGACTATGATACCATCAACGTTTTTGTGGCAAAATTGAAGTTGGGCGTTGTCGAATTAAAAAAGAAAATGCAGCTTCCTTTCCCAAACTAGACATTGCCCTTGAGAAAAACCAAAATTGAACTTGGGCGTGCTTAAAGTCGAGTTGGAGGGTCAGCTGCGACTTTTAAAACAAGAATTCGAATGCAATTTCCCAGATTTGAGCGAAACTAAATTTCCAAAATTGAAGGTGACAAGGAATCCTTTTTGCCTAAACAAGAATATTCTTTCCGAAGATTTCCAGAAAGAATTTTTAAAAATAAAATGCACCTCCACTGCAAAAAACAATTTTGAAGCTATGTCACTGACTAATTTCCGGGAGAAATATGTAAACATATACTAGAGTGTAGGTGCTGTAGCTTGAGGCACACACCTTTTGTTTTTATTGACTTACGTGTGCGAAAATGGCTTTTTTTCATGGGTATAAAGACAAAACACAGGAGCAAACTTGACTGTGAAGCCGAAAACACCACGTAATCTAGTACAAAGTCACGAATTAAACTTTTGGTTTCCAAAACACAGTAACATCCTTTTTATGAACAAAATTTAATTATTGTTGTTCATTCATTCATTCATTCATTTTATTATATTTATCATTCATTCATTTTATTTTATTTATCATTCATTCATTCATTTTATTTTATTTATCATTCATTCATTCATTCATTCATTATCATTCATTCATTCATTCATTCATTCATTCATTCATTCATTCATTTATTCATTTTATTTTATTTGTTCTATTCACTGTTGTTTCAATAATTTCAAAATCTATTAAGAATTAAAAAAAAAAAAAAATAACCAACATTATTTACAACATACAACAACTTTATAAGTTAAACATTGCTATTTTCATGTATAAATTTTTTAATAAACAATTGCCTACAGCGTTTAACAACGTATTTCAAACAAAAACATTCAATATGATCACAAGGAGCAACTCTCAAATTATACCCATATCATGTAAAAATACGGTCTCCAAACAATCTATTAGATACATTGGACCTAAACTTTGGAACCAATTGCCTGCCAGCATAAAAAAGAGTAATTCATTGAGTGCATTCAATAAAAAAGCCAAAATTTGCTTTCTTGAAGAACTATTTAACACCTAAACTACTTGCTTCCTCATGCAACTTGTTGTTGGTTTTCTTTTTTTTATGTTTCAGAAAATCATCTATATGTTCGAACAAAACAGTGCTCCGACGATTCAACTGCCTTACCGGCACAGATTGGAATAATTTTGCTACAAATTTGTCTTGACTTTATATCAACACGTTTATAATTTTATTAATCTTTCGTTCAGTAATGAAAATATTATTTAATTTTATTTTTTTCTTTTTTTTTCTGCTTGTGTATGACTGTGTTGTACTGAGGTATTTGTTCTTTGAAATAATCATATGATCCAGAACAGAATTTCTTTCGGTGGGTTTGTTTGCCTATTCGGCCGGTGGAGTATGTTCAAGCTTTCACTGAATTTGAGGCTTGATCATATTCTATGAGCCACACTCTGCTATGGTCCCACCAATGCACCGCTCCCACGGCAGAGTTTTGTTTTTATCAAATGACCTCAATGTAACTTAATTTTTAATGTGCTTCTTATTTTTATCTTCCTTTCTTTTTTTTTCTATAAACAAATTTATATTGAGGTGAAGCAACCTTGCTTTTTGTAATACAACGTCTATAAATAATTCATTACTATCTTTGCAAGGTACAACGTACTTTCGTTTTGTTGCTTCTTCCTTTTTGTAATCCGCAGTCTTAATTATGTTTATTATTAAATAATTATAGTTGCATTTTTATTATGTGGCGAAGCGGAAATAAAAGAAAACTGAACTGAACCGAACTGAACTGAACTGAAAAATTGAATAAAAACGAAACTGCAGTATATAAGCAAAATCTTTTTTGTTCATACAAAAAAGCATAAACGATGAGGCTTAGACCTACCATTGGCCGCACGCAGAATTTTGTCAAGGAAAGTTTTGAGAGGCAAAAGAACTTTTATACCGGTTATTAAGTCCATCTTCAAAAGTTGAGTAAGATTTGAAAAAAGGTCTTGAGTTGAAATCAAAGATTCAATAGAGTGTTTTTTGTTTTTGAAAGTCAGGTGAAAACTGAAAAAAAGTTCTTTACTCGCAATCAAAGGCAATTTTATATTAAACTGAAAGCAAATCCTACTTTTATTCTTCCCTTTTTAAGTCTTTACGATTACGAAAAAGAATTTTTAGCTTTCGCTTTCAAGTGAAAACCTTTTTTCAGCAATCACCCAATTTTTAAAGACGGCTAAAAGTAGTCGTATTAAAAGTAGTTTTGATTCTAAAACCACACAGTAAATAGCCTAGACGAACTTTTTTATTATTTTTCCTGCCGCAACAGTGCGAGAGCCTCCTTCTGTTTTCTTATTTAAAAAAAAATTTTCAAAGAAATTCCAGTCAAATATTTATCATCTCGAAACGTCTGTTGTAAACTAATAGTTTTTTTTAATTATTTCGTTGGATATTTCAGCAGAGAGTACAACAAAATTGTTTGAGTATTCTTTGAAAACAATTTTTTGAAGCTATATCTTAATTTTAAACCGTTAAAAGAGTTGATAAGTTCGTTGCTATTTGTAGTTGTATTTTATGCTTTGCGATATTTGTGTTATTTTTTTTAATCTTACAAGAAATCATGATATGTAGTGCTTGTGTGAAAATGAAACAAACTAAATTTGCTTTTTTTGTTTGTATTTTAACAGCCAATGACGTCAATCGATCCGCCTATACAAGATAGGAAATCAACTTTTTCCTAAAATACTAACGCGCAACCTAGTTTGCATTTTACAACAGCTGAGCCAGACTGACAAGCAATCAAATTTGCATCTTTTTAGCTATCGATGCTTTTCAGTGAAGCAAGTGAAAAATATCATTGTAAGTACTTAACCAATTAGCTTTAAGTGAAAAAGTTTTGAATGTAGAAGTCTAAAAAATTTAAAATATTAAAAAAGTCATTCAAATTCTTTAATTTTGAGTTAATTTCATGTTGTTGTGGCAAGTTGAAGAATTATTATTTCCAGCAAACAACAAAGATATAAACTAAGGGCGGCTGTAAATAAAAATAAAAAAGAAAAACCGGTTTCTGGGTGGCAAAATTTTAAAAGTTAGAAAACGTTTTATGGGGAATACGAAATGCTTTGTTAATATATCTGGCGAACTTGTGTTAAAAATTAAGTGAAGCACCTTGTATAGGTCCTATTTTTAACATGTCTTAATTGATGTCAGCAAAAAGCCCAAGTGAGACAGAATAGGGTATGTGTTTTTATATACACAATATAAAAAGTTATGTGTGCTGAATTGAACTTGATTTAAATTTTTTTGGTCTACAAGTTAGCTAGTGTTAGCAGTTAATAGTTAGCAAGTGCACTGTTAGTCTTGTAGCTTTATTTAAAATGGCGAATAAACAAAATTTCGCCAGTTGATAGAAAAGCCGAAAAAATGAATAAAGAAACGAAGAGTAAAAGACTAAAGTAGAAACTCAATGTTGGCAAAAACAACTAGGTGATGAAAACATGGTTGACTCATTGGCATTTATAGGCCTTCACACTTTACACTAGCAAGCAGCCAAGCGGTAGTGCAGTAAGGTTGAAGGATTGATAGTTGATTTAAGTTCTTCTATCATTGGGGTGAGCAGCAAGCGAAATAGAAGGTCTTGAAAGACAGACATATAAAGAATGTTGTAGATATGTATTAGTGCATGTTGTACACCCTTAACGTGCACTAATATACTGCTTGTATTGCAGCTATATCCAGTACATAATCTGCTGATTGGAGAGCGTTGTTCTTTTATCACAAGCCTAGACGACCAATTAAAATTAAAAGTACCGGTAAGCCTATTTGCTGTTTTCAATACTTGTTTTAGTCCTGTGTAAACAATAATATTTTGTCTAAATTTATCCTTTTTTGTTGTTTTCAAAAACGTTGTTAAACTTGATATCATACGAATGGTGTTTTATTGGAAATTTACTCGACGACGTTTAAAGTAACCATTTCTTGTTCACATACGCGTATGATCCGGGGGTAAAAGGGCAATTCTCCCCCCTTCCGTTTCAAACTAAAAAATTTGGGAAAAACAATAAGTTCTTGGGCACTGGCAATAATTTCTTTGGGCAAAAGCAGTAGTTTTCGGGAAGAGACAAGGAATTATTTGGGCAGGATAAAGTATCGCAAGTAAGGACGATCCGGATCAGGGTTTCTCAACCGGGTCTGCGAGGCATTCTCTAAGGAGCTACGAGCAGAGACATTCGCTGAAGACCTTTTTTTAGTCTTTACTAGTTATATAATTCTATGAAAAAATCAGAAAATGAAGAAATCAGAGACAGTTTCAAAGTGATAACCTTTTTTTTAGTTATCACCAGTCTTTTGAGACAATAGTTTTATTAATTAGCAGGCAGCCATGGGTGCTGAGAGTCTCTGAAAAGGGGTTATAAACCATGAAGGTCAGTTCATGGAACGAACAGAGCTAAGATTTGAAGTGATTATTTTTTACTTTTTTTATAGTTTTCACCATGGATTTGGGACGAAAATGAGAAATCGGACTCAGAATGGAAGTGAAGACCTTTTTTTTAACGTTTACTTTCAATATTAAGAAATTGGACGAAGAATGAAAGTGAAGACTTTTTTTTAGTTAACACTAGATTTTTGAGACAATAATGTGTGACATTTTGTGATACCTATGGCAATGCTACCGAGTTATAATTTGGACAAGCGCCAAGAAAATGCCCATTTGACTAAGGCCTAGAAGCATTTTAGCGCTGCATAGAAAACACTGTGTATCTGTAGCCTACAGTAATGTAAGCTGATTTTTAACTAGCTAAAACTCCAAAAATTCTGTGTAGCACGTAAGTATATTTTAATGGTCCTCAAGAACTACGTGTCTAATCAATAGCGTACCGAGGATTTTTTAAAGAAAGGGGCCACACAACCACAATCAAACATGCTTAGTAGAAAAAATTTTTAAAGTGGCAGCTAAAAAAAGGTCTTCACTTTAAATCAGTCTCAGATTTCATGATTTTTGTCTCGGAAAACTAGTGATATTAGAAAAAACAAAAAAGGGGTCTGCGCATAAAATCCGTCTTCGGTTGTCTGGCAGAATTTCTGCCCAAAAAGGCGGGACGAAGCCCTAAAGTATTAGTATTTCCAAGGGGGGCTATGGCACTAGAAGTACTGTCCTACGTATGGTAAGCCTACGTATTAGTGATCTCCAAGAGGGGACATGGCAAATGCTGCCCCGCTAAATACGCTAGTGTGACTGTGTGTCTAATCATTTTGAAGTAGTGGTGTAAGAAACAAGTAGATATAATAATATCCAATCAGTCAACAATCGTCTAAGTTTATTTAAAAAAGCTCGTGGATAAGCAAAACTATGCAGTCTAATTAGTCTGTTTGCTATATATTTTGAAACCAGTTCTACGTGGAATCTGAAAGCTAATTTGGCAGCGTACGAATCGAAAAGAGCACTGCAACGATAACAAGCACGATCGATACCATCATGGTTCAAATCCTCCTGTCGTCATTCTGTTGCGAATTTAAAATACGTGGCCATATAAAGTAACCAGCGTTCATATCATTCTATCAAAACTATAAAACAATTATAAAACTTTTCACTCGACAGCAATATACGGGCATCTTCGAAAGTAAGCTCGTCGCTTGAGAGTTGTCCCTACCTCCAGATATTTTTCTCCTTCGAGTCAGAAGGTTACATAGAGATGGTGATGATAATACAATTCAAACAAGGCAAGGCAACTTTAAAGCTCACAAACAACCTGCTAAAAACCAAAAATAAAAATTATCAAGTTTAATTTTCAAAAGCCTAATTTTTAAGATTAAATGGCTTTGCTGTGAGGTTACGATCCATTCATTCTGTGTAATAAATTTACTGTAGAATCACCAAAACCAAAAATAAAATTGGTTTTATGTATTAAGACACATACATAAGTTTAAAATTTTTTGCCGTATAGCAGTACTATGTATGGCGAAATTTCTGTCAAAAAAGAAAAAAATGTTTGACTTTATTTTGTACATTAAAACATACAGACAAGCAAAATTTTTAAGCTCTGTTTTCTCAAAGTTATAAAATGTTCAGTTCTTTTCAGTTCAGTTTGATTTCCTGTTAAGCTAAATAGTGAGAATACAGCATTGCAATCATTAATGATATATTTCTACAAGTGAATGAGGATTAGAAAAAGAAAGAACCATACAACCGGTTTGCGATGTAAGTTTTTGTATTTACATGTATATATGCAAACGAGATATGAAACAAGCATTGTTAGGAGAAACAAAGTAGCTGCAACAGATCTTTGTATAGAACCAATTAATTTTAAATAAACTAAAACTAGAGGAGGCTTGCTTTAAAAAATAATGTTGAAATTTTATCAGCCACTTTTACTCCTAAATTTTTGAATGATTGTTATGAATAAAAACAATATATTGAGCTTATTTCAGTCATAAAATTTGATGGCTTTTCTATTTATACGGTACAGTTACTGTAAAGCTAAAGAAGAACAACTCAAAAACGCTTAAACGCTGTTAAAATATATTAGCTGATTAGTAGAAAAATCTGAGATCCTATTGAACAAAATATTTTAAAACTCATTCTTCCCTACTGATACACGTCGGAATTCGACATTCTTGCTACGGTTAAACACATATCTTCAGTGGAAAAATTTACTATTAAAAATATATCTTTACTCCGACGTATGAAGTATTAGAATTAGGAAAGGAGTAAGGAAATATAATGCACATAAAATAACAAGCGTAGCATATTAGAAACTGCGAAGAATAACTTTTGAAGATTTTTATTTTTTTTAAGCTAGCAGAGATTATAATTTTTGTTCACACTTTTAAAAACTAACATTAATTAGAATAGCGAGAAAAGAAATTGCAAAAAGAAGAATGGCTTTACAACACACAGCTTACGTTAGAAAAAAGCTTTGCAGGTCTACGTTTGAAGTTTATCGGCGTTATTGACAATTTGATTTAACGGGCGCTTCCGCTATGACAAGTTTTAAATGAAGTCATGTTTTACAAAAGGATGACTAGTAGTAAGGTCAGAAATTTAGGCGCGACTGTGCAGCTTTTAACAAATCGGTCTTTTATGCAAAACCAAACCTTTTCTTGTTTTGAATATGATTGTGTTTTGTAGAATCAATGAAATTTTGTTTGGTAGAAAAAAAATCAATTAAGGGACAGGGTTGTTTGGTTTAACAAAATTGTTTATGTTCTTTAAAAAGAGAATGAAAAACAACCTTATTAATTCTCCAAAAGAATTTGCAAAAAAAGTAACCCAAAAGCTTTTAAACGGCATCATTGAATTAAGAATTAACGTTTTTGTGGAATTTGTCACGTTATGCATAAAGCTTGTTTTCACTACAAGGGTGGAATAAAATATTCTTTGTTTCTTTTATTGATTTTTTACAGTTCGCTTAGCGCGTAAGCGCGAATTGAAATGGAATATGGTCATCTAAATAGTTAACAAGGTTTCTTGTTTTTTTTTGCCACAATATATTGACAATTTAAGACGACAGGAGCCGCCTAAAAGTACGGAGCGTTGTTTTGATAGCAGTTAGGATTTAATCGTTATCAGGATCCAATTGTTATCGGTTCGACTCTTGTTTTGATTGTATTGCTGTGTGAAAGTGACGCTTTACGTCACTTTTTGTACTTAATGCCACAACCACAGCAACTGTAAGTTGTAAGAAAATTTTAATCAGACTGCAATATCTTGATATTTTGAAAATATCAAGAAAACTTTTGATGGCTTGACGGTCTAATACAAGAGGGCGTGCCATTATCAACGTTCTATAAGTCGGAAGAATAAACAGTCGCAATGACAATGATGAATTTATGACACGATTAAGTTTTTAATTTGGCAAAGACTCGGGTTTGTAAGAAACAAGAAATCCTGGTATAAACCCAATTTTTTGTTGTATTGCTGCCTGTTTTTTATTTTTCTTTCAAACATACTTTCACTTTAGTTTGTTTCTTTTATTTGTCAGTGATTACAAATGCTCGTGTCGTTACACTTTAAAACATAGAAAACTAAATTACGTAATGAAACAATGGGAATCGAAACCTCTCAAACAGTGATGGTCTTACAAAAAGGGGGCCCGGTGCAAGAAAAGTAAGGGGGCCACTATTTAGTGTTCCAAAACAAAGCAATCTAAAAATAAAGGTTAATGTCAAAAGGTGAGCCGTTTTTAGTGTATGAAAACAAAGTAATCTCTAAAAAAAAGTCTTTAATTTAAGGGCACTGTTGAGTGATCCAAAGCATTGTGATCTCCAAAAAAAGTCGTCTTTTTATTTGGAGTGCCACTTTTAGCGTATCAAAAGAAAAGTATCTCTAAAGAAAAAAAAGTTTTCTGTTTAGGGGAACCACTGTTAAGTGTTTCAAATCAGTGCGGTCTCCAAAAAAATAGTCTCCAAAAAAAATTTAAAAGGTGCCACTTTTTAGTGTCTCAAAACAAAGTTATCTCTAAAAAAAATTATTTTTGACATACCATCGACATCCTGGTGCTACTATGAAGAAATAGAGCAAAATCTTGTGTAGGAGGGGCCACGTTTTGATGTATTTTAGGGGGGCCGGTGCGGGCGCTCCGTTTGCACCCTATTAAAGCCATCAATGTTCTCAAACGGGGCCATTTATGGGCTTTTAAATTGATTACATTAGCATGTAAATAAAGTTTCGTAAATTTTCGTTGGCATATTGAGCAATAATAGACTTAGTCTAATCGAATCGCATTTGAGAATTTGAATGAAATAAGTTTTAGGTAATTTGGGAAATTGCCAATGCAAACCAAGCAGTTAAGTTTTCCATGGGATAAGAAATAGAAAGTAAAAACATTTAATTCAAAAAGAACTAGCTGTTAGTTCGTCATAACGTTTATTTGAACCGAATAGCATTACATATTCTTCACTTGTAGTTTTCTATTGTGCAAATCCGAATAAAACGTAGCGAATTCGTTCAAGCGTTTATTTTTCAAATAACATTATAATTTCACGCACTGTGGAGTCCAATCTTTTGTAATAAAAGCGTTGTAAACAAAATTTTTCTCTTTCACGTTACTTTTTAAAACTGGTAATTGCTTTTTTTGATTAACAAAATACTATACATTATCAGCCGTGCTTAAATTTTCGCTTTCCAAAACGGTGCCCTATCTGAATATTGTACTCATCTAAATCAATTTTTTATGCTTCAGTAATTTTTGATACGTGTCTCCGCCGTCATCGTCTCTTTGACTATTTGATGAACGAACGCTATAAATTTAAATATTTTCAGGTCATTTGTATTCAGGGCTACTCAGCTATATCAAACTTATTTCTAAAATATGATTTATGTTGAAAAGCTTCACTCAAAAATATATTTCTCTTTCTTCCGTATTTCACCTTGTGTACTTATTTTTGTCAAGAACTTACTAAATAGAGGAAGTTCACAATCTTGTTTGTAACTGCTTGAAATTTGTACGAGTAAAAGGGTAGAGGTGGCAGCTCTCATTTCGATCTTATCTTAAATTGGTGCTCCCATTTTTTCTTCTTCGTATAGCCGCATTAGCAACTATTGTAGGTAAGCAGAGCTGAGGAATTTATCGTAAAGTACCTCTGGTAGGAGCACGAGACAAATCGCTTAACTGGACTGGGCATCAAACTTGCGTTGTTCTGCTTGCAAGTCAGAATGTTATCACGTTGAGCTTTTCTGCTCTCACGATCCTGACTGATTAAGCTGATGAAGAAAGAAATTTCAATGTTTGTCTTGTTTTCAAGACAGAATTTTTCATTTGGAGCATTTTTCTACTTTTGTGTGCCATTTCAGTATTGCAAAACTAGAACCGACATACTTCGTGTGTAAACTTGAGATAACAGCTGGAAAAAAGCTGACAAGCATAACAACCATCAGCAATCAGATCTTTTGCTGCGTTAGATTTAATGTTTGCTCAGTTGTTCATGGAAGTGGTAGCACTTCACATAGCGCAAGCGTCGCACCGTGTATGAAAACAAACTTTATAAAACCTGCTTTTTATTTATCTGGTTTAGTAAGTAAATTAATTTGCAGCCATGTTTATTTATTAAATTTATGTTTCGGACTATTTAGCAGACAATAAATTGACACGCCACATTTCCTGCTGATTTTGCAGATCAGTTTTTGCGTAGGGTTGTTCCTCAGTATTTCCTTACAATTGTTTGCAGCGTGGTCTTGCGGTCAAGAGCGTCATGATTGTAATCGACAGGGTCGGGGTTCAAAACCCACTCGCGCCATTCTGATGTGTCCTTGGATAAAACATTTTACGACGCTTTCCCCTGTTCGGTGGTCTAGGCAAGTAGTTCTAAATTTTAGTCACATCTCTAATAAAAACTAAAGAATCAAAATAAAAAATTTCAACCGGACAGCGATCTCCGGATGTAAGTCGGGTGTTTGTTCCGGAACCTTCTATTTATAGCACTTGTGACGCTTTCCTGTGAGGCAGAGGATGAATATAGAGGTGAATAGGTGAAAATTAAAAAGTAAAATAAAAACTCTTTTGCGCGCAAGAATCTTGTTCGAAAATAAAAACTCAAACTAGTCCGAGTCAAAATTTTCGCGAGACAATACTGCAGCTGAATTATACCAAAAGACTCTTCAGTGTAACCGTTATCATTTATTTTTTAGGAAGAGAGGTAATTTTTAAAATCCATTTAAAAATAATAGCAAGCAAAATCCAACATTTCATTTAGTTTGTAAAATTTTTTTTTTTTTTTTTAAATGCTGAACGTTTTCGACTATCATCAGTCCTTATCAAAGCATCTAAAAATTGTTTAAAATCATCTAAAAATTTTTTAACCATAAACGATAAATACATTCAATTAAACTAAATAAACAATAATTTTCTCAAGTTTATGCTGTCACTGTTATTACAAATTCAATTTAAAAGCAATGATAATTACACAAAACAACCTCAGAATTCATAAGAGGAAAAAAAGGGAAAAAAGAGAAAAAAAGAATACAAATCACATGACTAAATTCGAATATTTACTATGAAAAGATGATATTTACTATAAATTAGAATAGTTGTAGCAAGAAAGACGAGCCATTTTCGTACAGTTGTTTATTTAATTTTGGTTTAATGTTTTTTAATTAGTAACGCTTCGTGAATTTTACAGTCGTAATCTGATGAACATTTCTTTATAACACTAAAACGATGTATTAAGCTATCCATATCGTTTTTATTACACAAATTACGTTCAATAATATGATCTTTATTTTGCCTTTGACCGAAGAACCTAAACTAAGTGTTCCTTTGCTCTTGTTACCACATGACGTGTTGACTTACCGATGTAAGTCAGACCCGCATCGCACGGACACGAAAAGCGATAAACAACATTTGATAACAAAAGCACAGGTGTGTTTGATTTTAAATTGAAATAGTTTCCAACTTTGCAAATTTTATATATATAGGTGTTAAATGCACGGCAGAGAATTTCGAAATAAGTTTTGAAATGTCTTTTCGAAATATGTGAGATTGTTTCCCCACATATGGAATTTCAACTGCAATGGTTTCTTTTTCGTTTTTATTTGCAGGTTGCGTCTGATTTAAATTTGTTTGTCTACTATTCATAAATTGGTAAAGAACTGTATCGAAAAAATAGTTTGGTATCCATTATTACAGAACATTGATCTTAATTTTTTTATTTTAATCTGGAAGAACTGGCGATTGGAACAAATATTTTTGGCACGATTTAGCATACAACTAATTAAGTTTGATTTCCACTTTAACGGAAAAATTGCTTTGAAATTCAGAAATACTGGTGTATGAGTCGGTTTTCTCCAAATCCATGATTGTAAATTATTATTGTGTATTTTAAATTCCATGTCCAAAAAGGGGAAAGTATTAGTAGACTTTTCTTTCGTAAATTGCAAGTTTTTATGTTGTAAATTTAATCTATGTAAAAATTCCACACTGTCTGCTTCGTTGTTAAATATTGCAAAAATGTCATCTACATATCTAAAATAGACTTTTGGGGAGGAATTGAGTTGCTGTTGTAAAAAGCGGGTTTCCGTTTCAGCCAGAAAGAAGTTAGCTGTAGTTAGGACCTAGTGGTGAACCCATAAAAACACCATCGATTTGCTGAAATAATTTGTCTTTGAATAAAAATATTCCTTTAGTTGCTATATTTAATAATTTTTTAAGTATTTTCTTTTTTATCGATAGTTAGAGTTCTTGTCATAAATTTTATCTGAAATAACGTCGATTGTTTCTTGCAAAGGAACATTTGTAAATAAGGATTTGACATCGAAGCTTACCATTACTTGATTTGAATTCAGATTAATTTCCTGTAGTTTTTCTAAGAATTCATAAGATGAGCGCAGCTTGTGTTTATCTGATATATATGGCTTAATGACTGTATCTAAGAATTTAGCTAGTTTGTATTCGGGAGAGCCCACCATCGAGATAACCGGGAGTGCAGGATTATCCTCTTTATGTACTTTTATTAGTCCATATAACTTGCCTGGTGTAGATCCGGTTGGGAGAAGGCGCTGAACAATTTCGTTTCCGTATGGCTTTGGATATTTCTAAATGTGATATTTGATTGATTGTTTTCTTACTATCAAAGGGTGTGATTTGCTTTCTTCGTTATCATTAATTTCAATGAACTTAGTAGAATCATATATTATGGAATCTAATTTGGAAAAATAATCTACCGAATTTAGTACTGCAACTTCTCTACCTTTATCCAACTTACAAACTTTAATATCTGAATCTTTAAAAAAATTTAGTAAAGAGCGATGAATAGCTTGAATATTCCGTGTAGCACATACTTGTTTGGAACGGTTTATAAATTTCTGAAAGTAATATTTGATCTGATTTTTAAATTCTTGATTAATCTGTGTTTTATGTTTGTTTCTTAATGTGTAGGTTAATTTCTCTAAGTTTGCTTTTACATTATTTTCATAGATTTTTTTTAGGAAGTATATAGTGTTGTAGACTGTATTGTAGCGACTTTAATTCGTTGATAGATAATTTTCTTTTACTTAAATTTACTATTGAACTCGGACTTTTATTTCTTTGCGAAATCTAAAGCTTAAACAATTTTTGCTGGTGAATTTTTATTGTCTCATTCATTTCTTTGTGAAATTTGTCTGTTAGCAGTTTAAATAGACATAATTTTTCAATCAAACTTATCTTTTTTAACGCAAGAGTTTTGAAATTGGTAAATTCCAAACTAGCCTTTTTCTCATCCTTTTTTGCCAATTTAAATTTCTTGTTTAAAACGATTCTGTATAAGTCATCAGAATTACAATAAACTTGAAGGTTAGGAGGCTTAAACTTGAGAAATTTAGGGCAAAGATTTAAATCTAAGCAATTATCAAAATATTTTATGTCTAAATTTAATTTTAAAACTTTCCATCCATATTTTTTTTTCTATCCAACTTTCCATTTATTTTTTTTTATAAATGTACATCACATTGTTTTATCATTATCATACCATATCCTACATTAATACTCCTAAATTCCAAAGCAACGGGAAAAGCGCTAAACTTAAGAAAGCGGTAGAAGAACCCCACCAAGTTTCGAAATACTAAAGTGCGGTTAAAATTTTTCATTTAGTTTTTTTAGTTTTAAAGACTGTCATGCAGAGGAACTTGCTTTAAAATGTAGATATTTTCAGCACACAGCATAGTAAAGGTAAGTACCAGCTATGAAAACATTCATTTGTCAGTATTGCCATCGAAACGGCGCTGCTGATTGAAACGCCGTACTAAAATTACGACGTCACTAAGAAAATTTTTCTACCCGAAAGAAAACTGAAAGAATTAACACATGACTTTTATAGTTTCTCAAGTTTAAAAAATGTTATTTGTATTGGTCATCAAGCTTTTTTTAGTCTTAATTAATGCTTGCAATCACTATTTTTTATGGTCATCAGGTTCTTCAAGGCCAAAACTGAAGGGCAAGTACGTTTTTTTGATATCGATTGAAATCCATTTGAGACCTAGGAACAAATTAACTTTATTTTCCTTTATATTCAAAAGAATTATTAAACCCGAAGCAGCCCGGTTTTTTTTACTGATAAGCACAGGCGAATTGCAAATAAGTAAAAAGCAACATTTTTATTTGCATTAAAGAACGAACAGGTCAACTTTTTTCCAAAAGGTTTCCTCCCATGTACTGCACGAAACAGTAAGAAAGAGATTAGAGGGCTTGACAATGGTCAAGAAAACGATCCTGCTTAAAATTATTGTCACTAAATCAGTGACTGGAGTGACTTATGTAGTTCTGCGAACAACTTAATTTTAACTGCTTAAACATGCTTTTACACATTCCGACCAGATGGACTACAATCGATACTGTGTTTGAGCTAATGATCGTTTTTTTGGAGGCCTTTAGGAACTAATTTTTTATGGCTAAAACACACTCGATAAATTTTTGTGGATTTCTCTAAATCTAAGGAATGTTTTAAATTATTTTTTACCAGGCTCTCTTTTTGTCTAAAAATCCCCTACTTTCATAAAATTATCGGAATTAATTAAAATAGTTAAACACTCCAGTGGTTGGTTTTGAGATTTTCATTGAAGCCTCAACAACCGAAGTACAAAGAAGGTTTTATGATAAGCTAGCTGAAGTTCTGAAGTCTAGCTTTGAAAAATTTTGCATCATCTTAAATATTCTGATGGATAGTTTTACTTTGAAAACCAACTGACTCGCAGCAATTAGACGAACCTAAATTAAAATTGAACTTGATTCTGCCGTCAAATAAAGTTTGAGATCAGACTTTTAAGAACGATACTGAGAGCTCAACAATTGTGGCGACAAAATCATAAAATTGGGTAAACAGCCTGATCAAAGAAAAGACAGTTGGCAACGTTCCATGAGTTGTTCGACAACGTCTCATTTTTGAACAATCTTCTGGAAAGAGGCCACACTGGTTTCTTCATCGAACACAAAAATATTTTTCAGAAATGACTCTCTTTCTCTTCTCTTCCAATTTATTTTCAATGTTTTTCTTATTTTGAATGCACTGGTGAAAAGGCTGCTCTTATTTTGGCACAGAACAAAGCAGCCGCAGTGAAAAAAGGACCAAGTCTATTTTACCAGAGAAAGTAAGCTTAACCAAGACCTGGGGATGAACAAAATAGTCCCTTAGAACAGGGATGGGCAACCTGGAACCAACAAAGCGAAATTACGTGGCACACAGAAAACTCTTAGTTTTATATTTCCATTTAAATTATTATTAAATACTTTGATGGCCTCACAGCTGATTGGTTTCCTTTAATCAAGGTAAAGTCATTGGCAAAATGGATCAACTTCAAACCTCTCGTTGAAGCATTTGCAAAAAAACTTTATTCATGATTTGCAATAAAACTGAATCGCTTTGAAGTAACAATCTGACATTGAAGAGGCAATATAAGTTTGGCACGCGATTTAATCTCGTTTTAATCGTTGGTCCCGGAAGCGCTAAAGTTTGCATATTCGTGTCTTACAAAAAACATTCAAAGTTGTAATTGACTCCTAAATTTTAGACCCGTACACGATCTAATCGCAAAATTTATTTTATGCCACCATTAAGCCCAAATTTTAATTTTAAAAGTAAATTAAATTGCTGTCAAAATCGACAATTTCTACTACTAAAAGCGAAAACTAAAGATGATAAAATAATTCACAACTGATCGTTTTTTTAGTTGATAATTAATTTAAACCAGTGGTTCTCAACCGTTTATGATTCGTGCTCGTGACCCCCCCGGGGGGGTATAGGGATTTTTTTTGAGAAACCTTGACTTAAACCATTCTACAAATACAACATACAACCACCCGAGCTAACTTACAACAATGAAGGTAATAGGCTACTGAAGCTGAGCATTTCTCCTGGAAAATATGGTCATTGTCTGAATTGCCCCGTCCCGTAAATATTCCGTACATTTAGTAAATCCTGAGTTTTATTTTAAGACTATTAAATTTACCAATTGTTTCTATATCGAGTGTACTATTTTAGATTGATGGTAGCCCACATTGCTTTCAAAAGTTGCTTCAGTGTTTTTGTTTATGTTTTTAAGTCTTTTTAATCTTGCTTTCTGCCGATTAAGGACTCGTTTCCGCTACGAGCGTGGTATGAAGCATTCTTTATTTCTTTTATTGATCTTTCAGCGCTCAAAATCTAAGCGAAGCAAAAAGAATTAATAAAACAAACAAAGAATACTCCATGCCACGCTCGTAGTGGAAACAAGCACTTAATCATTGTTTACTTTTTGATTTAACCTCTCGCACTTTTGACAATGTCACGCTTCTTCATGATGCAGTATTATTTTCTATCATTATCACTATGTTGCATGGAGGTTGAACTTCCTTTGTCTCTTTTGACGTTTGACTCGTTGATTAAAATTTGCACGGAAAAAAACGTTTTCCGGTCATGCATTATAGTCAAGAGCAGTGGCGTGCAGTGACCTCTGAGACAAGTCATGCAATTGGCATGCCAAACCGGGTCATGAAATGCGGTATTTTATGTGTAGTCAATGAGTAAAACATGCATTATATTTCTGGTAGGAAAAGAATTCTGTGTGAGATCTTAATTTTTAGTGCTAATATCATGGTGTTCAAGAACAATTTTCGTTCTAGATTCAACTTGAAATCGTCCCCAAGTAATGTACTTTTTGTCCTAGAAATGCAGTGTTCTCTAAAAAAAAAAGATCATCACTTGAAATCGTTTCTTAATAATTCACTTTTTGTCCTAGAAATGCAGTAATCTCTAAAAAAAAGGTCATCACTTGAAATCGTTCCTTAGTAATGCACGTTTCGTCCTAGAAATGCAGTAATCTTTTAAAAAAAAGGTCATCACTTGAAATGGTTCCTTAGTAATACACTTTTTGTCGTAAAAATGCAGTAGTAATCTCTTTAGAAAAAGGTCATTACTTGAAATCATTCCTTAGTAATGCACTTTTTGTCCTGGAAATGCAGAGATCTTGAAAAAAAGGTCTCCCCTTTCAATTTCTCTCAACTTTTATCCTCTTCGTCCTGAAATTGCAGCATTTCCTAAAAAAAAGTCTTCGCTCCGGATAAGCCTCAAATTTCTCTAATTTCATTCGAAATCAGTACCATTTTTTATTCAATTAAAAAATATATGCCTCATCGCGCAAAAGTTCGTCATGCAATCCCTAAAAATTTGCTCATGCGCTGACCGCACGCCACTGGTCAAGAGTATGATGACACAGAAACGACGGTTGTGTAATGATTTATAATAACTTGTTGTATTCTATCAAGCCAGCCGGTGTTTTAGTTTAAAGGTTTTTCTTTCAGTAAATTACGAGCGAAAACGTGACAAATTTTTATATAAAAATTCAACTCAGTTACTACTCGTCAAAAGAAAAATGTCAATTTTAAACAATAAGCTGAGAGGAAAAGTGACAACGAATCTAACTCGCATTTTACGTTGAATGTTAAGAGTTGATATTGACTACAAACCTTCTGTGATTTACAAGATAAATAGTAGTGAATTCAAGCATTGAAATACATGTATATCTATTTTATAATTTAATCTTTCTGCTTATTCTCAAACAATTTTTATGAGGTTTGATGAAAAGTAAACACAGCCTATTTCATTGACAAAATCAGAAACATTTTTCTTTAAAGCGTACTTCTTACATTTCAAATAAACCATATAGTTTTGAAAAAGATAGAGCAAGAGCTTTAATTAATAAAGAGAAGACACTGAAACGGCATACGCAAAAATAATAGTTATGCAGCTTACCATTCTTCGACTATGTCATTACGCCTGGAACACAAATAGTCCGATTAATTTATTGTTGTTTAACCGTATTTAACACACTTCATCACTATAACAGTAATTACAATCAACTATTTATTCTTAAACTAGCACAGTAGTTTTTTTCTGCACGTCGACCCCTATTCGAGCAATAAAAACCCAATCGACCCCCAATTCAGTACACACTATTCAGGGGCGCCGTAGGTTTTTTGCTGAGGGAGAGCAAAATTAAAAAAAGCACCATATAAGTATTTTAAAAAGGCATCTTTCTTTTCAAAAAAGGAGTAACAGTTTTACCCCTTCGCATCGCAACCGTTTTCAGAGCCAAAATCTAGTGACGACTAAAAAAAAAGGTCATGACTCTCAATCAGTGTCCAAAATCTCTATTTTTGTCCCAAAAACGTAATGATCTCTATAAAAAAAAGTTCATCGCTTTCGATCGAGTTTATGATCTTTGAAACTCGTTTCCACTACAAGCACGAAACGGAGCATTCTAGGTTTCTTTTATTAATCTTTTCGCGCTTAAAATCTAAGCAAGCGCTAAACGAAGCACAAAAAAATCAATAAAACAAACGAAGGATGCTCCATTCCCCGCTCGCAATGGAAACAAGCTCTTACTTTCGTCCTAAAATTAAGATGCAGACAAAAAACCAATATCAAGTACATTATCCCTACTTTTATCCTAAATTTAAGGTGCAGACAAAGAGCAACGGAGGGGACAATTTAAAGAGGTCAAAAAAGCAGTGGGGTAATAGCCTCCTGCTCCCCTTCTGGTGCCCTGACTCTATTAACTAATATAATGTATCATTAAAAGTAAAGACTTTTTTCTTTACTTTCATGTTACCATTTTATTTTATTAGATGTGAATTAGAAACAAGTGAAGACCAAAAAAAGGTTTTTTACTTTAATAATTAATCATGCATTTTTTAGTTTAGTACCTTTGCAAATAAGGTGCCGTTGCTTTATTAGCAGTAGACTCCTTCAGTCTTTTATCGACCCCTATTCTGCCCCTTGCTATTTATCGACCCCTTGAATGTTTCAACCGACCCCTTTGAGAACCCCTCGAGTAGCAGGACAATATTGAAGGCGATAACTTAGAGAAATTACTTGCTTTCAAAGACGCAAAGATATTGCTGTCCGGTTACAATTTCTATTTGTCTTGTTTAGTGAAGTAATGTGAAAATAATTTAAAGCTGCTTTTCAAGACAACCCAGCAGAACATTGTAATTTAAAATTCTTTCCTGCGCCAGAACATGACAAGTGAAGGAGTTGAACCCAGATGTTGTTGATCACATTGTCAATAAACAGAGTCCCAAACCACTCGACCACAAAGCCAACTTAAATGAATTTGCTAAATCTGGAGCGTATATTTATAGTATTTCCTATTTACGATCACCAAGAACGTCAGATCATTTTTGAAGCGTGAAAAGATTCCAAAAAAGCTTTATGAATGCAACAAAAAACACGAAACTACACAGTTTAAGACTCGTTCCACTACAAGCGTTGACTGGAGTATTCTTTTTTTTTTTTTTTTTTTTTATCTCTATATTTATCCTCCTGACTCGCAGGAAAGCGACGGAGGCGCTATACATAGGGTAAGAAATTACCCCGACCTGCTTCCGGAGATGCCAAGATATTGCTGTCCGCTAGTAATTTAGTAGAGATATTACTGTAATTTAGAACTGCTTGTCAAGACCACCAAGCAGGGGAAAGTGCCGTAAAGTGTCTTTCCCAAGGACACAACAGAATGGCGCAAGTGGGTTTTGAACCGAGACCATGTTGATCATCAGTCCGGCGCGTTAACCACCCGACCTTTGTTTGTTTTATTGATTTTTTGCTTCTCTTAGCGCTTTAGAGCTTGATTTTCGTTGATTTGGCCCTCCGTCAGGTGATTATAAGCTGGCTTCCTCAAGTTAGAAAGAAACACACCCCGAACCTCCCTGTGCAAAGATGTACCAAAGAAAAACAATTTTTATATTAATAAAAGAATTAGTTAGATTTTAACAGTTTTTTCAACTTGTATAACAGTTTTTAATTTTTCTTAGAAAACAATTTAGTTTATGTTTAATGTTTACAGGTCGATGGTTTTAAAGTTTTTACGCTCGCATCTGTAAGCTGCGTATTTACGGCTGGACAATTTCCAAGCCGTTGACACTTTCTGTTGAGTTTTTGTTTCATTTTTCCACGATTGAAGTCATGTCCGATTTCGCTCTTCCCTCATAACCAATTTTTGTTCTGTTGGAAGGATTTAAGACGCTCAAAGGTTCGAAACGTCCAAGTGAGTATATAGGTTAAAAAGAAATGGCAACACTGCAACTTTTAATTCTGCAGTTTTAATGTATCGTGCCCAATAAACAAAAGTTCTTGCGCCCTCCGCTTTGGTGCTTCATACCCCAGCTTAACAACCTATTGACCTATTGACCTATTGACCCGGGATTCTAAAAGTGTGGTATGCAAGTAATCTTTCCATTACGCCAATTTATTGTCGTACGCAAATTTCGTCTTGAATTTTTTGTATAAATTGCGTTGTTTTTTTTTCACGGCAATACTGTTTTATATAAATCACGAATTGTCACCTACTCGATTGCGAAAATTATTTTTTTTTATGATTTTTCTGTAAACGGTTGCGCGCCGGCATCGAGAAATAATTTTAGCCGTTATGAACCTTTTGCCAAATGATCTGCTTGAAGGCAATGAATAAAAGCCTTAGGTAAAACATTTGCAAAAAGCCGCTGGCAACTCTGTTTCAGATTTAGCCACTAGTAGAACCTACCTTAGACAGAAAAGATCTTGATTCGATTCCCGGGCCGGCCGAATCTGAAACAGTGTTGACAACGGCTCACCGCGGACGTATAACATGAATTGCTTTATTGTCCAGGCGTAATGTTGCAGAGAAAGGCACGCGCTATACCTTTTGGCTAAAGAAACAAGTTCAATGAAATTTTGCTGCAAATTACGCCACTTCATCTACGTTCAGCTCAAAGTCGCTTAGCTGAGATGAACTTGCACAGAACAAGTTCAACTTGCTTAAACCGGTTTTTCACTAGAGAAAATTCTCGTATCATTGGTCATTGCGTCCTATCCAGCAGAATATGATAATTATCGTATCTGCTCAACTACTTAGTTCGTTTAAACTTTTCTTTTTAAGTGAGTTCAACCTTTTCTTTTAACCATTGGCTATGATGTTGCACAAATACGAGTATATTATTTGATACAAATATAATATGTACCAAAAAATGTATATTATAAAAAAAATGTCTTCGCCAAATTTGGGTTCTTAACATTGTATGCGTCAAAATTGACTGGCCTATATACACCTTTTTTTCATTGCAGCATTGTTTTTATTGAAACTTCCTGAAAATTTGATCTAAATATCGTTGTGATTGAAAAAAAGCACAAGATTTCACCAAAAATAAAAAGCACAAGCAACACCAAACGTGACACTAGTGGTATTATCTAAAAGTGAAAAGAATTTCCGAAATCCAACCAATAAATCATTTTACAAGAAGTAAACTTCCGCAACCACTAGCGACAAACCAAGTTTGTCAGCGGCTTTTACGAGGGGATTTCCCTGGAAAGAAACTGAACTATTCCTTTGTAGAGTTCACGTTTTTGCCAACCAAGCGTTAATGTTTAAGTAAGAGAAAAAGCGTAAAATCGTGATTTGCAATATGTTGCGGTTAAAATATAATTTTATCTTTTGTCAGCATAAACTGATTTCAATTTAGTTTAGAGGTCTATTTATTGATTAAAAAACTGCAAGCTTAGCTTATAAATTTGTTACTTTCTTGGCAGCTAGTTGTGTCGTCGATTTGTCACCTAATAAAAAACTAATTATGGTGGTTCCAAATAACAAAATTAAAAATAAACAGCAAAAAAGCAATAAAACCAGGTCAAATAAAGTCAAAGGAAAGTTGTTTTGTAAAGCAGTTTAGTTGAAAGCATCGAAAACAAAGTTACTAAAGCGATTTGTTTGTCTACATTTGCTTAAGCTTAACATTTGCGCTTCTGAAAACTTTCTGCTTCTGCAACGCATCAAAATAACCAACATCTATCATTAGGAATGGTTTGCAAATTTTTTAAGGTTGATGTAGGCCCGCCTTTGGTTGAGTTGAAGTCAGAAATTGATTCGGTAGATCAGGGGTCAGCAATAATTTTCAACCTCGGACCACAATGGGACTTTTGGAATAATTCGGGGGCCCCCACGTAAACTGATATTGGTAAATTTTAATATTTATGGGTCATTATGAAATGGGTTATTATGATAGTGTTTTTGGCTGCTTTCTTAATGGTATATGTTACAAAAGTCCTGGTAAGCCGCATTCACATCAAGTAAATCAGGCGGCAACAAAGTCTTTGCGAATTTATTTGTCAAAGCAATGTAGTGACTCCGTTTGGCCTTGCGGAAGTTCCATCGCTTAACAGGCATGCTTGGCACTGCCATAGCAAACCTTGATAGTGTAATAAGCGAAAGTCGATGTTGTGGTCTGGGAAATTTGTCAAGGACACGTCTATAGGGCAAGCGACTGTTTGGACCTACGCTAGTGAAAGCTAGATCCGGATTGTGCCAGTGTTCCAGAGGCCGGAATAAAAACTGGCAGCGTCCTTGGCATTATATAGGAGGGCAAGACAATTAATACTTGCCCAGCCAGCCAAGCACTCACCGTCCGGACTGTTGTAATTGTAACCCCAGTCAGCATGACGACAGTTAAAATTGCCAGCGTAAAGACAGGGGTAAGGAAACATTGGGAGATCCAGGGTTCGCAATCGCGTTGGCGGTGATTTGTAGACGTTGACTATTTTATAGCCATCAACGTCCACACACAGCCACTCGATCTCCGATGTCGGTGGAGATTGATCCAAAAGCATGTATCTCAGTCGCTCGTGGACAAACGTGGCAAGGCCATGCTTCCTGCTTAAAGAAGACCCAGCTAGTTGGTAGTCTGGAAGTACCAACTTCTCTGCATCAGTGCAGTGGGTCTCCTGCAGTAGGATGAGGAGTGCCTCAGACTGCATAGCGAGGTGATGAAGAACATTCTCTTGCTTGCCGTGAGGCCTTCAATGTTCAGCTGAAGAATAGTGGGTCTTCGGAACTTGTTGGCAATGTGCCCTAAAAAGGGCAGTTTTATCCTGGCATTGCCCCGTCCTGAAAAGGACGTTTGCCGATTAGCAGACCCACACTGAACATTGGAATGGGTGGATACCCTTCCATTTTGGTAGGTTCGGTTTCGGTCCGTCATCTTTAACACCAATGAACAGACTTACTAACGCAACAGGCTGCGAGAAAGTACCTACCATTTGGGCCATAACAATATTCCGTGTTGGGATGCAGAGTGTGACTCCCTCTACAAAACCTTCCTGCAGTCTCCTCAGGGAGACGACTCAAATTTGGCTGCTACAGCTCTGCTTGCCAAGCTTGACATGAAGCGGAGGGATCGATGGTTTGAAGCAGTTCGGAGCATTGACTTCTCAAACTCTAGTCGAAAAGCGTGGAGTATTTTGAACAACCTTACTGGTAGGTCACGACATTCTCCTCGTCACTGTCCCGTTTCAGCCGATAGTATTGCGTTTCAGTTGATTAGAAATGGGAAATACGAGGCTGTTGACCGCAAGTCATTTCGATTTGTCTATCAAGGAGTGTATGACCTTTAGAGGGCCGCAACACCAGACGCAGTAAATATCTCTGACAATTTTTCACAAAGAGAATTTTCTGCTATCCTCCAACATTTAAAACCAGGTAAAGCTCCAGGTTCTGATTCCATCGGCTCAGAGCTTATACTCCATCCTGGAGCTGCTTTGAAATCCTGGTTACGTGACTTTCTTTCTTCCTGTTTGCGCCTACTCAAAATTCCCAAGATCTGGAGAAGAGCGCTTGTGGTCGCGATCCCAAAACCAGCAAAGCCCGTGGAGTACCCAAAGAGTTATCGACCGATATCTCTGCTCTGTGTCCCCTACAAGATCCTCGAGGGGCTTATCTACGCCCGCGTTGAACCATTAATCGATCCACTGCTCCCTAAAGAGCAGGCTGGGTTCCGACGCAGAAAGTTAACCGTAGATCAAGTCGTTCTGCTAACCCAGAACATCGAGGATTCTTTTGAGGCTAAAAAGAAGGCCGGTGCTGTATTTGTCGATCAGACAGCTGCTTATGACACTGTCTGGCACCGTGGCCTTACCTGCAAGCTGCTGAGACTTCTTCCGGATAAGCACATGGTCAAAATGATTATGGAGCTTGTCCAAAATCGAAGTTTCACTCTTACCACCGGTGACAGCAAGCAAAGCAGGCTACGTCATCTTAAAAATGGTGTTTTTCAGAAATTGGTCTTGGCTCCCCTCCTATTTAATATCTATACGTACGATCTGCCTTCCATGATTTCCAGAAAGTTTGCTTATGCTGTTGATTTAGCATTGTTGCACTCTTTTGGAAACTGGAAGGACTTGGAGGGGACTTTAAGCCAAGACATATCTACACTTTCAGCGTATCTCCAGACTTGGAGGTTGAAGCTCAATTACACTAAGACGGTGACGGCAACCTTTCACTTAAATAACCGAGAGGCTAAACGTGAGCTAAAGGTCTACAACAACGATAGACTTTTACCATTCTGTCCAACCTCTACTTATCTTGGGGTAAACTGGACAGATCGCTCACGTTTCGTCACCATTTAGTGGCATTACGCAAAAAACTATCCTTGCACGTCACACTGCTGAGGCGACTCGTGGGCTCGGGATGGGGTGCTGGTGCTAAAACACTACGCATAGCTACCTTATCTCTAGTCTACTCAACAGCTGAGTACTGTGCGCCAGTCTGGTGTCGCAGTGCTCACACTCGCCTCATCGATAGTGTCTTGAACGACGCCTTGCACATAGTCACTGGATACCTGCGTCCCACTCCAACGGACCACCTACCTGTACTCTTCGGCATCCAGCCAGCTGACCTTCGCCGAATGGGAGCGAAACTCTCCTTGGCTCGCCGTGGATCTCTAGACCCCGATCATATCTTGAATGGTCTTTTAAGTGGGTCCTCAGATACTGGCCAAGTGAGACTAAGATCCAGACGCCCGTCTGTTCCAGCTGCGTGGAATCTTTTGTCGCCCCATCGCCCCATGAGCAACGTTCCCTCTAAGCTTCGCGGCCGCGCAGCTAGCCTAGAACCTCCTCGCAGTACTTTCGTTTTGCCGCGAACTGCTTAAGTATTGGCAAGACAAGCTAAATACGTGCTTTCAATCAGAAGTAAGCTTCACACAGTGGTGGATATTGAAATAGCTTTTATCTCATCTTCCAGTTTTTACTCCAAAAATCATGGTGATCGCTAAAAAAAAGGTTTTCTCTTCGGTATCATCTGTGACTTCCCTATTTTCCTCCCAAACCTGAGGTATTCTCAAAAAAAAGGTCTTTTTTTCGATTTCATCCTTGATTCCCCTATTTTGTTCCTGAAATCATCTTTTTTTTTTTTTAGAGAACACCTTGATTTTGGGAGAGAAAACTGAAAGATCAAAACCCTTTTCTTTTTTACTGAACGTTAATTTCTGAAAATCCTTGCCTCGGGGTACTAAATTTGAATATCCACCACTGCTCACACGGCCTTTCATTCCGCGCACACTAAGCGAGCTTTTAGAAGGAACGTTGCCCATGGGCCGTAGTTTGCGCAGTCTTGATTTATCCTCTTTGAATTTTTAAAACACCTCGCGGACTGCACTTTGCCCATTTCTAGGTTTGAATATCGACGTACCATAGGCCTGTATGGCAAACATACAGACACATTAAATGGCATATGAACTTTACGCTTAAATCTTAATACAGTTACAAAATTTAATTATCAAGAAACCACCTAAAAAATTGTCACAATGCACCCGCGAAGTGATGGCTTTAGTAGGTGCGAACGAAGCTGCCGCACCGGGCCCCCTTAAAAAAAATCAAAAAGTGGCCCTCCTACGAAAGATATTGCTCTATTTCTTCATAGTAGCATCAGGACGGTGACATCCGTAAAATGAAGAAGTTTTTTTAAAGATCACTTTGTTTTGATACACTGAAAAGTGCCCCCCCCCCAAAAACAGTGACCCTTTTTTAAAGATCGCTTTGTCGCTTTTTTTTATTTATTTTATTTCATCTCTATATTTATCCTCCTGACTCGCAGGAAAGCGATGGAGGCGCTAATACATAGGGTAGGCAATTACCTCGATCTGCTTCCGGAGATGCCAAGATATTGCTGTCCACTTGTAATTTAATAGAGATATGACTTTAATTTAGAGCTGCTTACCAAGACCACCAAGCAGGGGAAAGTGCTGTAAAGTGTCTTTCCCAAGGACACAACAGAATGGCGCGAGTTGGTTTTGAACCGAAACCGTGTTGGTCACGAGCCCGGCGCTTTAACCACTCGACCACGCTGCCGACCACGCTTTTCTTTAGAACACTAAAGACCAGCCCCCTACTTTTCTTGCACCGGGACACTTTTTTGTAAGGCTATCACTGCACCCGGGTACACAGTCTCAGAACCACCTCATTTGTTTTTCACTCTCACTAAGAAAAGAATAAGTCTAGAAAAATTGTGCTTTAGCTTTCTTTATCATCTTTCTTTGTATGCAAGCGATTCCCAACTTTTTGGAAATTATGCCTCTTTTTTTAAGTTTTGATGGAATTTTTATTACCAAAGCAACGAATATTTCTAAATTTTTTATGTAAATTCAAATACATGCATAGGCCTATATCTCAAAAAATAAAGTATGCTTTATTAATTTAATGCAACTTATAAGCCTACTAAGAAAAATTCTCTATTTCTAATCAGTGGGGTACCGAGGATTTTTGAAAGAAGGGCCATACAACCACCATCTAATAAGCTTAATTAAAAAAATTTTTCAGGTGGTAAAAAAAGGTCTTCACTTTAAATCTGTCTTTCATTTTTAGTATTAGTGATCTCCAAAAAGGAAGCCATGGCACAATACCCTTCCCTAAATACGCTACTGCTTCTACAGTAATAGAAAAGTCTAGTTTAGTGGTTTTAAACATTTTTTTTTACCTAACCTCGTTGCAAAAATTTAAATTTTTGGTGACCCGTTGATTGAATGAATAATTTACCTTTGACAACAATCAAACCGAATGCCAAAAAGTGCTTTTTGGTTGCATTTGTCTAGAAAAGATCAACCACAGATAACAAAGAAAAAGTTACTTCAAATCAGAGGTACAAATTCTCTTTTTCACTGCATCCATTTTGTAAAAGTTAACTGAAGACCCAAAAAAACATTATGTGAAATCAGAGTTCAGATTTTTTCACCGCAATGTACTTTTACATAATTTGACGTTTTACTTTTATGTATGTATGTACTTTTACATAATTAAAAATCAGGACAAAATTACACAACGACGTATCCGATCAACCAAACGTTTGATGACTAGTTAAAAGTACTGCTAAGCGTTTTTAATAAGCGCAAGCAAGCAATACTCAACCAAAAGCTTAGATTTTGTCCAACTTTTCTGCAACGGCATAGTGATCCGCCTACAAAAAAATAAAGTCAAATGTTTTTCGTTAAATATTGTCCTGTTTTTTTGCACAAATAAAATATGTTTAGCCCAGTGTTGTACCAAGAATTTTTGAAAGTGGGGAAGGGGCATGTAGATACAATCAATTATGCTTAGTCAAAAAAATTTTTCAAGTCTCTGATTTCTCAATTTTTGTCGCAAAAATTTGGTGTTCTCTAAAACAAAATGGTCCTCCGTTTCGAATCTGTTTCTGATTTCTGGTATTGGTGATCTCCAAGGGAGGGCATGGCAAAATGCCCCTATCTAAATACACCACTGGTTCAGCCTATAATCAGTTTATTGTCTGGCTCACCCCTGCACATTTTTCTGATTAATGCGTCTTTCTTTCAAAAACTGATACACATAAAAAGCACGGCGTGAAAAATTGTAAATATACAGTTCAGTGCTCTTGGACTTTTTTGGATTTTTTTTGAACCATTGGTGTCCGGTGTGGTTAAATATGCAGTCTACCATCTGGTTGAGTAAGCCGTCTAAACCTTAACTCTAACCCTAACCCTGATTTAGTATGAATCACATAAAAAAGAAGGAAGTTAAAAATAATATTTCTCTTGCTTTTTGACAAGCGGTAGACTGCATATTTAACAAAGAGTTTGTTAAGAGACTGCATACTTAACCAGTACCCGGCGTTTTCTCGATAGTATTAAATAAATTATATATTTAAATGTTATCAAGAAAACATCACTTTTATAAGTATCTATACTTGTACTATACCTATGGGCAAAACTTTTCTTAAATTTTGCATTTCTTGGCATTTTTAACATTATTTAACAAATAGATGTAGTAATTTCCCCATCCGTTATGTAGCTTTTAGAACCAAGCCGTAATGAGTTTTGAAAAAGCTGGTATATTTTTTTCTAGAACTCACCTTAAATTGTAAGTCAGCAATGCTTAGTAAATTTGCCAAGTCGTAGCTAGTGTCATAATGTTAATTATTTGCCAGATATATTGATAATTCAGACTGTCATGTTATAAATTTTTTTGTGTTGGTTATAAACTTATTTTATTGTGACGTCATAAATCTTTTTTTGACGTCATAAATTTAATCCTTTTTTTCTCGAAATTTGGAGCCGAATATGGAAAAATTTCAATTTGCAGGTCACTGCTCTAGTGCTCTATCATTTGGTTTAGCTTTAGAACAGGGTTAGGCAAACTTTTTACGTTGCGGGGCTAGTTTTTTTCTAAATTTTGGCAGACGGGCCAGAATGGCTCAAACAACGCGTTTATTTTTAATAAATTGTTTATGTTACAATTAAAGGCAAAGCTATCAAATAACGTAATAATTAAGATAAATAGTTTGGCGGGGCAGATTAATAACTGAAAAGGGCCGCAAATGGCTCGCGGGCCGCGGTTTGGGAAACCTGCTTTAGAGCCATAGACTAGTTTGTACTGAATAAATAACCGGTTAGTCAATAGGTTTTTGACAGATGCTAGACCGCATATTTAACAAGAAGTTTGTTAGTAGACCGCAAACTTAACCAGTACCGACTAGTTTTTCTTCCAGTGGCAAGCGAATAATGCCATATAGATGATAATAACTTGTCTTACTTTTTTTTAAAACTTTTTTGTATTGTATTGTTTTCTTTTTTGCTTATCTTTTTAATTAAATAATTTTAAAGCGATAGCCTTGACTTATTTTCGGAAATTCTAAGATGAAATCGGCTACTACTAGATTGAACTCTTTTATTCAAAAAAATTTTTTGAGATTGATAAAATCCGGAATTACAAGTTTTACTGCATGTCTAAACGATAAACAGAGCAAATTTTTGAAAGAGATATTTGAAAGAGCGCACCAACTAAAGCATTGTAATTTTGACCAACATTTGGTCTAAACTTCAACAAAAGCTTTGGTCGACTACCTCCGGTATTCAGCTGCGAAGTGACATAACCAAAGAAAAGAGCAACATGACGATTCCTGTAATTCAGGGCCCCCAACCCATGAGCATGGTTTTTAAGTGAGCCGTGTTGTATTTTTCGAAACACCATTAGCTAAATAGGGTGATTTTGTTTCCGATAGCTAATAGGGCTGGCTAAATAGGATAATGCAAGGCGAAGGCAAGAAAAGCTCTTTATTTGTTTTTGAAGGTGAAAATCTTTTTTAGTGCAAAATGAAAGCCAGGAAAAGAAGGTGTTCATCTATGAATTTCGGTCGCAGTGTTTTGTTTACTTGGCCCGCGAATATTTTTGGTAAATCAAATGGCCCATGGCTCAAAAAGCTTGGAAGACCCTGCTGTAATTGAACTAAGACGTTTTGATGAAGTTCGTCGAGAAAATGGCGTCTCGAACGACTTGGCAGCTCTTGTAGACTTAATTAATCTGCTTTGTGACGGTACTTCAAATTAATACACGCTCTCTCACTCAATATATTTCATCTTTTGCTTCTGACCAGATCCGGCTAATGGCTTAAAGCTAGAGTTAAGAGAAGGCTTTACTATGGACCGAACGGAGCGGTCGCGGCCAGAACCCCCCAAAACGTTACAAAGTGCCCTTTGAGCAAAAAATTGCTTTCCTTCATAAATGGTTATGCAATGAGAACTTGTGAAGATCTTTTTTGTGGTATTCTTTTATACATACATGTCTGTTCTTTTTGTAGAGCGCCGATTATCTGAACACTATTTTAACAAAAGTTATCAAAGCATGACGCCTGTCGAGACAAGCGCGATGTTTGAAATCAAAAAGCACCTGACAACGTGTTGTATTTCCTTGAAGTTTCAAACTAATCTAGTCACTACAGTATGTCTGCAACCAAAAAAAAAAGAAATGTACTATTGAGACGAAACTTGAAATTATAAATCAACTAAAAATAACCGTAATGTACAATAAATGACCATATGTGGAAATAATGCTTTTTATGGCAAAATTGTATTTTGTTCGATTATCCAAAAAAATCAGTTATCGGAACCACCCCTGGTCCCGATTAGTTCGGATAATCGGCGTTTTACTGTATATATCAATCATTTGTTCTAATATATATATATATATACTCGTATATATATATACATGAATAACACACACACACACACACACACATATTTGTCCTTTTTGTAGGTCTTTACTTGTCGCTAAAAGAAAAAAGTTGCTTCATGCAATTAAAGACCAAAAAAAGTCTTCTCACTCAAGATAATAATGTTCCAAAAAATTAGGCTTTGTCCCCGGAATAAGTCCCGAAAAAAATAGACTTTATGCGCCTACAGTGATCCGTTTTTTTTGTTTTTTTTTTAACCAGGTTCCCCCTTTTATTAAAGCTGTTAGTTTATTTTAAACAGTTAGTTATTATGCTAGATAAACAGCCTTACGTTGAACTTGTAAGGATACAGAAAAATGCATTTGACTTATAAAAAAATTTTTATAGACCTAAATCTTACAGATACTTTTTGTTTACATTTCGGGAAAAAAAAACAAATCTTATTAAAATATATCTTGCTTTGAACTATGGCAAACTTACTTGTAACGAATACTCGACGTCTTTGACACTTATTACAGTTTGTCGACGCTGCAATGTTTGCGCAGTGCTCACGTGCGCAGTCTTGATGGAACGTGCTGAAAGGAATCGGTAGAAAGCGTTCTAGTATGTTAAGTAAAAAAAGAGTTTTTGATGTTTTCAGACTTTATTTCCTGGTTTTCAGCATTTGGCGCTGGCAAAAAGACGACTGATTGTTTGACTTGAATGAAGACATCAAGCAAATTAAATACAAATTTGATTCAGTTGCATTTTACTGAATATGATGCATGTCACTTTTTAAGTAATTAAACGTTTTTGTTGTAGTTATAGCATATAAGGGCTACAGAAATTAGAAAATTTTATTATGTAGGCTTGTGAAAATGTCAGAAGCCAATCATGAAGACGAAGATTTTAAACTTCCATTAAGACCGTGGCTAAAAAATCATATCGACAAAAAAACTTTTGAAGGACTTGAGTGGGTCGACGCAAAAAAGCAAATTTTTAAAATTCCCTGGACTAAGAAAAACCACCCTGGTTGGGAAAAACATTACGAAGTTTTTAAGGTAAGTTTTTACAACTATTACCAGCCCTTTCTGCAAACGTTTATGGCATTCTACAGTCAACTTAAGTAAGTATTGTGGAATAAAACACACCCCATCAATATTTTTTGAAGCAAACGCTTGAAAAAATATTGATGACTAATGATGAAATATTGATAACAAACCCTAGGCCCCAACGACTTTACGACAACTTAGAGGATGGTTTTGACAAAAATAATGTTATAAGTTTTAAAAGTGTAAATTTGGTTTTTACCTTTATAAACTTATATTTGCTTAACACGCTTTATAACAAAAATTCGTAAAACTGATCAGCACTACAGCAGTATTACTAAGAGCTGAATTTTAAGTAATAAAAGTTTTGTTTAAGTGTTAAGTAATTTTTAACAAATTACTTAAGTAACTTAAGTAATTCAAGTAAATATACAAAAGCAATTTTTAGTTAGCAGAAATTCATGATGGCCAGCCTGACTTAAGTTGTGCAAACATAACTCTAAGTTTATATGCTTCAATAAATAAAAAATAAAATTTTATCAAATTCCGAAACATCTATTCAATTTTCAAAAAACTTCGCACAAAACAAAAACTGTAAATTATCTCATCACTTAACGACGATCTCAGCTTTGATAAAAAGAGTCCAGCAGCACTGAAGCATGGTGGGATTAAATCAAAAACAGAGCTTCAAATTTTTAAAAAACTTTAGAGCATTTTTTTATTGATTCATAAAATGATTTTTTTTAAATGTAAATTATATTATTTTATATAAGATAACACTTTCTAAATATTTTTAGTTTTTTAAAAACAATTTACTTGAAAGGGTCAAGTAAAGGAAAAATTGTTTAAGTAAGTAACAAGTAAAGGTCTTCAAAGAAGTACTTAAGTCGAGCCCAGCCCTACCTTATGATAATATGTTACGAAACGTTATGATTTGTTGTTACGAAAGATCTTTCATTTCTTTGGAACTTCCAAGAAAGCTAATATACCAGCTCTTTTGTTTTTTTTTTTGACCAATTAGCGTAAATTCTCAAAAAATCAAACGATAATTAAAATGAGCGGTCAAGACATGAGCTGCTGGTAAATTCTGTCATAATCCGCCATTTTGATGAAACAAGTCTGCTAGTTCATTACCAGAAGTTTCATAAAAATTCATTCTTCTATTCTAATAGCATTTTTCTACTTCCTTTAACAAAAAATATGTTTCTATATATGCTTTCAAGTTCATCTTATAATATAAACAAATAAATTGATATACGAGAGAATTATTTTTCAATTTAAATTGTTTGTTTATTGCAAAATAATTAAAACATTGACTTGGTCAAATAATTTGATAAAAACAAGCTAACTTAAAATTAAGTTTGTTTTTTTTTATCTGTAAAATTATGAATTTTTTAATAAAAAATATTTCGGAATTGCTTTAAAATAAGTTGTTCATAATTTTAAATATAAGCTTAATTTGTTAAAAAACCCAGTGGATCAGTTTAACCCTATTGGATGAAGATTTTAAGACGATTCTCGTGAAACGCATCTCAATTAAAATTCTTGAATTAGGGAGACCAGAATCAGTCCAAAACTTGTTAAAAATTTACTTTATTTTAATTTAAAATCGATTTCGATTATAAGATCATCATCAGTTAACCATTCTATCGATTGCAGTTGACTTGACTTGAGAATTGACTTGACAAAATTGACTTGACAAATAGAATAAGATAATCTATTTGAATAAGACTTAGTAGAATTGTTAACTGATGATGATCTTATGATCGAAATCGATTTTAAATTAAAATAAAGTGAATTTTTAACAAGTTTTGGACTGATTCTTATCTCCCTAATTCAAGAATTTTAATTCTTTAAATATACAAAGCTTTTAAAGCAGTAAAGCTAGTACAAAATTTCTTGATACGTTTGCAAGAAAGGCTATTTTTCCAAAAGTCTTTTTTTTTATACAATTCAAGGTACAGAAACAATCTAAACTTTTACTACTTAAAATTTTCTTTAAAATATAAATCTGACAAGAAATAATAAACCTTCTGCTTATTAAATATGACTCTTTCATAAAATTTTATTTTACAAAAGAGTTATAAGTCAATAATTGTGTTTAATTAGAAGTTTTTTTAAATATATTTGTAATTAAATTGTGATTATAATTTTTTTAAATTATCACGTTATGCAAAAACTTATTAATAAAATGTCACTTAAACAATTTGGTCAAACATTTTGTAAAATTGATGTTGGAACAACAAAATGTTAAAAAACTACACAAGAAATATTAGTAGATTTTCAGAAACAAATTTTGCACAGCATTTTATCACTAAGAGGATACTTTTGGAGCAGTTTTTTACTAAAAGTGTAAACTAAATTGATCACGGCAAAGGTTCGTTTAACAACGTCAAATATAATATCCCCATCTTTACTTAGTTTTTGCAATGTTGAAATTTCTTGATAAAGAAAGGCACTAAAAAGGAAGCCTCAGCGGCATCTCATAAACGTCACCAGCTATTTGAGTGAAACGGCTTGTGCTGTGTGCGTTTTTTTAGGACCGAGATTACTTCGGCTAAACCTTTAAAAGACACAAAAATTTGTTTTTAAAAAACATTGCAATCGTTAATAATGATTTCACATGCTGTATATTTATCATTAGAATTATAATACCTTTAGAAAAGCATTTCTACGACGTTGCTATCACAATCATAATACGCATATGCACAACCATGCCTTCAAAAGGTGAAATGTTCATTTCTGTGCTTTTTCAGAGCTGGGCAAAGCATAGAGGTCGCCTTGGGGCCGAACAAGTTGACTACAACAAACTCAAGGGCAACTTCCGAAGCGTGTTGCATAAATCCGAAGATTTCAAAGAACTGAAAGATAGAAGCAAAACCGACCAGCAGAGTGGGAACTACAGAGTGTTTCAAATTTTACCCTCCTCAGCAGTTAAAGGTTCGATATTTGCCTTGTTTTGTTGTGTAAAGAAGTTTTCTGTTGTTTTGCTACGACAAAATATCCAATTAGAAATTAAAACTGCATAGAAAAGCAGTTGTACTGAAATCGGCTTTAATCCGCGATTAAATAAATAATCTCTATAATGTCATTGGTTCGTTGTGAATCAACAAAGCATATTTGTAACTCGTTTCAAGAAAGTTTTTTTTCTTGCCTATGAAAAAGTTATTACGATTTTTTGCTGCTGGTATTTTTCAGAAACCAGTTAGCGTTTGCAGATCTAAAAGATCAAAGTTGGAAAGAGTCCAGTTTTGGTGAATTTACTGCATACTACTTATATACAGTAGGCTACTATAACTCTTTTTTTATGATGCATTTTGAGATTGCTTAACTGCTAAAGGGATTTACTTGAAGCTTATTATACCTTATATAACATTTCTGTTTTTTATGAACTTGGTTGCTAGTGAGTGACTAGTGCAAAAAAGAAATTTGTTCTTTTGAAAATATGGTGGTAGTCAAGCGAGGGTAAATTTTGAAAAATTGTATTTGTAAAAAAGTGTTTCAATGACACATTTTCTCAATCTTTCCAAGCCAGGGACTCCCGAGCAATTTTTTATTTTAAACACAGATTTAGAGTTTACGCGTTTGCCCGCTGAATTAACGCGCACATTTTTCCAGAATCAAGCGATTTTAATTTATGGGCAGCAATTAACGCTTTTGTCAGGAACAAAACCAAACCATAGCCGTACCAGACCAAAACGCTTCGGGAAGCAAAACAATTTTTTCATTTTTTTGACATGACAAAACCACCAAAATCTGGTTCTGCCCAAATTTCTGGGGTCTTAAGGGAGCAATCGCCGGTCCTGCTCCCGGCTCCTACGGCTGTGAACAAACCCTTACTTTCAAATCACAGAGTCACCGTTTATTAAAGCTTAAAAGAGCAGACCGCTCTACCGTCGCAAATACGTGGCCCTGTTTAGGCTCTTGATCGACAGCCAATAAAAGTTTGACCAGAGACAGTGAATTCGAAGTTCCGGGCATGATCATAAGCGGTTGTTTTGAGAATACGAAACAATATGTCAAATTCTTAAATTTTGGACTTTTTAAAACTATTTTTTGGAATGCATTTTTTTACTTTGTTACGTAAAATAAGACTCGGAATTTCAAAATTTTATTGCGGTTCCCCGAGCCGAGACCTCACAAATAACTAATCTTAGCGTTGTTTTCAGAAAAGATGTTTAAGTGAAGCTTTTTTCTGATTGATGGTTGACGAGCAGCTTTTTCTACTAAAATCATTTTAATATCTGAAATCTGAAATCTTACTGAAATCAGATCATAAGCGGAAAAAAAATTACATGAGGAAATAAAATTCTTCCTCATAACGTTATTTTTTTGATATTCTAGAAAGAGTTCGGATGAACTGCTAAAGATGCTCCATTTTATCAACTTCTATGTCTGTCATCTCAGCCAAGAGAATAAACGCGGCCGTCTGTTCATTCATTAATCCCATCGCTTAAAGATAAAGTAGCGATTAGACACGCTTTTGCCCAGCATAACGCGGCGCACGACTACACAGCAGCTATTTCACAACAACATCGAAAAACAACGGTTTCGTGTGCGTTTGGTCAAGCAGTTTAATAGATTTTGATTTTATTAAGCACCGGTATCTTTAGTGGTAATATTCACACAAAGTAGCGCGGCTTCACTCTATCTCGAATAGGAACTTTGATTTAACAAAACTGTTCACTCGTAAGCAATTAAATCGAAAATTTAAGCTACTTCTGCCCGCTTTAAAGTACAAAAATATACTTAGACCGAAACTGCTTAAAAATTATTAAAACCCTAAATAAGTACAGGATAAAACGGAGGTTCTCTACCTTTTTCCGCCCGCTGCACATTTTCGGACTTTTTTGAAATTCGCGGCATACTTGGACCAGATTCCTTAAATTTTAACCCTAGAAAATAGTGTTCTCTAAAAAAAAGTCTTTACTTTGAATCCGTCTCGAATTTCTTGAATTTCGACCCTAAAAAGTAGTGTTCTGTAAAAAAAAGCTCGCGGATCAGTGGACTAATGTTTTTTAAAAAGTTTCGCGGCACGCAGGATAAGAAACACTGGTATAAAAGCTTATGGCTCGTGGCATTGTTTTGCTTACCCACAGCTTTTCTAAGCACTACGTTGTACCAAAAATACATAAAATCGAAATGTTAGATGTGCAGCATACCAAAAGCGGAAAAAGCATGCCCTGTGAACCGTGAAACGATTTATGTTCGACCAATCGTCTATTTTGAAAGGCTTACTTGATATTTTATAAGAAACCTCATAGTTTTTAGCAAGAGGTTACGCGAAACCTTGCAAATCCCTTGCACATCCAAAATTCACATTGAGTAAATTCGGACGAAAAGGCGAAGAATGCCAAGACAGTTACCAAAATTAAATTTCTTAAATTTTTTGTAGATCTTCACTTTCTAAAAATGTTTCATAAGAGCATTAATTGTTTTAATTAATTTTAATTTTGAGAGTCGATGATTGAATTGCCTGACGTTTCAAATACAATCCCATAAAAAATTCTCTAAAATCAAATGTTTGCTTTTAAAAAGAATAACCAGCTTATGTAGAGTAATACAGGGTGTCCATAAAGTCCTGCACACATTTGAAATTTTAATATCTCAAAAACCGATTAAGATAGAAACTTTAAATTTTCGACAGTGAATTATACCACCATAAAGTTTTTTTCTTATTTTTTACAAGTTATTTTATTGTTATGACAAGCAAGAATAAGTCATTTTTAATAAAGGCGTAAGTTTGCAACAAAGTATAAAACATGTTGATTATTCAACAAAAAGCACAATGTGTTTTTTGGTACCATAAATTGAAATCACCAACTGCAGTACAACGTAAATTTAGAAATAAGTTTGGACAAGACCCTCTTTGCACTAACAGCATTAAGAGATGGTTTAAAATTTTTATGGAAATCAGCAGCATTTCGCAAAAGATCGGGTAGGCCAAGCATTGGTGAAGAGACTGTTGATGCTGTGCGTGTAGCATTTCATCGCAGCCCAAGGAAATCAATTCGTGTGGCAGCAAATGAACTTGCTATTCCTCGAAGCACAGTTCACAAAGTTTTACATAAACGACTTCGGCTCCATGCTTACAAGTTACAAATTGTTCAAGCTATTAAGCCGGATGATCACCCTCGCCGAGCAGCTTTTAAGAAATTCTTCAGCGCATTGATGTAGACAATGACTACCTTAGCAGTGTGATTTTTTCCGATGAAGCAACTTTTCATGTATCCGAGAAAGTCAATAAATATAACATTTGAATATGGGGATTGGAAAATCCTTGCGAGGTTGTAGAAAAAGAAAGAGACAGTCCAAAAATTAATGTTGAATGGGCAACATGTTTCATACTTTGTTGCAAACTTACGCCTTTATTAAAAATGTTTTATTCTTGCTTATTTTAACAATAAAATAACCTTTAAAAAGTAAGAAAAAACTTTATGGTGATACTCGTAATTCACTGTCGAAAATTTAGAGTTTCTACCTTAATCGGTTTTTGAGATATTAAAATTTCAAATGTGTGCAGGACTTTATGGACACCCTGTATTATTTATTTTATAAAGAGTTACTGGGTAAAGCAAGCACCTTTTTTTGATGAGCTTCACATGCATAAACACTATTGAGTCTGTTTATTGATGTATCTCGCCCGAGTGCAGGAAGTCTTGTTTCTCTTCCCACGGCCATTACGAACTCATGACGTTCTGAAGCGTGCGATGCGAGTATGATGAAGGATTTAAAGGCCCGTTTCCACTACGAGCGTGGAAAAGAGCATTCTTTCTTTTTTTTATTGATCTTCGATTGAAGCGAGCGCAAAAAAAATTAATAAAACAAACAAAGAATGCTCTTTTCCACGCTCGTAGTGGAAAAGGGCCTTAAGGGTTTAGGAATAACTTTAGCCTACCAGCTAATAAACACGTATCACTGATTGAGTTGATTTTTCACATTTCCGTCCATAGATAGTTGGATAGATAAATTGATATCAGTATGGCTTTGTGGTTTTAATTGTTAAGTCAGAGCAAAAACACTCTTGAAAAATTAGTGCGTAGTTTTAAATACCTTCTCTTGGCTTTATTAAATCTGTTTACTTGCTTTTCAGTTTAAAAAAACAACTTACCAGTCACACTAAAAAGGTTTTAATTGTGAAAGGTTTTTTAGCAAAGCAAAATCATGAATCTGTTGTGTGAATTATGAATTAATTGTGTGAATATTGAATTATAAATCTATTAGTGATTTCCAACAAATGTGTCATCACCAATAATAAGGTATAGGGAAAGATGGGGTAAGTTGAACCACTTTATAAAGAAATGCATATTGCAAAAACTTTTTATTTTGTTACAAATTTTTAATGGTATATTAAAATACTTTCATTTCTCTTCAACATGGAAAAAGTTTCATTTGCATAGTTGAAAAATGAGCGATTGCAATTAGTGTCTCAAATGGCTCAACTTATCCACATAGTGGGTAAGTTGAGCCAAGCAATGGGGTAAGATGATCCATAATTTTAAACTCAGGTTTAAACAATACTATTCATAATACTTTCATGGCAACAGTTTACAAAGAAGCTAGCCTTATACCTTGTATTCATAAATTTCAAAGCTGATTAAAATTTAAGGTCTTCTATAAAACGCAAAAACTTCTCTAAACAAAATTTTTACAAAAATGCTAATTTTCGCTAAAACCTCGTTCAAAACCGAACAAAGAAAGAACTGTAATCTCGTTACCGAAAATGTAATCTCGTTACCAGCAACAAACACGTGGCACTTAAAAGTTGAATTTATTTTTATTTTGGGAAATATAGGGGTAGCTCAACTTACCCTATCTTCCCCTACCAGCAAAAAATGTAGCTTAATTTATTTGTTTACTTAAATCTATGCCAGGGTTTCTAAACTGGGTTACTGGACCCCTAAGCCCATAGCGACCTATCCAGGGAAGTCTATAGGAATTTTCTATAAAATTATAATTTGTTATCTATATTCCCTTTATCCAAAAGCATTTTTACGATCGTATGAACTTGACAATGATAAGCATATTACCCAAAAACTCTTAACTTGCTGTTGAAGTATTTTTTTCCCGAAATGCAATGGAAGACCAAAACAAAAACTCATCAATTGATGTTTGAGTATAATTTTTCGTTAAACGTGCAGTGAAAACTTTTTTTCGATTTTCACTTGACTTTTGAAAACAAATGCAGGCTCAGTGTCCATAGAGTTTCACAAAATTAGTCTATGGGTCCCAGTGTGCAACAAATTTAGAAACCCTATACCAATGATGACCAACCCGCGGCCCTTTTAAGGTTTCTGTGTGGCCCAGTTGACATATACTAATCCAGGGGTGGGCAGGCTACGGCCCGCGGTATAGATGTGGTGATATGCACCCACTTTGAACCATAGTTGGATAGAATTAAGTCCGAAATAACCGATTTTACCATGTTAATTACTTCTTTTTAAAGATCATCACAATTTTGGGGGAATGACAATCAAACTAGAGATTAAATCGAAGTAAAGACCTTTTTTTTTTAGAGATCACAACGACTCTGGGAGAAATATAGCGAAATTTGAAATAAAATCGAAATGAAGATCTTTTTTTTTTTTTAGAGATCACAACGATTATGGGAGAAATATAGCGAAATTTGAAATGAAATCGAAGTGAAGACCTTTTTTTTTTTTTTAGAGATCACTATGATTTTGGTGCAAAAAATGGGGTGTTTTTTTGTATGGCCCGCCATTGTTTTTTGTGCGTCAAAATGGCCCTCGGCTCATAAAGGTTGGACACTCCTGCCCTATACGAAGCTTTTCCGTTTGTTTTTTGACAGTTTGGGCCCCTAATAAATGGGTTAGGGTTAACGTTTTTGCCTCCCATTAAAAAGCGTTTGGTTTATAAACAAAAGTAAATTTTTTTTCGTTTTGAATTCATTATTACGAAACACATATTTAGTTAAAAGCTACTTTTCGTGTAGTGTTTTTCGGGTCGTATGCTGTGATTTTTTTTAGTGTGAAATACCCGACGTGGCTGAAAAAAAACTAACAGTAAAAGGTTTTTTTCTTTGTACCCTGCAATCTAAAACTTAAGCTTAGCTACTTATTGGCTTTTTTTTTTAATTATCTCAACAACAGCATGAAGTTACTAAGTAAAGTTTTATCACTAAAAAAACAAAAACAAGGATAATTAAAGTTTTCAATTTCCAGGAAATAAACTGGCTGATAACATGTCCCATTTTTTAAACAATTTACTAAGAAGAGTTAGTGTAAATTTTTTTGCAGACAAACATATTTTGTTTTTTGTCAAGATGAGGTATTTAAATAATGTATGTAAGAAACTATGATTCATATCACTGATGATCTTTAACGTGAACAAAACTCTAGTCTGGTGTTTCTCATTTTAAGTGGCTTAGCTTTTTACAAACATATTTTGTTTCTAGCTTGCCGTGAAAATTGTACACTATACGCGCACAAAATAAAGGCATAAACTCTTTTAAACTTAATACCATTGCTTAGCGTTGAATGTTTTACTTTACAATTAAAATAACCTGTGACAGTAGAAGAATGAATCCTCAGCACATTCGAAATTAAAAAAATAATTGAGAACAATATTCTTCAATATTTTTTAAACGTCAGTATTTCTTCATGTTTGAACAACTATAGCGTTAATTTTCAAACATGGATTATAAATGTTTCCGTTATCGCCCTATGCAATATGGTTCAAATCAGGGGCCGGCAAGCTACGCCTTGCGGGTGCAAAACCTGGTGTAAAACAAAGAAAAGATCTTCACTTTAAATTTTAGTGACTGTGTTCCATTTACGTCTAAAGAAAAGTGTGGACCGAATAATAAAAAAAACACCAGCTACTATTACGTCGCTGCAAATTTGGTGTATTTTCGTACACCTGTGTAAAGACAAGTTGAGACATTCAATAAATGCAAGAAAGGTTTTGATAGCTGGAAAAAAGTGTTGTCCGCCATAACGTTATGAATTTAATTTTTGGTTCGTAACATGCAAAAGGTTCCGACCTCTGGCGTAAATGGTACACAAAGTTCTTGCATAAATTCGCAGTCGTTTCAAGCTTGCTTCTTTGTTGTCCGTTGTTGTCCGTTCAACGCTTTAAGACAATTTTTTAGTTCGATCATAATAATAAGCAGTTCAAACTTCGAGTCATATCAGTATTGTGGCATAAACATCCGAAGCATAAATTAATAAAAGGCAATAAAGTATCAGCATCTCATAATGCAGGTCTCAGAAACCGCCTCAAAGATTGTTTAATTTCTCCGCCGCTGTGTGTAAGAAGAAATATGCACAGTGAGTGTAGCTCATTATAATGAAAGACCTCTTCGTGATCACAAAGCGAGGAGTTATTTGTCAAGCTAAGGACATCCGCTTTTTTATTTACGTTGTCAGCAGAGCTACTCTACCAGATTTCACAAAGGTTGGAAATCGGTGGTGTGAAGGCAAAATTCAAATGATGAATTTTCTTAAACTTCACTTTATTTTGAAAGCCGGAAAGCGCTACAGGGTGCAGTCTGTCCTGCAAAGTCAAATGAAATCCGAAAAAAATGTGATCGTTTTTAAACTAAGCTCACAAAGATTCTGCAATGGGAAACAAAATGAAGGCTAAAAACTGCCGCAATTCGTTTTCATCACTTTTAAAGTTCGTGTTCGGAAGGTGGTCCGCCAGTTGAAAAGGCCTGGTGTACAGTAGAACGATGCAATTGTTATAATATAAATTTTTTTTTTTTATACCAGTAGTTTTGAATATTTTCGACACTGGTTCTACTTTTTTCTGTGAGAAATTTTTTGGTCAGAAAAACAACACGACATAATTAGAGGCTTAAATATACGTTTTAATCACATAAAAGTAACTGATTACCCAAAACAGTCTTCATTAACAAACTGGCAGCCGAAAAAAGCCTCTTGATATTATTTAGTTTTTTTTTCTATTAAATTTGAGCATATGCAGATGGTTATGTGAGTCAAAACTTGATTTATTTACCGTTCAATTTTCAAACAACATCGAATTTTGCCCGGTAGGCTTATTAAAACTATGTTGAAAAATTAGGTTGTTAGTTTTAATTATTTCGCAGCTTGGATCATGTTTTGCTAGAAGATGATTTGGTGCTATTCTAAAACGTGATCTCACGTGCGTTAAATGAACGCGCCATTTTGCTGTAGCATCAACGAGCGATTTTAGGAAAATGTCGAAATGCACTAGCGTTTTAAAACAGCGTTTAAACTTGCTTACTATTTTTATTGAGCGGAAAAAATTACTTGGTTTAAACTATTTTTTTGCTCCAAAATTTCTTGCCTTAGCAACATTAAGGTTTTCACATATTAGTGAGCAAAGTGACTCTCAAAAAGAAAACCTTTTAAAGCTGAAAAATCAACATAAACAATCATATCTATCAACATTATCACGAGCAACTTCTTCACAAAACTTGGGTATAAACTAGTAATTATAAGTATTAAGGCTAACGTTAATTATAGGCTACTTTAAAAGATTCAAATTTTCAAGCACAAAGTTTTGTTTGCCCGAAGCTTTAACGGCACGTAATAACACTATCTACGTCGAAAATTCATTTATTGAGGAAGACATTATCAAAAACCACCACTGTTTATATGATGCTCAAATCTACTGTAAAAAATTTAAAATCATGCAATTAATATTGTCGTTTTTATTCTGAAACCATTACTTCGCATGGAGCACGACTTTTTTTCTTTTTTGTGCTTTACATCTGGCAACACTGTACGGCTTATACTAGCACGGAACTTTTTCGTATATTTTCCCGCTTTTCAGTTTTATACACGCGCTTTTTAGGTCTCGCGCATGCGCACATTAAAGAATGAAACTGTAAAAATCACAAAATAAATTTTTTAATGTCAACTCTTTTTGTTTCTAAAAAATTACTCGTTTTGTGCAGTGAATGATGCCGATGCAGAAGTTGGGGTATTTTTTTGGATATTGCCCAAAATTACAAAATGAAAAATGAAATTAACCTTTTTTTCAAAAAGGAAAACACGCTTTACCCAATATGAATGTCATAAACTTTTAGAAATTTCACCTTACTTTTCTAATTTTACACAATTTGGGTCAATTTTTCACTAGTTTTCCGACTTCAAAGACGGAAAAAAACTTCCTAAGTTTGTTGCAGTTTATTGTTTATTTCATCATACAAATGTTTTATGATAATTTTACGGTAAAACTTTTATGCTTTCAGTAGTTGGTTATTTATTGACCAATTGCATTATGCCGTGTCACAGTGGGCATGATATTATGTTCGATCAATAGCTTTTTTGAAAATGAGCTCCAAAAAATATTTGAGAAGCCCTGCTTTTTATTAACTCAGTCTTGACAACTTAGTATTTACATGTTAATTAGTCTTTTTGTGCATTAGATTGAATAATATGTACAAACTGAAAATTGAGTGAATGCAAACGACTTTGGGCTAGCTTTCGGATTCCAACTTTTGTGTTATGACTACTTGTGGATGTCATCAGTGTCTTAGTTTTTTTTGTTTTGTTTTTTCTGTTTCTTGCTATGGCTATAAATTCTTTAAAAAATACATTTTTTGTAACCTATGCTTGTATTTATTTTTTAGTTGATCTGTAGTTGTTTTATCCGTCTGACACTTCAAAATTTAGATCCTTTAAGTTAAAACTGCTGTTTCGTTTCATTGCATGAACTTTTTCTGCATTTTAAATCATTCATTGTTTTTCTTATTGTAAGTGATGTCAAAAATGTAAACTAACATCTAAAAGGTGGGGAAAAAAATCTCGCCCATGGTTATTTCCCTACAAGTTGGATTATTTGCTCGAAAAAGTTGTGAGAACCGCAGTACCAGCGGAACTATAGAATCTTATTGCAAAGCATGAAGGAAATACTATACCCAAAAATCTTACCCAAAAATGCTGTTCACGGTTAAGTAATATCAGTGTGTCCGAATGGTTTGTGGGCATCTCTTAATGTGTTTGCACAAAACCAAATTCTTTTTTTACAACGTTTATACGAAATGCGTAAAATTAAACTTTAAAAGAATGTTCAGTTCCTGGAAATCGGCATATTTTTTTAATCTATATTGGAAGTGTCAACTATGTGGGTCGGCGAACGCATAGTTATCAACTGTAAGCTAAACACCGGGGCCTAGCACAACAAAAGACAAATAAATGATCGGGTCAGAAATATTTCATGTTTATCTTGTTATGGGCACTTTATGTTTCCTGTAAGACCTTCTTGCTGAGGTGTAATAATGAACATTTGTTTAATCTTTTTTTCTTTACTTATAGATTATTGATAAATTTTTTGTGAACATCTTTCCCAGTTGCCGCTACATGTATTCTAAAAAAAAAACCTTTTCGTCCCCCAAATATAGAAAACAAAAGCGATTTGAACGCTTTAAACGTAGTGTTATTTTATTTTTATTATGTGTTATAAACATAAATTATAATTGGCAGAAAATCGAAAACGAACACGACCCAAATCTGAAGAGCCTGCCGCCTCTCCAGCGATTTCCAAGCAGAAGAAACCTTCTGACCAACCACCTGCCGCCAGCGAGCAACCGCAATCACTCGAGCGTGACATCTCACAGCAGGCGACAATTCAAGGCTGCGTTCCTGAATCAAGCCAATCCTGTGGAGATTTATTGCTTTCGCTGGTAAATGGCATGAGTTTGATTTTTTTTATACATGAACGTTTTGTCCTGGTTTATCATCATTGATACTTCGTGGAGAAAACAATTTTACAGAAAAGACAAATTTTTATGTCAAATCGCTCATGAAAAAAGAGTTTGAATAACAAAAGTTTTTTTTAATATCTTTTATTAGTGACGTTTTTCACATTCTTCAATAAATTTGAATTAAAATTTGTATGGACTTCAGTTATTGAGAATAAAAAAGTTCAATAGCCCTTTTGAAAAACAAATTTTTTATTCAAGTGCTTGTTGAATTATTATAAATAATGTTAACTTTTTCAGATTGATGAAGATTTAAAAATCAAACAATACATTAATTTTACCATGTAATTGCTGTAATTAATACGAGGAGAATGCCAGTAGCATGAAATTACAGAATCCATCAATAAGATTTTATGTTTTTGTGCTGATAAGTGAAACGTTTATCATGTAACTAAATTGTTTCATCCGAAATTAAATTTTACCATCCATTGTTTTTCAACTTACTGCTTTATTGCCACTAACACTTCTACGTTGAAGTTTATGTTTGTCTCATTATAAACATAAACTGTCAAGAGAAAATCTTGATAGCTTACTGACAAGCATGTTGACTGCTTAAAGTAGTCTACTGGTAATTGCAATCTTAACAAGATACGAGCATGTTGTTTGAGCTGGGGCGCCGAAAAAAATCTCATTAAATTAAGCCAAGTAAGCCTTTTTTGAAATAACTTTGAAAAGTTACAGTATTATTAAGTGCCTTTATAATTAATTAGTTCTTAAGGGATCAAACCACTTTATCAAATGGGACTTATTCCCCACCTTTGGTTTAAAATGATGAGTTCTTTTGTTTGTAAATGAAGTTGTACTAAAAGAATGACTTGCTCATGTTATTAAAATGGTTGAATTTTATTTTGAAGTGTTGAAGGAGTCTTTCTAATCTCTAATATAATTTGACAACGCAAATTGCTAACATTTTGTATTGCTTGCCAGATTCAGATAAAACATAAAAAACTAACAACATTTTGAATGACTTACTTTAACCCTTTATGTACTGACGGTACTTTGAAGTACCACCTCTCAAAGTTGCTCATAACTTTTACGATAAACGTTTATTCCTGACGAGACTTTAAAGTACCAAAGAAAAACAGTTTTAAAAGCATCTGGCAACTCTCGTTACATCAAAAATCAGCGAATTTCTTACCAAAATGTCTTATAAGTGTCAGAAAATGTGTATAAAAAAATCATATAAAATTACATGAATTAAATAATTTAGGGCATAAAGGGTTAAAGCTAACTCAACTATTAGCGCGTAGAACTAAAATAAACTAACACTCTAGTATGACACAAACGTTATTTGAAAGAATTTCTTTATCAACTGCTCGTTTTAATTGACCCCCCTTTACCACCCAATAACCGTCCTTTTTATTTAGTGTTAAACTCGGATTGCGCTCTCTCTGTTCCGTCTGTAGGGACAGCCCCTTCCCTTTTATCCGCTTTGATTTCGACTCAATTCGCTCGACAATAGGCCGCCTCGTTTTCTTTAGGCCTTCTGCTGAAAAAATTCAATCTAATCACTCCGGAAAAGACGGAAAACCTATCCCGCGGATTTCGGGTTTCTTAAACAAATGTGAAGGTAACGGCGAGTCTTTGAAATCCACCGTGAATAAAGCTTTTGAACGCGCGATATTGTTCCTTTTTGGAATTTTAAAGCAAATATGAAAAAAACTCATTATTTTTTGGAAAAGTTAAAAAATTTTCGCACAAAACCAAAAAAAGCAATAGAATAGATTAGATTTAGTTTTGCAGCTTTTGTAAATAGCCCCCGGGAATAAAGCAAATTGAAAAAGAGTAATTATTTTCTTTCAAGGGGAATACCATGTTTCGTAAAACCGTTTTCGTAACTTCGTCATGTACAACTGTTCTTGTTTTTGATTCAGTGGCATTTGCTAATTTATGCACGATACACGTGTCAGATCACGTGACGTCACAATCGCTTTATAGAGAAGTTTTTTGGATTGTGGAATTCTAGAGATGAATTATTTCATGTTGTATACCATTGGGGTTTAGTTGCAAGATGAATTTAGCTTCATTTTATCTTATAATTATACTAGCAAAAATTCTCGACAATTTTAGCGATCTATTACGCAAATTCAGCCATGTGTTGACCAGAGACTCCCAATCTTTTTTGTTGTCGGTGCCACTTTGTTTTGTGCAGACATTCGTCGTACCCCTTTAACATTTAGGATGAGCTTTTTGTATTTTAGTTTTATTTTCCTGAGTATATAGATTTAACTTAACATACATAGTGAGAGAAAAAAAATGTTACATGTATTAATGCAAATTTCAATAAGCAAATTAAGTGGCCTCAATTTATTATCTTCATGATGCCTTGTAGTGGGACTTTTGTTGTTTTTTAATTTCCATTATTTTTCAAATGATTATTTAGTTTTGCTTGAAGCAACCGTAAATCATCTTCCAGTTCCAGAAAGTTCTTACACTTACAGTATTCTACCAAACAAAACTGAATAATCAAAAACATCTATAAAAACTAACCAAAAACTTTGTACCCCAAAAAGTGCGAGTACTCCTAGTTGGGAACCACTGGTGTAGACAAACTGTTAAGTTTTAAAGTAGGAAAATAGATCTAAGTAACTCTGAAATTTTAAGTGGTCTAAAATTTTCAAAAAAACTTGAAGTAGAAGGCCGAGTTTGGCGGCTTAGAAAAATTTAAAAACCAAGTTAAGTTCCTCCATAAAGTTTTGAATAACAAACCAAAGTGTCGAACTTGTAACTTCATGTGCTTGAGCAAGTTCTTTAGCGGATTTAGCCATAATAATTAGTATTGTGACAATTATTATGAAAACAGAACATGAAAATATCCGTCAATTAATTTTTTTCTTGTGCAAAGCCATGCACCCTGCGTATGTCTCCAACTCCTAACTATATTTTACGTTCTGTCGCACGAGCACACTGGGCAGTAGGCTAGAACACCTGGCTGCATGGCCCCTTAAAATTAATTGAAAAATATTTTTTTTATGAAACTAACTAGGTGCCGGTACCAAGTATCGAACTTGAAACCAATAACGTTCCGATCATTAACAACTGTTCAGGCTTAACCAATCAAGTTTCGTCGCCGTTCAGCTATCGCTTGTAATTGGTTAGAATAGAAGTTCTACAGAAGTTTGTATTCTAAAACATTTAGCCCATACGCTGCAAAGATCCTATCCAAAAACACTGTTTTTTTTGGGTAATTAATGTGTGTTAGAAATATAGCCAGTAGACTGTAACTGTTATTGTCAAACACACTTAAATCAGTGTTGATGCCGAATATGAAACAGGGATGACGACGAAACGCAACTTGGGCGTTTATTCAACCATTCAAGTTTCAGTTCATTGGTCAAGCAATATGCGACAGGTTTTATTTTTTTCTTTTTCTACTTTGATTTATTGAACTTATACCAAGGCTAAATTTTTTATTGCGAAAATATCGTTTGCTCCAAAATTTAAATTATTGCAAGTTTTGACAGTTTTAACAAAAAGTAAATATTAAATGATTTTATTTCTCAATTTGTTCGCAAAAAGGTGCTCAAAAAATAAGATAAAATAAAATTTACACTTGCATGAGCATGACGATTGCAAGCATTTTTGTCGTTATGACGCATTGCGCAAGTGGCTGATCGCTTTGCGTGTGGCCGTATATGCATTTTGTTGTTTTTGTATTGAGAACTTTCAGATGAATTTTTGAGTACGTCATAATCGAAAAATTTGCTTCTCCGACTTTGTGACTACTTTTAGTCATGACAGCTTGGTCATTTTGTTATAGGTCGCTAGTTTTGCTTTAAATATAGGTATTTAACTACCGTATATATTTGTACGTAAGTCGAATTTTTGGAAAATGATTTTAAGGTAATATTTTTGGGGTCGACTTATACAATAAGTAACGTTTATGGAGATGTTGCTGAAGAGTCGTATGCAATGTGAATATGAAAAGAAAACTCCGTTATTACACATGTTATACGAGCTTAACAAACGTTTACCGTACAAATGCTCATATTATGATGCTTCTCCTTAAAAAATGCTCACATCTTGACGTTGCTTCACAGAATTATCAAATATTAGTGTAATTTAATTTAAGGTATGTGGAATTAGCTTGAAATTTATATATTAGCAGTAAACAAGTTAGTGACGGAGCGCTCTATCATAATTGAATAAAGTCTAATGCACTGAAAATCCACACGTATCTTTGAATAGGATTTGATCGATATGTATCGGTAATAACGCAAACATACGAACATTTTAAATCCGTGAAACATCAGCATTTAACATTAGTTTAACAAAAAGTTTAATCAAAGCCTTCAAAGTCATTCCCTCCATCACTATCGCCTGCCCCAAACAATTAATTTCACTCTTTAACACCGCCAGTCTTGTAATGAGCCTGAGTTTTGTAGAATCAATGTTGGCTTTAAAGAATTCAAACTAAACAAATGCCAGCTTTTAATTTATGAGTTGCCCGGGTACCGGAGTTACTACTGCGTACAACGTAGGCCCTCGTGGCCCTGCCACACTGGTCTAAAAATAGTAACTGTGCCTGGAATCTACTGTACGGTCGAGTTGTACACAGGTAATACCTAAAATGACCCAGTTTTTGGTCTTAAAATAACATCGACTTATAGACGACTATATACGGTATACGTTTTAAGACAGAATGACGTTAGCAAATATCAGTTGTAAGCAGGTTTTTTCTAATCTTTTTTGAGTGTTTTATGCCTTTCCAATTTTTTCCATGCAAATCTATTTTTTTGAACAGCTTATCTACTTCTGACGCACTCTTACTTGTAGAATAGACAAATTTAAATAATCGACATCTCAACTCTACCCAATCCGTAGCCACCTATGCTTGTGTATTGTCTATTTTGACATAAACAATCCCTATCTTCCCTAAATTCGTAAAGAGATTACCAAAATCATTTTGATAATGTTTTTTGCATATTTTAGCTTTTTTTTGCTTTATAATGATTTAAACCTTTACGCAGCAAAACTTTGGATTCAACAAGTATCAAAACAGCGTTTGAAAAATTTTCACAAATCTTTGATGCTGATTTCACACATGAAAAATCAATGTAGCGTTACTAACCCTAGTTTTTTCTATTTCCACTTGGAATTTAAAAAACCAAGAAATTAAATGCAGTTGTAAATTTCTTTTTATCGTATAGCCAGTAGAAGCTGTAGAGTAAGGCAAATCTATTGGCTAATCAGTGATCGAGACGGCGTTCAAATACGAGACCAAAGATCTTTTTGTTCGCCTATTAAAGCCTATAAAAACTCTTTGAAGAATATTGCTAAATTTCAGTTTGGTCACTTTATCGATTCACTATTGAGGGCGATCTGCAAAGATTTTTGATGAGAACACATATCTTGCCCCAACAAAATTATTAAAAGCTGATTTTTACTGTCAATTTAGCTTCGATTAAAATTAAGACGCTGATTCGCAACAAACATTTAACCTGGATCAACTTTTTTTAAATTAACAAAACTTGTTTCGTTTCCAGGATCCTTTGTCATCCAGCTTTGCCATGACGTATCCCAATGATATTACGTCCAACTTGTCTCTGGCCACCGAAACCTCCTTCAGTACCTTGATGGACGATAATTTTCCGACCATTCCCCTTCAAGAGATCCAGCAGTTTCTCTCTGCCGACATCCAAAATTGTGTGTCACCCGTCGCCGTCGCGCCCCATAATATCGTTCCGCCAGGAGTCGATAACTGCATCGGATTTGATCCGTTAGTATCAGTGGTCGACGTGGAAGTTGATGCACCATTTGAACAAGGTCTAGTTGAACTACAATGTCTTGTTGCGTCACTCATACGTATTAATATAATGTTGCGTCACTCATACGTATTATTATGGTGTTGCGTCACTCATACGTATTATTACCATCATAACGGGTCGGTTTCGCGACCCGTCTGATTGTGACCTTTATCTAGTTTTATCAAGTTTTCTTTGGTTTTAAAGCGTATAACGATCTTTATTTGATGCGACCGTAAAAAAGCTAAAACTATAGGTTTTTGTTTGAAGCTTTAGTAAACATAAACTACAATATACATTGAAACATCAAATTTTTGGAATTTAAATACTTTTGTTATATTCAAAATGTTAAGGTAATTTAAGCGCAATTAAGAAAATCAGGCAAAATTTTTCTTTAAACCTCATTCCTAGAGGTAGTTCATATTTTAAACTAATTGCTTTGTTATATTAAAAAAAAACGGTTCTTAATCGACCTATACTATAATAAAGACTTTTATTATCGTAGTTCTTAGCTACATTTTTTAATGCAATTAGATTATTTATAATGTTGTTATAAGCAGACTTGGACAACTAGATAATTCTGATTGTCTAATTAGACTAATTAGAGCAAAACGCCGGTAATCTAATTCTAATCTAATTTGTGAAATGTTTCTATGCTCTAATTTCAATTCTAATCTAATTTGGAAAAGCTAAAAATTTTCTAGTTGTTCAACTCTGCTCGAGAACTTTTAGGCATGACTGCAACATCAGCTCCGTCAGAAAGAGTTTTCAGCCATGCAGGAAAACTGTATAGCGCAAAACGAGCCAACCTTGGTGTACAGACATTTGCCATTCTCATGCTTATGAGAATGAACTTTGATTTGATATTCACTGAACTTGATTTTTATTAAATTTCTTTCTAATTCGGCATTTAATTCAATTTCCACGTTTTTGCGAATTCAGTAATTCTAATTCTAATATAATTTGGAAAAAACTGTGTAGCTATAATTTTAATTCTAATCTAATTCGAAAAAGCTAAAAATTTTCTAGTTGTCCAACTCTGGTTATAAGTAGTTAAAGAATTACAAACTGTCGGCAGTAAATTTATAATTAATATCAACAAAACGCTTTTATAATTAATATCAATCAAAATAACGATTTTGATAAATCTTCAGACAGTCCTAATGCAGGTTAATGTTCGCATCTTAGACTGGCATCAAGGCATCCAAAATAATTCCTTATGGCAGTGCTTCAATCCTGTTTTTTTGTGGCGACCCAAATGTTAAGCAAAAATAGAGAGCAAATCTTTGGCGACCCAATCTTTTTTACAGACTTTATTGCAAGTATAAAAATTTTTATTTTTGTCCCAAAAACGTAGTGATCTCTAAAAAAAGGTCATCACTTTCAAACAGTTTTTAAAATCTCTGTTTTTGTCACAAAATTGTAATAATCTCTAAAAAAATAATCTCTTTTTGATATTTTGATTTTTGTCCCTAAAAATTAGCGCTTTAATTTTACACAACTACAGTCGTCGGCGACCCACTTTTGGATCGCGACCCAGGGCTTGAAAAGCACTGCTTTACGAAGTTGGTTCCCCAATATGTTACCCAGCTAGTTGTCCGCAGCGTTAAGGCCCGTTTTCACAACGCACGTGGAACGGAGCATTCTTTGTTTGTTTATTGATTTTTTACTTCTTTCCGCGCTTAAGTGCTAACCAAACCAAAAAAATCATAAAAGAAATAAAAAATACTCCATGCCACGCTTGTAGTGGAAACAAGTCTTTACTTGTTGACTGAACAATTTAGCAAATCCACCCTGGAAAGGTTGTGGCGATTATTGACGACGACCATTTATTTGTTTGACTGGCAATCGCATTGTCACTTCAGTTAACTAATTTAATTTGCCCAGCATTTCTTGAACAGACGGCGGTGTAAATATTGGTGCGTCACTTTCGCTATAGAGTATTTATGTAAGAAGAGTCGGCATTATAGATAGTATCACAATACCACGCCACCATGTAAGGACTAAAAACATCGCCTTATCGTTATTCAAAACACTAACTCCACGGTTCCCAACCGGAAAGGAATTTAACTTTAGAGTTAAATCCACTGCTACTTATAACTACCACTTCAATGCAAGAAATAATTTCAGCCAAAAAATTGGTCCGGTACCGGTACTGAAATATTTGAATATTGGTGTTTTCAAGCCGTACTGCCCCCCCCCCCAAATGGTGTTAAGTTGATGCTAGACTCTTGCCGCATACACAATATTTTTGCTGCAGCAACAGATCTAGCTTCCTGCATCGTAGTGTTAATTGTTATCGCATTACCGTTACTAGCATACATTGTCAGTATTTGTTATGCTTCAATAATTTAATTATGATTGTCACAAAGATCGTTGTAACATACTGTTGTCAATAATAGGGGAATAATGTTTTGTTAGCAGTCCTTCAGATAAAGATATAGACAGGACAAGGAGAAAGATATGTTGGTAGGCTACCGTAACTCTTATTAGTCATGTTGAACATTTAGCAAAGCTACCGAAGAAAGTTGAGACTTGCAAGGTTTTACAAGTTATATCCTAGAGCAAACTGTAGGTAGACTTTGTCAAAGCATATTATTAAAATACATTCCTGTAATTAGGCTACCAAAAAGCAGTGCAGCCTCAGTAGGTTGTGCAGTATGTAGACTGGCTATTAGGCCGGGAGTTCGATTGTTAGACAGGTAATACTTTGGAATGTTAGAAGTTAATTGCTCATATAAACTGAACGTAAAACAGTTAGTAACTTTTTATGTTCAGTTTATATAAGCAACTAACTTCTAACATAGGCTAGCCTGGTGTAATAGAATTAGATATGCAGCCAAATACTAATAGCCTAAAACAGTTTTTTGTGTAGATTTAGCCTTACGTTTAGGTACTAGCAACCTAGCAGCAAACACATTAGTGCTAAAAAACAAAAATATGATGAATCATATATCCAGTTTGGTGTTGCATCAGTCATTGTACATAGTGAAGAAAAGCCACAGTGCGTACTTTGTAATAAAGTACTCTCCAATGACTCAATGAGACCAGCAAAGCTCAAGCAACACTTAGAAAATGTACATCCGCAACACATAAATAAGGACAAAACCTATTTCGAACGTCAAAGGATAGCACTAAAGTCAATGAGACTGGATGCTTCTAGCGGTTTTTTGGAAAAAACAACCAACTGTTAGAAGCATCTTATTTAGTGGCATTTGAGATAGCAAAACAGAAAAAGCCACATACTATCGGTGAAACACTAATCAAGCCTTGCATTCTAAAAACAGCTGGCATAGTGCAAGGAAAAGAGGCAGAAAAAAAGCTAGCTGCAATTTCGCTGTCAAATAACACCATTCTAAGGCGAATCAAGGTTTTGTCTCTTGATATAAAAAGTTAAGTAGTACAGGAAATCAAAACTGCTCTATTTGGACTTTTTGCAATCCAGCTGGCTGTTTTTGCAACAAATATCTCTTCATGTGCACAGTTGATGATGTACGCAAGATATGTTTGCAACAATGCATTTAAGGAAGATTTTCTATTCTGCTCCTCTCCTGAAACTATTATAAAAGCAGCAGATATTCTGAATAAAGTTACAACATTTTTCACAACTGAGGGCTTAGAATGAAAAAATCTTGCTGGCTGTTGCGCTGATAGTGCGCCAGCAATGTTGGGATGCAATTCAGGCTTTCTAGCTTCAGTAAAGAGGCAAGCACCGAAAAGTAAAAATATTCACTGCGTGTTGCATAGGCAAGCCCTAGCTTCCAAGACATTACCCGAGTCCCTTCAAAAGGTTCTTGATCAGATAATAAAAATAGTTAATTTTATTAAAGCAGGAGCTTTAAATTCCCGTCTTTTTAAGGCATTCTGTGCAGATATGGATTCAGACGACCAAATGCTTCTCTACTACACTCCGACTCTATGGCTATCCAAACGCAATGTCACCCGAAGAGTCTTTAAAGTCCGAGAGGAATTAAAAGCATTCTGTCTTCTCAAAGGCAAGATTGAGTATCACACTTGGCTAGATAATGAACAGTAGGTAGTCTCCAGCTTATTTGTGTGTCATATTTGAACAACTTAACAAACTCAACTTGCAGACTCAAGGCAAAAATACCAATGTCATCAAATTTGTCAATGCATTGAAGGCTTTCAAAGCTAAGTTGCTAAATTAGAAAAGAAAAGCTGAAATCTACAATTTTGCAATATTCGAGAAAGTGGATATGCTTCTTGACAGCAGAGAGGAGAGCTATATGCCAGAAGTTGTTGAGAAAGATATTGTAAAGCATTTATCAAACCTTCAAAACGAATTTGACAGCTACTTTTCTGAGACTAGTGATGAAGAATTGGATTTTGTGAGAAATTTGTTTATATTTCCTGTTGAAAAGCTTTCGGATGAATGTCTGGACAAATTTTTAGAGCTGATAAACGATTCTGGAGCTAGACAAAAGTACCAAAAAAAAACCCTTTCACACTTCTGGGTTGGATTAAAAGACTCATACCCTCAAACAACAGAAACAGCTTTTCATATTCTTATCCTTTTTGTATCAACTTACCTATGCGAGTCAGGATTTTCGTCTCTATACTTCAAATTAAGGCCAAACATAGAAATACACTTGCGGTTAAAGATGATTTGTGTTGTGCACTGCCACAAACTACACCCCACATCCAACTACTTTCAGAAAACAAAAAAAAAGAAATTTCACATTGATTAAGTGGAAAATTGAACTTAATTGATATTCAAATTCATTAAAACTGTCTCAACTGGCAGTCGTGTTTTCTGTTTCAATTACTATTTCGTTATTTTGTTATTCTCCTGATATTGCACCGCGATCTCTTGGTATAATAATGCTTGCTTAGTATAGTTTTAATCATGTATCAAGTTTTCTAAGTAATTCTTAGACTCTTTCACAGTTAAACTTGTGGTTTATGCTGGGTTTCGGGGGGGGGGGGGACTTATTTAAAAAAAATTTTTCAACAAAAATTTGATAATCTGGGCTAAAAAATGCGCTGATTTTATATATCGATATCCCAATTAATGAAAATCTTTTAAATGCTAAATTTTGATTAAAAAAGTACACCGATGTTTTTTAAAATTTATAAAATGAAAAGTTTTAATAATTTAGTTTATTCTATTAGTTATAACTTTGCTAAAATTTAAAATGCCTATAGCAGAGTTTAAACAGATTTAGCGTTCAGGTTCATGGAAATACTGAATAAACGATTAGTCTGATATCATTTCATACTTATAAAAATATATCTTATAAAAATTAATTATTAGTTGTAATTTTTTTAATTTAGCATTTATTTCTTTTTCACACAACCTTATATATGTTTTTTTTAAATCAGCGCAATTTTTTAGTAGAAAGTGGTATTTTTGGTCGGAAAAATTTTTTCAAAAAAGTTATCCCCCCCAAAACCAAGCATCAAACCAAACTTGTTAGTTTGAAGTTACCAAGCAAAGATAAATGGATTATCGAAAAGATGCAACAGCTAGAGTTCTAGACTAAGCTTGTGCTTTACTCCAGGATGTGCAAGCAGAGTCGTGAAAAAACAACGTTTAAAAAACTTAGCGTATTGGGGGAGGAATGAAAAGTGTCAAAATGAGCTAAGGGAGGAATGCATTCAAAAAGGTTGGGAACCACTGCACTAACTGCTTTGTAAAACACTTTTTTACATTTGCTTTAATTATAGGGATCAAAGAATGGATGCTCTTTCTTAATTTTTGTAAAAACAAAATCGATTGGAGCATAACTTAACTTTTTCTTTTTGATCTGTTTTTTTTCTTTTTTTTTGGTGATGCATTCGTTTCGAATATGTTAGTTTTTTTGTTAATAAAACTAAACTATTTAACAAAATAATTTATTAAAAATTTTAGTTGCTGTTGTACTGTTGTAGTTGTTATATTTAATTATGAGACCTTTTTAAATCCAACGCCAAAGGATCCAGACAATTTTTATCAAAAAAAATTTAAACTCTTGATAAGACTGATTTACTTCTTAACTTATTTTTTAGGCTTTTTATTTCAAAAGATGTTAAACTTAAAGCATCGATTCTCGTTTATTATTTTCCAAGGTTTAGTTCATTGCCTTTTAGGTTTTAGGCAATCCCCAAACCCTGCGAAGTTAGTAATGGCGAACAGTGAACGAGGCCCAAAACCTCTACAGTACCTCTAAAAGCTATTGGAGCATAGGTAACGAGTTTGTATGCTAGTGCTGCTTTTAAAAAACAAACATCTCGTATTTAAGTCCCCACAAAAAGATGCATCATTGCTAATTGCAATGGTGGTTACTAGGCCTATCTTTGTCAAAAACGACTTAAGGGTATTTATTGTGACGATTTGTTAGTTAATTACGTGGCTGCCTAAAGATGTCAAACAGAAATTTGATACGTTTCCTGTTTTTTCTAGCTGACCAGGAGCCATCGTTAGGACTCCTCCAATTTTTAGAAAAAGCAAATTTATCAAGTAAGTACGCTTGCAAGCAATGTTTTTATCCAATAATTGACTTCCGAATTATTCTTCCTAATTATGAAACTTATCTCTTCAAAATGTATAACAGGTTCAAGCCGATGTTTTAATCGGATTTTGTTGGTACGTTCATTGATATTATTATCCTTATGATTCCACTTTAAAAAAAACTGCTTTCTTACGCAAAAAGCAAAAAATTGTTTCATCCAACATGCATGCTCTTGAAAAGAAATTTGAGTAATTAAAGATAAATAGGTAATGATTTAATCAACTTTATTGCGGTTAACTGTTTAGTTCTAGTTTGCTGCATAATGGCAAGGTTAGAGTTGAACTCACTGTCAAGCAATTACTCCGACCAGCTGACGGAAATATGCATTGTTTGTAGACCAGGTTTAAACTGCTGGTGTAAACAGTGATACCGCCAAAGTAGATGCAATAATTGTTTGGGTCGCTTCAATTTTGCGTTCGGAGTCTTAAAATCTCGATCGGGGTTGGCAGTAAATTGCAATTTAGTTTACTTATTTCTCGTGGAGAAATTGTTGAAAAATTTTTCATTCAAAAATAGGATCGCAAAAAGTTTAAGAAAGCCTGGTTTACAACACTGACCAGCAAAAATGACCAATAGTGCTTCTTTAAGGCCTTTACAACATGACAAAGAGTGGAACTAAACGGAGATTATATCGATCGTTACAAAAGTGCTCCCTTCTCGTCCCGATTGTTGAAGTCAAAATGCGCTGCCCAGTGCCCTGAGCCTCTTGGTCATCATTGATTTTCCCGTTTCCCCTCTTTCTCCCGTAGTAATTTTCTGTCCTTACGGTCACTTGCAAGCCGTACGTTCAATCGAGAATAAGTCTGAAGCCTATTAGAAAATTGAAAATTACGGCGTCATATATTCAACTTCCAAGTTAGTCTAGAAACGCCTGACTCAACTTTAACTTTGGGACGACTTTAACCCATATTAACCTAAGGGTAGAAAAAATAGAGAAAACTTTCTGAATTTTTTATTAACAACTAAATAATAATGTGTTACAAGAAGAAACTTGTACGAAAAGTAAAACCGCATTTTATATCTCAAAGCTATTCATAATCTAAAATAATAAAAAAAACAGTTATTTTTAGTTAGAAAATGCATTTGAAATAATGACTACAAATGTAGTCATTGGGATAGTTCGGGTTAAAATACGACTCACCTGACATGTTTCGGTAATTTTAAAAAAGTCTGTCGGGTGAATCAAAAAGTTAACTTAAATTTTTTTTTAGAGAACACCTTGATTTTGGGTGAAAAATAGCGAAATCGGAGATGAAATCAAAGTGAAGACCTTTTTTTTTAGGGATCACCATGATTTTGAGAGAAAAAATGAAAGACGAGATCAAAGCTCTTTTTCTTTTTTAGAGAACATCAATTTTTGGAAATCCTTGCCTCGGGCCCCTGAATTTGAATATCCACCACTGCTAACCCACTTCCAAATACTCGTTTAATTCGCTTAATTCCAAAGTGTTAATTTAAAATAAAGGTTTAATCTGTATTTTTTACTGATGACATGGAAAAATTTTAAATGTTTTCAACGAAAAGAAATACTTGTATAATAGTTAAAAATAATAACCAATTGTCGAAGACAGCATAGATTGATTTGTTTTTCAACGAAGTTTTGTGAGAACACTTGGTTATGTTACGCTTGATTCTACAACGCTTGTTTTTGTTAAAACCATCTCCGAAAAAATTGGATCTAAGATTAATTGTTGTTGTTTAAATATGATTTGCCTTTTACTAGTTACAAAATCAAAATCTGTTTTTTTTTGGAAAGATTTAGCAACGTACAATAAAATTAATCACAAAAAAACAAAATTTATAAAAATGAAACTGATTATTTTTTTGTAGAAAATGAATTGACAAAATTTATGCTGACCGTTTACTATGGCGAGAAGATTGTAGTTTGCCAGGAACGTGTCGATCTGTTACGCGGACTCCGAGTTCTATACGGCGATTCCGCTTCCCAATTAAACGCCGTGAGCGCCAACGGAAAGATAATAACAGACTTTAAAGCAAAGAGTTTTGAGCTGCCTCAATTTGAACGAAATTACAGTCACATAGCGGATATTTTAAAGTTTGCTAAACTGGGGGTTGTTTTAAGTGCGACATCCGACGGAACGTTATACGCTAAAAGGCTCTGTCAAAGCAGGGTGTACTGCTTGAAAGAAAAGACTCATCCTTTTAAACTGGAAAGGAAGGCGAAAGTTGAAATTTTCTCCTATTTGAAATACATCGAAAATCTCCGGGACAATGCGGGCGCTTTGTCCGACGGAAAAATTGAACTGTTTCTCGGGGAAAAGCCTCCGATTCCTACAATTAACGTTGTGAAATTTTTATTACAGCCTGTCCTGGCGCCTCATATAGAGTACTTTTTTGCTAAAAAAAGAAATGTTGCATCTTCCTTGTGTTATAGTGAAGAGCCATCTTCAGTAGATAAAATGATAACATTATTCACCAACCAATCTATAGTGGATTAGATGCAGTTCATGGTGATCGTGTTTGTTTGGTTTAAATATTTAAAGAGATTGCTTTTACTTCATAAATTTTTATGCAGAATTTTTTTTGTTTGTTAAAACTTTGTTTTTTCACAGTCGATCAAAGTTTTATATAAAAATAATGGACTTGCCTTTTGTGATTGTTATTACAAATTTTTTTGAGTTGTTACAAGAAAAATGAAATATTTTCATTCTTTTGTTCTAACAAAGGAATTTTAAAGTAAAAGGTTAATGTTTAAGCTTTAATTTATCAAAATTCTATTCAAACTTGTTAAATACAAACTGTTCAGTTTAGTTCAGTTCAGTCGCTTTTTATTTCCGCCACTTGTCGAACAAAATACTTACATCAACATAATTACACTACACTACGGAAAAAAGGACATGCAACAAAACGAAATAACGTTGAAACATGCAAAAACTCAATAAACTACACTAGCTAAGGTAACAGTTTGCATGGTTGCATCACCTAGAGAAAAAATATATATACGTATAAAAAATAAAAAATATGAAAATAAAAAAAATGCCAAAACAAAAAAGAAAAATTAAGACAGCCTTGTTTTATAATGTTATTTTCTGGCATGTAACCCCAGCACAGGAGGCTTTCAGGTACTACACCTTGCCCAAGGATGACCTGGAGAAAGTTGTAATTGGGTATCCTCATTCATCCCGACTTATTAGTTCATAAGCTTACAACCGGATGCAGTTTACACTCATACCCAAGAGAAACATATTTATAGACAAGACTTGTTTTTGTAACACATTTAATTTTCGTTTAAAATTCTTTAAACGCATAATTTAAAGTTTTAATATGAGTGTATTTTAAGACGCTGCAGGTATTAAACTTATTTTATCTGGTCAATTGTTAGGAAAAAAAGTTTGTCGAGTTTCTAGACTAGTTTAATACAAATTGGGATTAAACGATTGTTCCAGATGCGTGTAGAGTTGAATTCTTATATTAGTATCGACGATGACCTGAAATAAAAAAGAAAACAGCAGCAGGCAAAAAAAAATTTTTTTCTTTGTTGCAGATACGGCACTATGTTTTCTTAGATTCGTCGGGAACTGCGCCAGTTAGATAATAAATTTTTAGTTTGTTTTTGAAAGAAACTAATGTAGAGCAGTTTTTAATTTCTTGAGGCAAAGTATTCAAAATTTTAGGTCCAATAAATTTAATTGATTGTTGGCAGACTGTTCTAAAACACGAAGAAATAATTTGACTATCACTTCTAGTTTTAATTTGACATGGTTTAAGCTGAAATAATTGTTGAATTGGAATAGGAAGACAGCGTTTTTGAATCTTATACATTAAAATTGCAATTTCACATTCATACAACTGCTGAATATTTAAAAGTTTGTTTTGGATCAAAACATTTTTTACACAGCCTCTCCATTTTATTCCATACATGGCTCGAATAAATTTATTACAAATACGTTGAAATTGATTAATTGTTGTGCGATTTCCAAAACACCAGCTGGTGATACAATATCTTAGATCAGGGTTTCTCAAACTATGGGTCACCGAAAATAATTTTGGGATCGCGAAAGAAATTGGCGACGAAAATAGATAAATCGCAGTTCGATTATGAGTGAAGACCTTTTTTTTAGAGATCACCATGATTTTGTGAGAAAAATACGGAAAAAGGAGATCGATTCGAAGTGAAGACTTTTTTTTTTTAGAGAACACCCTGATTTTGGGACGAAAATAGGGAAAACTGAGAGCGAAATAAAGTGAAGACCTTTTTTTTTTAGAGAACACCCTGATTTTGGGACGAAAATAGGGAAAACTGAGAGCGAATGGAAGTAGACTTTTTTTTTTTTAGAGAACACCCTGATTTTGGGACGATAATAGGGAAAACTGAGAGCGAATGGAAGTGAAGACCATTTTTTTTCTAGAGAACACCATGATTTTGGGACGAAAATAGGAAAAACTGAGAGCGAATGGAAGTGAAGACCATTTTTTTTTTTTAGAGAACACCCTGATTTTGGGATGAAAATAGGGAAAACTGAGAGCGAATGGAAGTGAAGACTTTTTTTTTAGAGAATACCATGATTTTGGGATGAAAATAGGGAAAACTGAGAGCGAATGGAAGTGGAGACTTTTTTTTTAGAGAACACCCTGATTTTGGGACGAAAATATGCAAGCCCAGATCAGACCTCTTTTTTTCTCAGGTAACATGAATTTTTTGAAAATTCTTGCCTCGAGCCCCTAAATTGGAATATCCACCATTGATACTGCAGATGATTTTTCCTGCACACGCGTGGTTTTCCACAGGAAAAATTAACGTAAAACTAGCCTACACATATAGGGGTCGCACAAAAATTTATTTTTTAAAATGGGGTCTTAGAACAAAAAAGTTTGAGAAACCCTGTCTTAGATGGCTTGATAATGATGAATTATACAAAATTAGCATTGCTTTAGTGGTAAGACACGATTTTACACGCATAATACTTCATAGAGAAGAACGAATTTTTCGTTTTATCATATCCATGTGCTCTTTCCAGCTTAAATTTTCATTAATTATTATACCCAAAAAGCGAATTGATGAAACTTTTTTAATAGTATTATATCTAAAATGTACTTTGAACGATGCATTTGCGACGGAATAATTACTTTTTCTAGGAGTAAAAAGTATTAATAAATATTTAGTTTTAGCAGAATTTACTGCTACTTTATTCGCAATCATCCATTCATCAATATTTTTAAGTTCAAGATTAGTTTTCGAATAGACTGATTGTACATTTTATCAGTAATAAAGATGTTAGTATCATCAGCAAACGATACATTTGTACTGAAATCTAAGCAGTTTCTAAAATCGTTAACATAAAGTATAAATAAAAGAGGACCCAAAATTGAGCCTTGAGGTACTGAGCTGGTGATTGGCTTTATAGTTGAAGAAAGACAATTATTGAATTGCACCTGTTGCGTGCGTCCTGATAGATAGCTTTTAAACCATTCGAATGCAATTCCTCGAATTCCATAATAATTCAGTTTATAGAGTAGGATGTCATGGTCTATAGTGTCAAAGGCTTTGGAAAGATCCAAGAAAACACCAATTGTTAACGGTTTTTTTCAAAAGCATCAACTATGTTGCTAATAACTAGTGTGGTGGCATGACTTGTGGCATGTACTGGGCGAAATCCAAATTGTTCTGCATTGAGAATGTTGTAGCATTTCAAGAAGTTGTACAATCTTTTATATATAATTTTTTCCAGAAGTTTTGAAAACGATGAAAGTAAGCTAATAGGCCGATAGTTAGGTAAATTTTTTAAATCATCTTTTTTAAAAATAGGAACTATTTTTGTTTTTTTGAAAGCATCTAGAAATTTACCTTGGAGGAGTGAAAAATTGAAGATATAGCTAAGAGCATGCAATGCATCATCTGAAAGATACCTTAAAACAATAGGTGGTATTTGATCAAATCCAATACTTAACTTCGGTTTAATTTCTATGGTCCTGTCCTTAAAACTGTGGTTGCTAAAACAAACCATCTGCATTAAGTGGTTACCCCAACCTGGTTTGAAAGATTCCATAATATTTCTGTCCAGTTAAAACAACATTAAGATAGCAGTAGTGGAACCGAGAGGACGACTACTGCTATCTGTGTGAATTATACAGAATGTCAAGCAGTAGTGGATATTGGGTGAGGCGAATGAGGCAGTTGCCTCAGGCCCCCCCTCGATTTTAAGGGCCCCCTCGAAAACAGCATATACAGTTTTGGATTCGCTACAGATGTTAGTTCAGAGAACGATTCTGAGTGAAGACCTTTTTTTTTTTTTTTTTAGAGAACACCTTGATTTTGGGAAAAAAATATGCAAGCCCAGAGCAGACCTCTTTTTTTTCTCAGACAACATCAATTTTTGAAAATTCTTGCCTCGGGCCCCTAAATTGGAATATTTACCATTGATGTCAAGCACTAATTATATTAATATTTAGGCAAAATCAGGGTATTCAGGGTTCCACGAGCCTTTCTAAATTGTTTAGGCTGCAAAGATTTTGACGGACTTCTTTTGCTTAAGGATTATCAGTGGCTATTCAGTGAGGGATTTTAGGCTGGTAGTCGAATCTAACCAATATCCAAAAATCAATTAAAGGCGTTTTCTTTTTTAGTCTTTATTAAAATTTGACTAACATACTGCAAGAGAAGCGAATAAGTGTCTTTTACAAAATTCGGACAAGCAAACAAGAAATAATATGACATAGCAACAAACCAAATAGTGTTCTATAAAAAAAACAACTTTTTATGATACCAGAAAAAATTCTGACGTCAGAAAACCTCCCCTCAAAGATGTTGAGCAATTAAAACATATGACTTAAAACCTAGACTCGGGTTTAATTTCGACTAAGGTCAAACCAAAAATTTATAGAAATTTCTTTTTACACCTTTGTTGTCGAATATTGCGAAAAAATACCAAAGGCTTCTCTACACTAAACCTTGCACGCCAATCGTTGCTGCCCTCTCGTATCTTCAGCATGTTTGCTGTATATTGTGTTCGCGATTTAAAATTAATGCAACGTTTTACCGTCATTCGGAAAAGACAAGAGAAGCGGAACGCAAAGTAAAGTAAAATATTTTAAGTTTTCACGTTAAGCTTACAAGGCTTGATAACGTCAATAACAGCAGAGAGTGTCACTGTTTCCATCTTTTGGACCTCGTTTAGGCTATTTATATAGCCTGAAACAAGTATTGGTCAACACAGCACTGATTAAGTTTTTTACGGTTTTTAACTTTTAATCCCTTTATTCGAAAGTAAATTTTAGACAGCCATTAGCTATAAGGACTACTTCTTGTAAGACCAGCAGCGTTAGAGTTGCAGCACTTGCGGTAATAAAGCAAAATGCTTTTTTTTTAGTTTCCTATAAGTAAATAAAAAGTTATTAAAAGCTTTTAAAATAAGAATTTTTTAAATTATTTTTTGCACTGAAAAAATGTTTTAATACTTTTTGTTATCAAAAACAATTTTTGGTTCATCCAAGAGCAAGCTTAAACTTTCTGAAAGCCTTAATTAGAAATAAATTGCCAAGTTGTGTTTAAAAAAAAGTGGAAAAACTGTTTCAGGTAAATGCTGTTGTAAACATTAATAACTAATTGATTTCGTACATACAAGAAAGCACATACCTGCTCAGGCCAGACATTAAAGTACCGGTGCCAATCTCTTGATTTCGAATCGGTCTCAAAATCAATGGCGGACCGTTTTATCAATTTATCAATTATTATCAATTGCGGCTTTTTTTAGATGTGCGCTTGCGCTGAAATATAAGATTTTGTGTAAAATTCAAATCAATCAATAAAATAACTTATTTTTGTTACATGGGTGTAACAAACTAAAGTTATTTCATTGGTTTTGGTTTGAATTAACCCCGATATTATCCTATATATAATTTAGTCTAAGCGCACATCTCAAAAACAGCTCACCGTCCGCCAATGCCCGAAACGTAGTAGTTTACATTCCTTATCTATTCAACGCTAATTTATTGTGGCCGAAGTATCAGCATTGGTATATTTATTTATTCTATTGAATCGCAGGACAGTATTGAAGGGGTTAAACTTAGTAAAAGCGTCAAGCGATTATTCAGACTTGCTCTTTATTTAGTAATATGATTGAAGTTTACATCTGCTTGCTAAAACTGTTAAAAAGAAAATCGACTTCAATTTTTTTATACACCCACAGAATGGCGAGTGTGAAAAAGCTGAATCAAAATCGTATCGATCACGCTCGTCGTACAGCCCTACAACCTAATTGGCCACGTCACCTATTTAACTAGTAGGGTTGTTTTGTGAATGTGGGGTATAATTATTTGAAATGTGTTGTACTTTCGATAAAAATGGTGTGTTGACATGTTGACATTGAATGCATAATGCTTCGGTTGCACAATGCCCCCCTCAAAATACGCTACTGATATCAGGCATTGAGGTAGAGCATTTTTGCAGCAATTTTTTGGCCTAAGAGATTTTATGTAAAAAAGAAATTTAAATTTGGGTTTGAAAATCAGGAACCACTAAGCCATCCTAATGCGGGCCATTTGCAAAGTTTCATCGGCTATGCTGGATTTCTTAAAGTTTATGGCATTGAATCGTGAGAAGACAAATGCGTCTTATTTGACTGATTCATTGTACCAAAAGCAAGTTGTTTTTTTCTAAATGAGAGAATGTGAAGATGATCGTTTCAGTTATATTTATTGAGTTCAATTTTTCGCAGTCAGCAACGAACCCAGTGAAATGTGGTCTTGACGGCAATGTGCAATGGCAATATACTATTGGTTCAAAATAAATTAAAAAAAAAAGATTAATATTTTTGAGTTCGTATCTTCACTTCAAAATTACCTTGAAATACCCAGTTTCTCGGCGGGATAGCTCAGAGCGATAACACTCAAACTTGCGAGCAGAACAACACGTGCTTGATGTCTAATCTACCTGATTGACTTCTGTTACACCCTTGGAAAAGACACTTTAAGAAAAATTCCTGAATGGGATCGTGCTGCTTACCCACAAAAGTGACCTCGCTTTGAAATAAAACGCAGCAACTAGTTCAAAACAGTCACACCGAAAAGTCAGTTCGTCCATGAATAACACGTCGGCCGTCGTTCAAACAAAAAAATGACTTCAAATGTTTTATACGAGTAAAAACCAAGTGATGGAATAAACATTGCGAAATTTTTGTTTAAAACAGCATTTTTACAGGGAGAATACTTCATTGCTACAGTCACAAAATCAGCTTCTAAAACTGATCAAAATAATAATTTTAGCAAATTGGCGGCTCTACCAAATTTAAAATCAAAAGCACTTTTTTAAAACGCTAAAAAATGTTTTTATTAATTATTGAAGTGTCATCAAGCTGTTGTTAAAAGTTGAAATATGATTTCACGTTTTACTTAACAATTCAATCTCTCTAAAATTGAATCTAACTACGTGAGTTTGAAACTAAAGTTAAAAACAAAAAGCACAGCATATAATAAAGATTGCGACGGATCACTAAGTGTTGTTGATGAATTAGAAAAACAATACATTTATCAACTCTTCATGCAATACAATTGTTCTTCAACTGGAAGCAGAACAAGCAAGCGTGTCGTAGAAGCTGCGGTCTTTGACGTCATTCTTGACCGGTATAGAAGCTTGACCGGATTTTAATTGAAGACTAACGAGATTTTCTTTAGGACGAAGAGAAGAGCGCAAATCCAAACCAAGCGCGCGACGGTTTCGCTCGATCCTCTTCGGTACGGTATTTTGCCATCCCATTACACAGTGATCGGGAAGCGACAGGGAATCGAATCCGTCGTTCAACGATTGTCGTTGGTTCGGCACATAATGGTATGGCGACTTCAAAGAAGACTTGGGAATGCTTACGCGGATATAACGTGGTGAAATGTCACTTCCGGGTGGTATGTTTTCACTGGGGTCGACGGGTACAGAAAAAATTCTCTTGTTTACAGTAAAGTTGATGATTCGAGGGTCACGTGTGTCACTGGGGTCGGGAGTCTTTTGATGAGTTTCGCGCAAAGGCCAAGGGGACAGTTTTTCAACAGGGGTTTTGGGGGTTTTTAATAACTCACTCCAGTGTTTTGAACTATGACATTCAGATCGATACAGCTTTCGAAATTGTTTGACTTCTTCCAAATTATCGGGTGTTTTAAAAACAGCTTGAACAGGTTGTTCATCATCAAGTTTACTGCTTAGTGATACAACATTAGATTTTTTGTCAGAGCTTTTCCGAAAAGGTCTGCAATTTCCAGGTGATTGTAACAGCGAAGCATCATTTGTGCTATCTGCAGAATGCATATAACCGTCCTTAGCAAGTTTATTTTGAAGAAAACGAGAAGTAATAGGAGATTTTGATTCATTTTTAAAGGTAACATTTCTGGGAGGACTCGATGCCGGTGCTTTTGGGGTTGCTTGCAATCTCTTTCTGAGATTAGATCTTTTCTTTGATAAGCTGTTGTCCAGTGGTTGAAAAGAGACATTTTTTATCCGACTGGAACGATATTTATTGCGTTGCATTAACGTAGAAGTAAGAGGGTCATCCAACACCCGATAATCTGAATGCTTGACTGTTACAATACATTGAGAAATTTCCTGTTGGGATTTTTTTAATCGTTCTAACAAAGCTTTATTAGCAGTTCTTAATTCCATTATAAAATATATTAATTTTTTACGAAATCAAAAAAAGTTTTGTAATAACTTGTTAAACAATCAAAACTTTTTTAAAGCTATTTTAACATTCAAAAAAGAATCTGCTTAAAAAACAAATTAAACGTATTAACACACTCATGCAGTAGATATCACAAAATAAATCAGCAAATATTGAATTTATTTGCCTATTGAATTCAGATTAAATCGGCATGGAGCCTTGATATCAAAATAATGTAATTTTTATAAGTCATTTGATTATACTACTTATTCTATTTTTTCACATATAATTACCAAATTGCTCGAGTTAAGTGGGGATTTGTCATGCTTTTCAAACAAACCACTTTAATTTAGCCAGATGAAATTATTTGCGGCAAGCGTGAACGTTTATGTTTTTTTAATAATTATTATTATTTGGAAAGAGTTTAATAGCCAAGCTTAAAATTTTGGGTCTTAGTCACTGTTCATCATTTACCTCACCGGCTTCGAAGATTCGCCAAAATTAAAAGGTAATTAACTAAACTTGGCAAATTAGTAAAGGAGAACCAAAATTTCTACGTCATACCTTACAAGAACCCGATGGTTCCAGAGATTAAGCAAGATTGGAGTAGAATCTGTTTTTCTGATTCAATAATGATGTCACAAATAACTAAAAATTAGAGTTATAATGCCTTCACAAAAATGCTTTTGTTATGTTACAATCACAATCATGGTACATAGATGTACCACTGCTCCTTGTTAAGCAAGATTGGAGAAGAATCTGTTTTTCTAAGTTAAAACATTGTACTTTTGCCTCACATAAAAATTCAATTTCAGCTGGTCTGAATGTCAAATGGTACCAAACTCATTTCACTAACACCAACACGTCTACTAGCAACAACTATTAACTGATTCACGATGCCTAAGTACATCTGAACAAACAATAGCAGCATTAACTTTTCACTTTAACTACAAGTTAGGAAACAATATTTTTTAACTTTTTTGTTTGACTAGAAACAAATTGCAAATCATCTTTACATTTTTTCTGTGAGAACTATGAAATACAAACGATCTTTCCAATGTTTCTAGTCTGAGCTAACAATTACCAATGAATAAAATGTGAAATCACGGTTCTATCTAACAGCAAACAAAACTGTTTTTAATTCAAGCAACATATCAGGTGCCCAAAAAAGTCTTTGCCGATTTTTGTTGACTTATTTTAGGCCCCCCTTTTTCATTACTAACGAGGATAGTTATACAGGAACCAACTTGTATTGACAAGTAAATTGTTAAACGATTTCAATTTTTATATTTTTTTATGACTAATGTTATTTTATTTCTTATTTCAGAGCCTAAAAATGACTGATAGAAAATTGATAATTTGTGCTTGTCTGTTGTACGAGTTTAAACTTGGCACAAGTGCTTCATCTGCTTCTCATAAGCTATGTACGGAGTTTGGTAAAGGTGCAGTAAGTGAAAGAACTGCACAAAACTGGTTTCAAAAGTTTCAATCTGGCAATGAAACCCTCGAAGATGAACTTTGAGCTGGATGATCAATATCTCTACACAATGGCAATTTAAAGGCAGCCATAGAGTCCAATTCATGCCTAACCTGTCACGAACTAGCTTCGAGGTTTAAGGTAAGTGATGAAACCATAAGACTTCATTTGAACCAGCTGGGAAACAGATAGAAGATTATTTAACTATAAACCTTTAATTTCCTTCATAAAAATCGGCAAAGACTTTTTTGGGCACCTAATAGTTTAAAAAATCAGAAAACGCTACTACAAACGTTTAAAATTTCAGCAAGACATTTTACACCATTTTCTCTAATTAAAAATCTTGCAAGCTATCTATAAAAAACTAAAAAAACTTTCAATTGAACAGCAATGCCTTGGTATTTTGAAATACAACTTTGAGTAAATGTTTGACAGTTGTGCCTACAACAGAGTCCAAAAAGTCTTTAAACAATCAATCACACTGCAGATTTTTTTTTGACAGCTTCCTTTCCAATCTTAATTTCAGTTTTTTTCAAACAGCTTTATCAGCTTCTCATGAGAATTTTTCTTTTCACAATAAAGAGATAAAAATTACAATAAGTTTTGCAACAATTTTATCTAAACTTGTACCAAAATCAAGTTTTGTTATTTTGGGGGAGTTTTGTGCCTTTTCAAAAACATTCAATCATTTTGTGAGTACTTTGAGTGATGAGAAATGAAAATTTTACTTTTGAGAGCTTCATAAGCAATTAAAAAAAACTGAGAAACAAATCACACATTGAGGTTTTTTAATCTCTAACAGTATTTTTGGATGTAATCCCATACCAGTATTTAATATAGCATTGTACTTTTGCTTCTTCTTGCAGCTCATTCTGAAACTAAATTAAAATGCATAACTGATCTGTTTACACAAAACCTTGTTCAATCTGTCAAAATCAATCAACTGTGCAAATGAAAAGAACCAATGTTAGCCAACTTTACTTCCTCCAGTTTATTTGAACTATTGCATTATGAACTACTCTGAGCATAATAGTTTTTCTGGTTGTAATTGTGACAATTCTAATTAGCTGTTAGTCTATAATATTTTAGAATGAGGTTACATATGCCAAAAATTATGCTTTTACAAAACAAAATAGATACACAAACACTACAGTTTTTCTGCTATATTTTGTTTTGCCTAAATATATTTATCAGTTGGTATGGAATATAAAGCAAATGCTGTTAATTTTCTCTAACCTTACAGATTCAGGACAGTGAAAACACGTAAGGCTGTTGTATTTCATCAAGCAAAAAATTGCAAAAGCTTAGTATGAGACTAAAATAATATACCAAAACTGTTTTTGCAATCTTTCCTCTCATCTTGTTCATTGCACAATATACTCTTCCCAATCTGTCACTATTTTCTTGCAAGCGTAAATTACTAAATTTTTCCAAGACATCTTTTGCATGTTCTTCAATAATATTCAAAAGTTTGTTTTGATTTTCCAGCAGAGACCACAAGCAGATAAAAATTTTAACTGGGTTTATTAAAGAGGTCCACAAATTTTAGCCAAATTATTGAAACGGTCCACAACATTAAAAAGGTTAGGAATCATTGATTTAGGCAAATAAATTAAGACGTAAAAGTTAGTGTAAAAATGCCTTGGGCTAATTTGAGTTGGCTTAAGTGTAGATAGCCTTATAAAGACTTGTTAATATTATTTATAATTAAGCCTTATAATAATAATTTATAAATAATATTAGACTTATTAGATAGCCTTATAAGTCTAATGTTATTTATAATTAAGCTAACACAATTTAAGCTAAATTCAGCTTTAAGTCTTTTAATCTTATTTAATTTCTAGTCCTAAACTTAATTTTATATCTTAAACTTCATTTCAAAATATGCAAATATTTTACAATATACTGTAACTTTGAAAAAAAATTTGTTAACTGGGAATTGAATTTAAGTACTGCAATCCATTCACCAATACCTTCCTTATTGTGCCATACTAATTGACAAAAAACTGCATAAAAATGATAATATGACAATCAAGTCAAAAAACCATCACTGAAGCTTTAATTTTAACAGATGTAGTATGCAGTACCAGACCTTAGATTTCCAAAAGTTTGAAGTCATACCAGACTATAAACTTTCAAAAATTTGGATTTTGATACCAGACATCAAGCCACTTTCTCATATCTATTTGACTGCAAACTAATTATCCAATCAAATCAATATTACATATTGTAAAAAGGGTAACTTGATCAATTTTGGAGGTTTCTAGCTTTTACTAACCTGACACTGTCAATAAGAAAACTCTTTTCCTGTTGATCAAAATACTCTGCTTCTGAGCCATTGAATAAAATATTTTCATGATGTCATAACAACTTTTTGGCTGAATGCTTTCAAACAAACTGCTGAACAAAGTTATTACATACTTTGGGGTAACTTTAATCACACATTAAAAAACAATATAAGAATAAAGCAAACAACATTTGAGGTAACCTTGATCACTGTTTTTATTTTTAAAATATTGTGACAGTTCAAAAATATAATTTTTAGTTTTTTTGAAAGGCTATGTAACTTTCTGTTTTTGCAAAGGGGCAGGGAGTCATAAGAAACTTTAGGTCTTTTTCCAGCTGTGTTTTCTCGACTATAAGTGAAATAATACCACCATTACCACAACAAATCAAAGTTATTCCACTGAACAAAGTTACCCTGTTTTAAGGTATCTATAATTTCATTTTTAAATGTAAATTATTTTGTTGCACACATGAACAGAAAACTTATTTTCAGAAATTCAAAAATTTAAAGATTCAATTTTTAAAACAAATATTTTGATATATATTAAATAATTATTTTATGAACTTGTAAAAAAAAAAAAATATATATATATATACAGGGTGGCAACGCAAAGTGTAGACTCATTTAAAACCATATATCTCGTGAATTATAGAAGCCATCCTTTAAAGTAAAGGCTTAAAATAAAGGTACACAAATATACTTTCAGATTTATCAACATTTATTTGAAATAACCCCCTTTTGCACGAATCATACATCAAAATCTGTCAATAACCAGAAAACATGTTGCACGCAAAGTTTCTGGAGATATTTCATTCCAGCTTTTCTTCAATAAGTGCTTCAAAGCATCAATATTATTATGAGAAGTTGCACAGGATTTGTGGTCCAACATAGACCAGACTCCAAAGTCCATTGGGTTTAAATCTGGTGAGGAAGGGGGCCAAAACTCTTTTGACTAAAAAACCCGTAAAATTCTTTTTACACCAGCTCTAAACCGTTTTGGCAGTATGGGATGTTGCCCCATCTTGCTGCAATGTCAAACCACTATTTTCAATAGGTTTTTTAACCAACGGCAGCACTTCATCTTTCAATATGGCCAGATAAACGTGCTGATTAATTTTTACACCCCCCTACAATAAAGATAAGGGGTGCTTTTTGGCCCCATGATGTCACACCATCCCACACCATAGTTGAAGCAGGTTTTTGACATCTGAATGCTATCCGTTGTTCTACAGAAATGTTCTCAACATTCTTATTCCAAGCCTGGTCATTCTGTGTATTGTGGACTGTTTCAACCATGAATAACTTTTTCATCAGACCAAAAAACAACAATGAAATATCTCCAGAAACTCTGCGTGCAACATGTTCTCAGGTTATTGACAGACTTCGATGTATGATTCGTGCAAAAGGGGGTTATTTCAAATAAATGTTGATAAATCTGAAAGTGTATTTGTGTACCTTTATTTTAAGCCCTTACTTTAAAGGATGGCTTCTATAATTCACGAGATATATGGTTTTAAATGAGTCTACACTTCACGTTGCCACCCTGTATAACTAATTATAAGTCAATTACTAAGTTATATAAATTTTTACTTAAAAAAAATCACAGAAATTAGGTGTATTTTAAAGTTAAGTTTAAAAGATACTAAATATTTTTATTTATTTATTTTATCTTTATATTTATCCTCCTGACTCGTAGGAAAGCAACAAAGGCACTAATACATAGGTAGGCATTAGACAATCACCCCGACCTGCTTCCAGAAATACCAAGATACTGCTTCCGCTTGTAATTTAATAGAGATATGACTGTAATTTAGAACTGCTTGCCAACACCACCAAGCAAGGGAATGTGCTATAAAGTGTCTTTGCCAAGGACACAACAGAATGGCATGAGTTGGTTTTGAACTGAGACCATGTTGGTCACAAGCCCGGCACTTTAACTACTCAACCACACTGCCAACTTCGACCATGCTGCCAACCTCAACCATGCTGCCAACAAATTAACAATAATATTAACAAAATAAATAATTAAAAAACAAATAATTAACATCATGCATTTACATGTGGCATTAAAGGAATATAAAACCTTCAAGATCAAAATCATTTTTGTATCATAAACTTTGTTTTGTAAAAAGGTTACATTTTAATACAACTGAATTGCTTGATCAAAAAAAGTACAACTTTTTATATTTTTGTTCCTTTTCTGGATTTTAATAATAACCTAATCACTTTTTATTTTTATGCATGAATTTATTAATAAAATTGGTCAAATTTCAATTTAACATAAAAAATAAAAGTTAAAAATTTAAAACCAACAGTATCATTACGAAAAATCAATTTCAACCTATAAAGGTCATTATCGGTTTCTGTAAAAAATTAAATTAAATTATATTTGATAAAATTTTTTTGAAAATTTTGAAAACTTTACTCATACTATTTGGGTCCTGACTCAAAGACACAAAGTGAAACTTCCAATAAAAACTAAGTCTAGGCAAATGACACAACAGCTGACATAATGATTATGGATCATGTAACAAAATGAAAAAGTGCACAATGTAAAACTTGTAATGAAATTAAAAACTGCAAACTCCCACTAAGATTCAAAGTGTTGACTGAAAAGATCAGCAAAACTGCTATAGTTTAACTGTGTAAAGTTTAAATGATAGTAAACAAATAAACAGGTTTAAAACTCAATTGCAATTATAAGACAGAAAAATTCTATTAATATTAATTTTAGCATTCAAATAATTAATCCATTTATTTTCACACCAATCCAATAAAGTTTTATCCGGTTTTTATTTTTACATTCATTCTGTATCTCTTTTATTCCACTGAATCACAAAACAACTTTGGTGGCATTATACAAGTCCAAGCATTAAGCAATTACACTGAATTGCTGCTAAGACATCCAAACAGAGGAAAGTACTGTAAAGTATTTTTTCAAGAGCATAACAGAATGACACTAGGTAAGTACTAAATTGCAAACATTCAAACATATACAAATGTCACAAAAAATTTCCACCAGACAGCACTATATTTGGTATTTTTAAAAAAAACATAGAACAATCGCTTGAGGTTGTTCTTAAGTTTAAGACCTTGATGTTTTCCATGAGTTCGAAAAATAAATACCGATATATAAAAAAAAGTTTTTTTAGTCATGCACAAATCATTTTAATGGACAACAAAAAAGCTAAAAGATACAGCAAAAAAGAAGCAACAATTATACGAAACATTTTAATATACTTTTGATATAATCTATAAAATTACTTTTTGTTCGACTTGTGACAAAATAAAGATTTTTGATAATTATCAACTTGATGACAGAATCAGTAGAGTGAAGTTACTGAAAAACTAATTCAAAATACATAACAACGGTTATTGGAGCATACAATAAAAAACTTTTAATTCAGAAAAGGGGTACGTCAAAAAATTAATTTTATATCAACACTTGATATTTATTAAAAACCTTAAAAATTTAATGGGAAAATTAAGACCAAAAATAGAACTCTATTTGAATAAGTAACCACCTGACGATTCTAAGGATGAAACAGAATGTTGTGGTTTTTAAACAGTGATTAAACAAATTTTATATTAAATTGCTCTGATTTTTTCATCGAGCACTCTGCGGGGAAGATCGATTCACTCCTGCAATATATATATATATAAATCATATAATTTATGGCAGTCTTTGTAACCTTCGTAAAGTCATTTGTCAAAGCCTTTGTTTTTTTTATGTAAAAAGTTTTATAGTTTGAAGAATTTTCGCAACATGTAGTAAATTGCTAACCTTTTTAAAATTAATCAACAGTCTTTTCTTTTTCGCCAAATTTCTAGTTTACAGTTCAGTTAAATTCTTTACTTTATTTTAATATGATTACTTTAAACCTACACCAGTAAACTATTGCGTCTGCTGCCTGATAGGCAATGGTCAACACATGATTATGGAGCTTGTCCACAATCGCAGCTTTACCCTTAAGACTGGTAATGGTCCAAAAAGCAGGTTACGACATCTTATAAAAGGCGTGCTCCAGGGATCTATTCTCGTTTTTTTTTTATTCAACATCTATAGGCTACCTACCGATGATCTACTTGACGCAATCTCCAGGAAGAATGCCTATGCAGATGATCTGGCCGTTATGCACACCGGTAGAGATTGGTTTTCTTTAGAAAAGACATTAAATCACAATCTATAACTACCAAGGGCGCTGGAGTTTTTTGCCAGGGGAGGGGAAAAATTCAAAAAAGGGGATTTTTTTGTTGAAAAAACAGTCCCAAAAAAATGAAATTTTGAAAATCATATTGCAATTTGAAATTTTGATTAACTTATAGAATTTTAGTTTGCGCAGGACAGACCGGTATCTCGAAATAGTTTTGTTTTTTTAATCTGTTGTTTTGGTGCGCGATTAATTTTTCGCTCAATGTCCACCTTTTCTAATAAACCCAGAGCTCAAAACCTTAATCTAAAGGTGTGCTGCATTTTGTAAAAGCCTTTAAGTTGATTCTGCCATGACCACTCACTACGAGAGCTACAGTAATAGCCAATTTTACACGGGTTTTTCTCAATTAGCTTAGCCTACATCTTAAAAAAAATGCAAATCTATTAACTGGTTATTCAGTATCAGTATCGTCAGTACTTTTTATTTCAATTCTGCCATAAAAAATATAGTGAAGTTATTAAACCTAAAATTACCCAACATACCCATTACCCACAACTAAACTTTTGTCAAAAGCAGTGGCGTGCGGTAACCTCTGCGGCTGGTCATGCAATTAGTATGCAATACTTTACGGATAGGACAAAAAAATTGTCTGAGATTCTAGAACGAAGACCAATTTTTGTCCCAAAATCATGATGTTCTCTAAAAAAAAGGTTTTCGCTTGGAATCAGTCTCAGATTTTGGAATTTTCGTCCCAAAATTATGGTGTTCTCTAAAAATAAACAAAAGATCTTTGCTTGAAATTAGTCTCAGATTTTTCAATTTTTGTCCCAAAATCGTGGTGTTCTTTATAAAGAAAAAAAAGGTGATTATGTAAAAGTTCGCTGGTTATGCTCATGCAATGCATGACTTGCATGCCGTGACCGCACGCCACTGGTCAAAAGCACCAAAGCTTGTTTCGAAGACATTCAATGATTGCTACGTCCATGTAGGGCAGACAAAGGCAGATAGACAGATTGAATAGATTTTGCTTTGAAATATCAGTAAATGTTTTCCACATGTTAGTCAGTGAATAGTTTTTAGTTATCCACAACACAACGCTGGTTAAAAACATTTACGCGATCAAGCTACGAATGGGTTAATAGCTTTTTTATCATCTCAGTTTTAGATGACTGTAAAGTTGAACAACCAATCAAAGGTCTGGAAATCAAAGGCGTGTCTAAACACACCCTAAAAACGAACAACTTGTAGACCTGTAACTGCCAATTGCATTTGATTTAGCTGCTAAACGCACTAAAACTAGAATCTGTTTCGATTATTTATCGATGTACATTGCTTTTTATTGAAAAAAATCTTAAGTTTTGAATATTACATTTTTACTTCGTATTTCTTTTCTTCCTAGTACAGCAAAAATCTTGAAAATTGAGAGAATACCATCAAAACTGAAAAGCAGAGTTGTTCACTTTAAAATTTTGTTTCAAATAGCTAGTTTATTATAGAAATATTATTATTAATAATTTGTCCCCAAAAACAGTAAAATACTACAATTAAGTTAGAATTAGGGTTTACCCTTTAAGGGAAATAAGAATTTCGTAGTAAAATAAAGTGACAATGCTTTAATAATGAAGTCATAAATATCAAAAAATTAGAATTATAGTGCCTTCACAATAGTGCTTTTGTTACGTTACAATCACATTTATGGTATACTTATGTACCATTATCCCTCGAAGGGTTAAAGAGCTAAGTAGCCTTGGTTTTTTAGTTGAAACTCAAATTTTAATAAAAAACTTTTAATTGGTCTAAAAGTTAGCTGGAGTTTTTTAGTATTTTAATTTAGGATAATTAATTAACAAAGTTATTTAGAAATATTTACTTTTAGTTTTCTTGTTTGCATTCCTAATTAATCTGTTTTTGTATTTATCAGTAATTTCACCCTATATTAACCAATCTAAATGATTTTTTTTTATAAAGAAATTGGCGTAAAGGTAAAAAATTTATTTTTACAAAAATAGATAATTTTGTTATATTTTTGACCTATGTTATAATGCATTTATAGAACAATAAACTACATGAAACCCCATTTTGTTGTTATTTATACTTTTTGTCTCACTATCTGGTATTGCTGTCATAATCTGAATACTTATTGACTAGCATACACTTTTATCACTGTTGTTTTTTCCTACATTTTTTAGGCTCAATGCAACATGTGTTAAAATTAGGTCTCTTTAATAAGAGATCATAAGCATTTTTGTTGATGAAACTAATCCAGAATCTTCCTGTGGTTACTATCATTTCTTCAGAGATTCTTTTTCTCCTGGTTTCTTTTTCATTGCCTCCTAGTGCTGTAGGAGTATTCTGGGTTAGTTTCAGTTACAGTCTCTTCTTAAAGAGACCCCTAAAATTTTTAACCTCTTCAAAAAGTCACTGAAATTGTTTTTTGTTAGTGAAACTAACCAAGAATCCCCTTACAAGCACCAGGAGGTAATAAAAAAGAAACCAAGAGGAAAAGGATCTCTTCAAGAAACAGTAGTAACCATAGAGGGATTCCTGGTTGTTTTTCTGAAAAAAAATTGCTTATGATGATTTTTTGAAAAGACCCAAAGTTTTTTGCCATTTATTATAATACTGTTTACTTTATCATTGGTGTAGCAATTTTTATGTAACTAACAGCTTCATTATTAAGACTGATTTAGAAATCTTTGTCTTTATCTGTGTTTAAAAATCTTTCCCCAGTTAAAAAAAATTTGTTTAAAAAAATCAAAATCAAAAAGTATTATTATCTATATTATTGTGCATTGCTCACAACAATTAAAAAGCCCTCTGCTTGTTCATGTTTCTGATCCATGCTTTAAACCTGAAGCCATTTTCTAGTAGTGACCTCAAAAATTAGCACTATTGAAGCATTTGCTGTAGATCAAAGGAAATTGAAAAGAGTTATGCAAAGACTTGATCAAAAGGATATATTTTTATCATTAAAACTTTTGCTCTGGTTTAATAAATATTATCTGCATTTTGCAATCATTAAAAGAACCAAATTGCATGCAAAATTGCTTGAGGCACATTCTATAGTATAAAAACTCCAATTTTTATCTTTATATTTATCTTCCTAACTTGCAGGAAAACGACAGAGGTGTTGATACATAGGGTAAGCAGTTATCCCAATCTGCTTCCAGAGATGCCAAGATATTGCTGTCCTTGCCAAGACCACCAAGCAGGGGAAAGTGCCATAAAGTGTCTTTTCCAAGGACACAACAGAGTGGTGTAAGTAAGTTTTGGATCAAGACCACGTTGATCATAAGCATTGCACTTTAACTGCTTGACCACATTGCCTGCAATGAGAACAATCATGGTAATTTCAATGGTAACTCCAATGAGAACAATTGCAGTAATTTTTTGATTTTCAATGCCACAAATTTTGGATGCCATAAAAAGACTTTTGCATTACAGTTTAATGATAAAAAATAAAGTCAATTTTTAATAAGTATCTTAGGTATTTTTTTCAACATTATCTGATAATTCATAAGTGAGAAATTAAAAACCTTGTTTTCACAGTTTCTGTGTAATTACCTACTTACCTTCATCTTAAACCAAGTTCAAGTGTTATTTTCCATCAGCATATAATATGAAAATATTTAACTGAACAAGTCTGCAATCTATTTGTGTATACATTAAAAAAATTTCCATGATCCCAAAAGAAAGTGATCAATATATCAAAATTTGTAGTTTTACATACACTAGTTCAGTTCTGTTGACCATATCATAACATCCTGTCTTATCTTCCATCATCCAAGTAGGAAACTTGGTCTGGAATCAGTTGATAAAAAGACAGTGGCCTGGCTGAACTATACTTGCCCTAGTATTTGAAGAGTCTTCTCAAAAGTAACAAATAAGAACTAGTTCTGGTTGTTTTGCCAACAACTTGAAACACATGTATTATGAATTTAACCACATTCATAACTGTAGTAACAATGAACTAACAAATTCATATGTTTTCTTGTTTTTTATCATAATTCGTAAAATTTTGTTGAACTAATACAATAACTTATTAATCAATTTTGATGGTTATAATTTAAATAGCTTAAATTATTTAAAATCATTAAAGATTTTTATAAGTATTTTTATCTTACTTTATCAACTAGGTGATGGTCTATATTTGAAATAAAATAATTTTAGTTGTACTTTAAAAACAGCTTAAAACATTGTCCTATTTTTTAATTTTTTATAATATCTTGTTTTTTTACAGATTTTTGATTACTGGAAACTGTATTGAATATGCCTCTGTTCAAAATTGCGCCATTATCAATATGCAAGCAATTTTGTTGTACAAACCATCCTACCCATCAACAGATTATATTTTTATCTTTACGTTCAAGTTGTTTTTTTCCATCAAAAAAATCAAAAGTCCTTGTTAAAACCACAAAAGAAAGAAAATATTGTTTTAATTTTAATTCCTTGAACCAAGTTTTTTTTTTGCATTCTTCTTCTAAAAAAGATGATACCAGTTTGTCTGCAAACACCAATTCAAATATAATCAAAGACAATTGTCAATCAGAATTTTTGGATATAGATTTTAATAATGTTGAAGATGCATACAACAGCAAGACAGTCCCAGAACTTTTTCGTGCTTTGTTTGTTTTTCATTTATGTAATATCAGCTGGCTTGTAACAAATGGTCTGCAAGTAAGTAAATATATATATATATTAAGGTAAAACAGTACGCATAAATTTATTTGTAGTGTTTTTATTTAAATAAATTTTGCTATGATTTTGATTATCAAGCACTGTATTAGCTAAATTGAAAGCACTTACCTTTGTATGTATATCAATGTGAATATGTAATGCTGTTATATTTGATTAATTCTTATTAAAGATTACCTTACATAAATTAAAATGTTGATCACTGCAATTAAAATGCTAAAGATTTAAAAATTTCAAAATAAATAACATAGTTAAAACATATTTTGTGTAATATGGGTGTTTTATATAAGCAATATTTACTTTTTTACAAACATATAGTAAGAATGGTCAAGTCAATCAACAAGCAAGTGCCGACAGACCTGTTTCGTCCTTATTAGGACTGTCAGGACACTACAGCTTGTTGTTGACCCCAGTTGAAAAAGTTGAAAACTTAAACAGCTGGCACAACTTTCTGTTTGTGGTACAATGAAAACAATGTTCCACCAGCGCAACTGCAAAAGACACCGCTAAGCCGCAAGGGCATACTGGCGGCGGTTCCGATATGCTAACCACATCGAGTTAGCTAACACGGATACGGGTTAAGACAAGCAAAACCCTGCAGTTCCCATTACAAACATATAGTAAGAATGGTCAAGTCAATCAACAAGCAAGTGCCGACAGACCTGTTTCGTCCTTATTAGGACTCGTCAGGACACTACAGCTTGTTGATTGACTTGACCATTCTTACTATATGTTTGTAATGGAAACTGCAGGGTTTTGCTTGTCTTAACCCGCATCCGTGTTAGCTAACTCGATGTGGTTAGCATATCGGAACCGCCGCCAGTATGCCCTTGCGGCTTAGCAGTGTCTTTTGCAGTTGCGCTGGTGGAACATTGTTTTCATTGTACTACCTACCCAGCGTTCAGGTCCACAACTGGATGTTTGAGGTGTAAAAACCACAAACAGAAAGTTGTGCCAGCTGTTTAAGTTTTCAACTTTTTCAGCTGGGGTCAACAACAAGCTGTAGTGTCCTGACGAGTCCTAATAAGGACGAAACAGGTCTGTTGGCACTTGCTTGTTGATTGACTTGACCATTCTTACTATATGTTTGTAATGGGAACTGCAGGGTTTTGCTTGTCTTAACCCGTATCCGTGTTAGCTAACTCGATGTGGTTAGCATATCGGAACCGCCGCCAGTATGCCCTTGCGGCTTAGCGGTGTCTTTTGCAGTTGCGCTGGTGGAACATTGTTTTCATTATTTACTTTTTTGTTAAAAATTTCTTATTGTCTTTTAAGATATCTCATTCTATGGAAAAGCTCTTGGGAAAATCTTTATTTAATCAAATTATGAAACGATCTTTTTATGGTCATTTTGTTGCTGGTGAAAACCAAGAAGAAATTAATGTAAAAATTATTAAAAGTTTTCATTCATTTAAATATTTATTAATTATCTTTTTAAATTCATATTTATTCATAACTTTTTGTAATTATTTTACTTTCTAATGTCACATCATTTAAATACTGACTTAGACAAGTTTATTGAAGTTTCTAAAAACAGATTAAACTTGCAGATTTTAGTTTTTGCTTTAATCAAATAATTTTTGATCTAAATGAGTTTATTGTAAATTTTCTTGTTTCAGCATATTATCAATGATAATCTACTTTATTTACCAACACTTTGTTTTAGATAAGTCAATCCAGCGTTTAGTGAAAGTTTCTCATTAATATGGAATAGCTTGCATAAGTCAGGAACAATATAGCTTGTCAACTTTCAAGTCAGTTTCACTTAAAAAAGCAGGTTTAAAACTTTTTATACAAAAAGAATGGCTTTAAATCTTAATGCTGTATTTAGCAATAGAAATTGTTTGAACAAAAAACAGAGCCAATACAGTTCATAAACATTTTTTTATTTAAACTTTGTTATTTAAATTATTACCACATTCCAGCTATTTTGCTCCAAATTAAATTGATTGGCTTTATACAGGGTGGCCCAAAAGTTACTGACCCATAAAAAAATTTATAACTTTTTTGTTTCTGAATAGTTTTTTATTTTTTTCAAAGCATTTAGAACTACCCTTCTGAGTCACTACATGCAGATATAGCACCAAGAAACAAACCCTCAAGGTACTGGAGTACTTTGAGTCCCATGGGTCAATTTTGTTAATGTAGCTTTCTTACTGTTGACATTTCAATACCAAAGATGCTCCAATTGGCCCTATCCAACACATTTTGCATCACATTTAAAGGAATTTCTAGGCTTATGCCTCTTATTTGATCTTCACTATTGTGTTTTAAATCATTTATTATGTGAGGTTTATTCAAAAACACCTCTTTAAAGTATCCCTAGGGGGGAAGAAATCAGGACTTGTCAGTTCTGGTGATTGAGCTGGCCAGTTTATTTTGCAACCCCTTGAGATGATTCAATCTTGAAAAATGTTTTAAAGCATTTAAATGGTTTCTTTTGCAGTATAAGCAGTGGCTCCATCTTGTTAGAACTACATTTGCTCTTGCTGAGCCTGGTTCCAAAAAATTTTGAATTATAAAGCGATATTGAGCTCCCTCACAGTTATCTTTGTAGGAAAATATGTATTTTGTAGGAAAATATGTCCATTTTGTGTATTTTGTATTAAGCTGTATTTTGTAGGAAAATATGTCCATTTTGTGCAACATTTCTAAGGAGGAATGCAAAATTCCCATTTTTTGCAATCTTTTTCTGATTGAAACAGATGGATTTTCTTCCAGGATTTGCTCCAATTCTTATTGATTTTAAACAGTTCTTGCTGTATGAGATCTTACAGATCTTGAGAGATCACAAACTGCACCATGCTCCCAAAAATGGCTAACTATTTTTCAAATCATGCTTTTGCTTGTGGTATTTCTGGTATTGAAATGTCAATTGTAAGAAAGCTGCATTACCGAAATTGACCCATGGGACTAAAAAGTACCACTGTACAATGAGGGTTCATTCCTCAATGCTATATCTGTACATAGTCATGTCAAAAGCATAGTTCTAAATATTAGGAAAAAAAAAGAAAAATATTCAGAAACAAAAAAGTTATGAATTTTTTTCATGGATCAGTAACTTTTTGGGCCACCCTGTATTTTTTTTGCAACCGTATTAAAAAAATTAAATTATCTTAACAAAAAAAAAATTGTAACAAACTAAATTTTTCTCAGCAAACAATCTTCTTTTTCATAATTAAAAGAATTAATGAAGTGCATTTTGTGTTAACCATGTAACAGGCATCATGCAAGCTTGGACAGTTTTAATAATCCACGAATTTGCTGGCTTACATCACCACTACCAGCATCTAATCCCGTTAGTGTATGCTTGCTGGTATAAAAAACTAAACGTTTTTCTTCCCCAGTTCTCACTTGTATTTTATCTGAAGTTAATGCTCTTTATTACAAAAAAAAAAAAAACCGAAAAGCTATTCTATGGATCTTTATCAAAAGACAAATGATATCAATATTAAAAAACAAAAGTCCAAAAATCTATATATAAAAAAATAAAGAAAAATGAGTCATAAAGTCTTTTGATATTGACATCATAAGACAACTGTCTTTTGATAAAGACCCATGGAATTTTCTTATGATATCAATATCAAAAGACAAAAAGAACCAAAACCAAAAAGCTATTCCATGGGTCTTTATGAAAAGACATTGTCTATGGGTCTGTAACAAAGTCTTTATCAAAAGTCCAAGAAAAAGTTGCATTGCAAGATTAAACTATTACATACTGTACATTACATGTGAACAACCAGGTGGACATGAAGATTTTACAAAAATAAATTGAAAACGCAGACCAAACAAACATCCTTGCTTAAGCGCAGATCTAGTTTTTAAAATATTATTATAGAGCAACCTTGCAATTTTTAGCCAAAAAAACATTTGTTACTACCGACAAGCTAAGCGCCGCCTTATGTTATAAATGAAACAAATAATATTAAGTAAGCTAACTTGTAAAATAGGGTTTGCGGACAACTGTTCGACTCAACGGTTGTAGAATGTACAATTGTTCGATAAATAACGCTACTATATGCTGATGTCTGAAAATATTTATAAACGGTCATTTTGCTTTTTTTTAATGAATACCTCACTTTATTGTTTGTAAAATGTTGGTTTTCGAACAAGAGTTTTTGAGCAATTGTCAATTCGAACAACTGTTGAATCGAACAATTGTCCAATTACGGTAAAGTAAGACAGGTTTTTATGACTGGAATTTTATTTAAGTACTGAGTTCGTATATGTGTTGGTTAAAATACTTAATTGTTTTAAGGTGACTATCCAGCGGCTGCAAAAGCATGGTGTTGGTGCAATCTTGGATTATGCAGTAGAGGAAGAATTATCGGAGGAAAAAGCCAAAGATCTAGAAATGAGCTCGTGTCAGCCTGGTACTGAAATAGCCCAAGATGAAGGTAATGTGGTTGTTGATGCTTTTTCTGTGCCAAATCTTTTCGTTGTGGATAATTCTTTGTTGTTGTGTGCGTTGTAAAAAAGCACTGTCGGATCTCGTTAATGCGACCTGCTTTTTAGAATAATGTTGGTTTAGCGAGATTGTCCGGCAATTGAGATCTGCGTATATAAGCATAGTCTATTAATCATAAATGTTTATTTTCCTTTGTGTGGTTAGCGGCTCTCATAATGTTATACAGGGTGTCAAGAAAGTTCCCGATCCTAAACAAAATTATATAGGGCTAATGACAGAAGGTTAAATCAACAAAAGGTTTATTGTGGTGATAGAACAAAGCTCCATGAACATAAAAAAATCTGGTTTATTCAAAATGACCCCCATCTGTATCAATAACACGTTGGAGCCTCTGTCGGAAATTCTGACAAGCAGCACGAAGGGCATCTTGAGGAATTTTCTCCCATGCTCGTTTCAGGGAAGCTCGAAGATCCTCCAGATTGTTATGAGGTGAAGAACAGGCTTCTTTTTCCAGAATACCCCACACACAGAAATCCATAGGATTGAGATCGGGCGAAGATGGTGGCCACAAATCTTTGGTCCAGAATGAAGGAAAGTGCTCTTCGCACCACTTCTGCGTCTTCTTTGATGTGTGAGAAGGCGCGCCGTCTTGTTGGAAGGTGAAGGACTTATTTTTGAACTTTTCCTTCATCGATGCGAGGGCAGGGTTAAAATATCATTGACATACGAATCTGTATTCACTTTGGCCCCCTCTTTAACAAAAATGAGGGGAGATTTCCAAGATTTGGAGATCGCACCCCATACCATCACAGACGAGGGTTTCTGTCGGCGTGAAACGAATCGAAGATGATCAGGGAGGTCCTTGGGCGACTTTCCGAGAATCCTGTCATTCTGGGTGTTGAACTTCGCCTCCACCGAGAAGAGTTTTTCGTCTGAAAAAACGATTTCGCCTTTCTCCGTGCCTCCCTTCAGACGGTTCAGCAGAATTTTGGCCCTCTCCTTTCTTTTTCGCTTCTGGAGGTCAGTTAGGAGTTGTCTTGTCCTGATTTTGTACGGGGACATTTTGAGATCCTGTTCAACAATTGTTCTGACTGACTCATGGCTGATATTCATGTCTTTAGCCGTTTTCCTCAATGATCGTTTGGGGTTCCTCCGAATCCTCCGAATTCTCTCCCTGAGGGCCTTGATCTTCGCTGGAGTGCGAGCGGATCGAGGTCGTCCACTCCTATCCCGATCCTCCATGGTTCCAAGTTCTTGGAAGCGCAAGATTGTATCGCGAACAGTCGATTTTGGTGCTTTTAGCAACTTCATAATTTTAGAATTTGAATGTCCCGCACGATGAAGTTGAATGATTGCAGCTCTTTTACTCATTTTATTATTATTTTAGCCAAAAAAATTTGAAAAGTGTATCTGAAACATTGAAAAGGAGGATTAAGTGGAAAAATGACGTACAGAACTTATCATAATTCATTGAAGTTTTTGAATTACATTAAATTTAAAAATCGATCGGGAACTTTCTTGACACCCTGTACAAGTGACTGATTTTTTTTCTGTGAGCAATGTTGTTGACATGACTATTACAGTACTGTGTCGGTCAGTTCCTGTATGCAGTGGAAAGGAATAATTATCCAACTTTTTATGACATGAGGTTCGGCTGCAAAGATAACACGTTGTTCTACTGCAAAGAAGCATTTTTCCACAGTGGTTTTGATTTTATTTTCAAGTCCAACTTCAATTTTATTCATTTTCAATTTTATTATTGTTGGATATGAAAATAAAATCGAAACCACAGTGGAAAAATGCTTCTTTGCAGTAGAACAACGTGTTATTTTTACATCTCGCCCACATCTTCCTGCAATCAAAAAGGATGTGTTGCCTACTTTGCTTTTAAGCGATGTAGTTTATAATTTTTCGTGCCATTGTGATAGTCGGTACGTAGGCCGCACATCTCAACGATTACAAAATAGAATTCGTCAACACGTGCCAAAATTTAATAGAACCAGCCAAATTCCAAACTCTCGCAATATTTCTACTCGTTCTGGCAAATCTTCAACCCCAGTCATGTTTAGTGAATCTGCGATTGGTCAACACTTTTTAGATAACCCTATTTGCGCCAAAAATTAAAGTAATTGTTTCCAGTATGCTGCTTCATTTATTTCGTTCTCTCTTTTGAGCTACATGTTCAAACAATCATTGTTATTTGATTTAGGTCTTGCTGTTGTTATAAACACCCTGAGAAGTGATTGAGTAAAACCACAAGACAAGTAGAATTATCTTCACAAAGCACCACTGTCATAGAAATAAAGCAGCACTGTCATAGAATAAAAAGAAAGGCCATGGTTATGCCGATACTTGGGAAACCCAGGACCCACCCATCTTATGAAGGGTGATTTATAATTGCCCACTTTTGTAGATATAAAGTCACATGTGTAAACGGGCAATCAAATAAAACGACGAAAAAACATCAATAGCAAGAGTTAGCATCCAAATTAACCAAAAATAAGCACGGCTAATTACCCTGAGTGAAGGGCCATTAAGGCATACGAGTCGTAGTTGTTTAGAAAAGAAAATTTTAATGCAACATTACGTAGAAAACAAAGAAAATCTTCACTTAACCTTGGTGGTATAATAAGCATGTTTTCGAAAAATGCTCTAGAAAACTAAAACTTTCATTTAAATTATTGATAAGAACTGAGCACTTAACTCCAAAATAAGTACGTTTTTTTGAAAAAAGCACATTCATATTTTCTAAGGCAACTTTTGTAAAATAATCCCAAATCTTAGAAACAAGCAGGAAATGGTGACTCTGTTGATGGCCAAGAGCTAGGGCGGCATCACATAAATTATAGCGCCGTGATACGTATCTTCAAGTATTAATATATCCAAATACGAGAAAATTAGCCCCAAATAGAATTTTGGTTTTGCAATTAAAAAGATGCTATTTTCCTTTTTTAAGCTTTCTTAAACTCAAAACTTTTTTTAATTTTTTCATAGAAAGCTTATCAAACAAAACTATCGGATAGGTTTAGTATGTTCTAGTTGCTATTGGTTGAAAGCATGTCTAAAACCAATTTTTTTGTTGATTTGTTTTGTTTTTTAATTCGCAACGTTATAAATACTTTGTAGTTTAAACGCTTCCAAATCAACTTAGCATCTTTTTCGGTTTTGAAACACTTTTTATATTCATGCGGAACACTAAATTGTTAAAAATACTTTTTCTTTGCGTTTCTATGCTTTTTGCACTCATCCACATTTTCATATTCACTACTGTAGCTGAGTCAAGAAGTTTTCCAAAGCAATGTAAAAATATCGTGTGACCACTTCCTTGTTGATGGGTTCACCTTGATACTTACTCATCAAAATACTTCCGTGTTTTCATGTGTTTCCGTGTTTTCATGCTTCTCTTTTTATTCTTTTTCCACAGAAACAGAGCTGATCACGAGGTACCAGCCACACCGCCAGTTCGGTGATCGTCGCCAAAACGTCGTCAGCGCGCGCACTTACTTTTACGAAGGTGAAGCGAAGTGCGACGACAACATGAAGATCTTTCTCAAGTAAGATTTTTTCTGGCTCTGCCGCGAAAACCCTCAAGATAAGAACTGACGTCATCGCGCGCAGGTGCATCGAAGCGGCCGGACAAGCTGCCGACGGCGGTTTCGCCGCCATCAAACTGACCGCGCTCGGCCGCCCCCAGTTCCTCCTCCAGTTTTCCGAGGTTCTCGTCAAGGGCCGAAAGCTCTTTGAGAAGTTCTCGGGCAAGCAAGGCACCGTGGTCGAGAAGAAGTTCGATTTGAACCGCTTCGAGGTAGCGATCTCGTAATCGTCTTTCAGTCTTCCGCTTCAACTTTTCGTTCGCCGTAGAACAAAGCGCGAAGGCTCGGGATCGTGATGAGCAGCGACGACAGCCGAAAATGGTTCACTTTCATGGACAAGGACGAGTCCGGCTACGTCGACTTACTGGACTGGAACGAATTGATTGCGACCAATACAAAGTTCTCAGATATCTTTCAAGTCATCAATCCTGAAGTGAGTGATGAAGCTAATATTTAAGTGCTTGAAAGCGTTTAAGAAAAAGTGCTCGAAAATGACATTTCACAACACGGCTTCGGCTCTTTATTAGTTCGTATTGATGAGTTCCGTTATAGGTTAAAACGTTTCTAGAAAGCCGCTCTTTGGCAGAGTTATCTAGTAATTAAAAAATGCACTTTGAATCAGCTTTGTTGCAAATTTAGTGTGTTTTTGCGCTTGTCATTGTGATAGATACGAAGTTGAGTAGCTTTTCTATGTCATAGTATGTTTATGTAAATTCCAATCAGCCCCGTAAGATAGATTTTTCAACATTTCACTGCCGCGTTTGCAAAAAAAATATAAAATTACTTAATCTCAAAATGAATTCATTTCAACAAAATATCTAAAGCACAGGCTGAAAGTGTAAATTTCACATAGAATGCAAAAAGCAGCTCCTATTGAATTTTGTTTTATTTTTCCAGACAGGTCAGTTGGAAAGGTTACTCCCCAATCTTAACGATGAGGAGGAGGCGCAGATGAAGAGAATGCTGCAGCGAGTCAACGTCCTCGCCGAGAAAGCGAACGACCTGGGAGTCCGCCTGATGATCGACGCGGAACAGACCTACTTCCAGCCCGCCATCAGCAGAATCGCCATGGAGATGATGAGGAAGTTCAATCGCAACCAGACCATCGTCATGAACACCTACCAATGCTACCTCAAAGTATGCCCCCCCTAATTTCGTGCCCCCTTCCTTTTAATCTGGTGATGTAAAAGCGGTGTGCAGCGGCGGATCAAGCCGACCTCGCGCTTTAGATTCAAAAACTAACTAATTCAAAAAAACCATTAAAGTATGAAGAAGAATTTCCACCGTCAACGACATCAACTGTTAGCTTGTTAAGATTTTTTTTATCCAACGATGGCAATTTTTCAAATAAATTTCAAGCCAAAAAGCTGAAGAGCGAAAATCTTTTAGGAAACACATGAATTCGCTTATGCATAGTTTTAAGCTTAACATGTAATTTTGAGGAACTTCCACTTTTATGTATATCTATCTCTTGCGGTCCAAATAAACTCTTAGAAAGTTTACCAAAGAATGCTGGTACTGAGCTGGTAGTTTTATGATTTTTAAAAATTAATCCTAGATAGTTGCTTGGTTGTGCGATTAGTCTTCCAATTATCGATAGACGTATAGATGATTTTAAAAATGACGTGGTATCCATACAAAAGCCCTTCGCTTTCTCTCACGTTTTATCATCCATTATGTTCATTGTGCGCAGAATTGACGTTTTTTAACCGAACAAAACTTTCGCGTCGTTGTTTACATTTGCTATGATGGCGATAACATTGAGAATTACTTGGTAATGCACTTCCCACAATTGCTGCGGGTCATGAATTTTGTATGTTGAATTTATCGAGTTGAGGACAGATCGCACTAAACCAGGGGTGTCCAACCTTTTGCTCATCGCGGACAGTCTGGTCACTCAAGTTATGTCGCAGTAGGTTATGTATTGAAGAAAAGTCTAAGACTTGTGGGCTTCTATCAGATGCATTATTGAATTTCCTGCCCAAGCGCAGAAATGATAATATAATAAATAAATGCATTCTGAGAGTATAACCCATTTCTAAACCAAGCAAACTTTTAGTATAACCTATCAAAAATTAGTTTTATTGAACAAAAATTCGTTCCCCCAGCTTTTGTCGTGGATTTGAGCCTGTGGTAGCAGAGATAAACGTATACTCTGTACTTTTATCGTGAATGCTTTCCTTACACCTTGTAATTTCCTTCAGTTTCTCGTTTCTAGCTGACGCGCAAACTTTCTATTGAAAAACAGAATCAAGTGTCAACTTCTTTTCGTCTTACAGGACGTCGGCGATAACTTGTTGATTGACTTAGCTCTGGCTGAGCGTGAAAACTTTCACTTCGGCCTCAAGCTGGTCCGCGGGGCGTACATGGAGCACGAACGCGAGAGGGCCAGTCAGCTCGGCTACGAGGACCCCATTCAGGCCAACTACGAACAAACTTGCGAGTAGGTTGACTTGGTGATTGAAACGCGGATAAGAATAACTTTTGATAAACAATAAACGAAAGCGACGGCGCTTCATGTTCGGTTCGCTTCGGCGTGAAAACTTACTTCGACTCATGAAGTGAATTCAAGCGTTGTTAACAACGCGCTTCGTCAGCAATCATCGTTTTCCTATCACGAGAAACTTGAATTCGCGATATCTAACTGAACAACAAGGTTTTGTACATGAATTGAAACCTGTTTGCATCACTACCTTATTGCGGTTCTTTTAAGTTTTTTTACTTGCCTTTGAGCGTCAAAATATGAAATAAATCTGGCATCAAATGGTCACTCATACTTGAGTGAATTTGTTTGTGACGATAAGTCTAATGGAGAAAATGCAAAAATTTTGAACCGTTTTGCGCGTCATTACATTCCATGGTTGCTTAAAAATTTACATTGTGAAATAACTGCTGCGTCTTTGATCATTGCAATCGTCGTTTTTATATTTGCGGAATTTGCAAAATTTTTCCGTTTAACTCTGTTTGTTATAAACAATTGTAGTATGGTTTTCATTGTTTGATTTAATTTTCACGTCGACAACAAAAACTTCTTGTTTGCCGCTAGCTACAATCAAAGCACACTCACGCAAAATTCATTGATTTATTTTTTGTGACGTAACACGCAACCTTTTTCTGACGTCATCATGGAAATAGATAAAAATTTAATTTACAGAAGATTTCGTTTTCCAAGAGTTTAACTTGAACGTTTGCGAAGTTCTGTTCGCGTTGAAAACCGCGATCATGATCCGCAACGCTTGATTTATGGAGAGCGCTCGCCGGCGCTGAGCTAAAGTAGATGCGAGAGTTACTGAGCGCACGACTTTTTCTTGTCATTCATTTCAGTAAATTTGATTTTTAATCCGAATCCGGTCCAAAACTCTTCAAGATCATTCGTGAAGTAATGGAAGAATCAAATGCAAATTGAAAACGAAAATAAATGCTTTGACAATATTACATAAATATTTTAATTGAATGAGTTAAATAAATTAATCGGTATTTATTTAAAAAAGAAACTTTTAGGAAACTATTTGATCCGCATGACTTCCGCATGAATTATTTGATTCATAATCTATCAGCAGTCGATGTAATCAGAAATTGCAGCGTTAACAATGCGCTTCGTCAGCATTCATCGTTTTTCTATTAACAGAAACTTGAATTTGCGAAAATAACTGAACAACAAGGTTTTGTACATGAATTGAGACTTGTTTGCACTACATGCCTTTGAGCTTCAAAATATGAAACAAAAGCTGACATCAAATGGGTCAATGATGCTTGCGTGAATTTGTGACGATAGGCTTAAAGCTGACAAAGAATCTTTTAATCCTCTTCCGAGTTCATTAATTGCTTTATTATTTCAAGCCATGTCATTCGTTCGGCAATCGGTTTCTTTGCAGCGTTTCATTTAATTGAGCCAGATTCACTTCGTTTTTCATTAAAATTTTCTGTTCCAGCAATTACAACAAAATGTTGAGTTTGCTGCTCAAGCGTATCCGAGAGGGTGAGAAGGTGACGGTGATGGCAGCCACGCACAACGAAGACAGCGTCAAGTTCGCTTTGAAGAAGTAAGTGGGCGCGATTTCAGCAAGCACACCACGTGAATTCCACAAAAAAATCAACGTGGTTTTCACCTAAACAACGTCAATCGCATGCCTCCAAGGCTTCACACGCAGCGAAAACGCGTCTTCGCTTTACTCAATCGCTATCAGCGTTGAGATGTAAATAAAGGTTGCTTTCGCAGAATGCACGATTACGCGTTTACACCGGAACGCGAGTCTCAGGTCTACTTTGGTCAGCTGCTTGGAATGTGCGACTATATCACGTTTCCCTTGGGTGAGTTGTTTTGAATTAAGGCAAGTTATGACTGACCATGTGAACGTGAACTTTCAGGTCACCATAAGCATCACGTGTTTAAATACGTCCCTTTTGGGCCGGTAAGCGAAGTGCTTCCGTATTTGTACCGGCGCGCACAGGAGAATCGTTCCGTTTTGAGTGCGGCCAAGAAGGAACGGAAAATGTTGCGCCGAGAATTGTGGCGAAGATTAAAGTCGCTTTCCTCGATGCATCGCTAACTCTTGCTTCGATTGCCTTGGATTTTCTCCTTTTCACTGAACTGAAGATCACTTCAAAATTTTTATGCTTTCGAATTTCTCTGAATTTCAAACAACTGTTTTCGGTGCGAAATGTTTACTTTTGGTGCGAAGTGAGACGCAAAGTTTTGTCTTCAAAGTTTAATACAAAAAGCGCAAGGAATTGGAATAGTTTTTGAAAACAAGTGTAAATGAAAATCATTAGTCGTACACAACAAAGTTTTTTTGTTTGAAATACTTTTGCTTTTAAGTGTATTTGCGATTGTTGTCTTGATTTTTTTTACGTTATAATAGCCCAGTTAAACGTCATACAAATAAGAGAGCTTTCAATTTTTATTATTTATGATCATTTTCTTCGGTTGTAGTTTTTACTTTTGGTCTAGGATTTTCTTATCTTCTTCAAACTTAATGTGAATAGTCAAGAGAGAAGTGAGAAACGTTCGTCACAATTGTAAATTCATTTGTTTTTTGTTTTTTTCAAATTCGTTGCTTCCAAATGCGTTTCTCAGCGGTTTGATCAGCCACTACCTGTACTTTTGCAAGCAAAAGATTGCCCACCGAATTTTTTTTTTTTTTCGTTTTTCTTGTGTAAGGTGTTGATTGCGTGTGATGTTTGCTTCGCTTTTGATATTTGCACGAATTCTTGAACCTTCGTCAGCTTAAAGAGTTTTTGAATTTTATGGTTTCGTATTTTATCGTTCTTCAGCGGCTATCGTTTTCTTGCGCAATAAGCTATACACAGTAAAAATTTTCATTTTAATAATTGCTTGTTGCTTGTGTTGTTCTTTCAATGCGCATTGTTTTTGTTTTTCTTTTTACGTCATCGGTATTATTTTCTCTTGGATTTTGCATTTTTCTTCCCGACAAAGAATATTGCATTGACTTTTGAAAGATGGAGCGATTTTCCGCCTCAAAAATCGGAACTCAAATGTTAAAATATATAACTATGTAAAGGTGCAATCTTAGAAAAAAAATCATTGTTAAAACCGAAAATAAGGTTTTTTCTAACGCGCTTCGGATTCGATAGTTGACAGATAGGTTATTAAGTAATCCTGTACTTTAGCGCGGTAAATTAACTCACAAATGCTTTTCGTTCTAAGCAATAATAACCACAAGGGGAGATCCGGCTTAGTTTCACTATCAAAAATTGGGTAATCCCTTTTTTTTACTAACCATCGTAAACTAACCCGGATCCGGATCCCCCTTTGTGGTTATTATTGCTTAGAACGAAAAGCATTTGTGAATTTATTTAGCGTGCTAAAGTAGCTACAGGATTACCGGTTATTGCAATTTAATGTATCTGTTTACACTCATTAGTTGTGATGTCAAGCTAAACAGGGTCTAACTTTTAAGCGGAATTTTTTAAAAATTGGTCTAGACGTAACTATTTCCAGACTTTTTATTATTTTTTTTTTTAGGGTTTTCGATCTAATTCGTTTTTTTTGCCATCAATTTTGTTTTGCAAAACTTATATATATATCTTTATATAGGGTCTCCCGATAGGGTCTATATACATATATAGATAATATGGAATCTTTGTATTAGGTCTCCATAATTAGGTTTCTATAATATAGTCCCCATAATGTATATATAGATAGATATATAGACCTATCAAATACCCTATATGGAGACCCAATATTATGGGGACCGGAGATACTAAGATATTGCTGTCCGCTTATAATTTAATAGAGATATGACTATAATTTAGAATTGCTTCTCAGAACCACCAAGCAGGGGAATGTGCCGCAAAGTGTCTTTCCCAAGGACACAACAGAATAGCGCGAGTAGGTTTTAAACCAAGACCGTGTTGGTCACGAGGCCGGCGCTTTAACCACTTGACCCCGCTGCCGACTTAAAGCTCTGTCACGTTATAACTGGACAGCAGCCTTTCATTCATCCAACGTGGGCTAAAATCGCGATGGAAAAAATGGAAAACTGACCGGTCTGTCTTCGGGTAAAACTGAACACATCGCCTATACTTTCCCTTATCTTGCAGGAAAAAATAAGCTATATTTGCGCGTTATAGGCCTACTGTTAAAAGTAACTTGCAGGTAAAGGTGAAAGTACCGATACCAAAACACTCCTTTTCACTTTTTTTTATTCCACAAATCGCCTCGTAGACAATGTTCTAAGCTAGAGTTGGGTAATCTTTGTTATTGGAGGCTATTTTAAAGAAAGGAGGCACCATAAGTTGAAAACCTGAGAAAATTACGTAATCACTGTGAATCCGTCCCGTTTTTTATTTTCGTCGGCAAAAAGCTGTGGTCTTCACTTTGAACCTGACTCGGAATTGTTGATTTCCGTCCTTAAATTAAAATGATCCCAAATAATTCCAAAAAGTCATCGCTTTGAATTTGATTTGGGTTTTTTAATTTTCGTCGCCAATATGAAGTGTTCCCTAAAAAAGGTTTTCTCATATCAGCAGTAGGCCTAGATAGTGATACAATATTCTACGGTAATTGGAGGTCGCAATTATAATGGAAACCGGTCAACTTTTGGTACCTGTTTTTGCTTCCTTAAATTGTTCCGAGAACGTTTTTTCTCTACCATTAAATGAAGGTTCATGTTATCAATCTTCAAGATGTTCGTCTTAAGACAAGCCTAAGTAATACTAAAGTTGATGATAATATAGTTGAGTTTGTCACTACTTTTCAATCTATACTAAATAAACATGCTCCTTTTATAAAATTATCCAGAAAAAAAAACAAATTATACACAAAAACCATGGATTAGTAAAGGCTTACTTATTTCAATAAAAAAGAAAAACAGACTGTTCAAAGCATGTTACAAATGCAATGATAAACCAAAGATAGAATTCTATAAAAAATACAGAAACATGTTAACTCATTTAATGAAATTAGCAAAACAAGAATATTATAGTAATTTATTTAAAAAGTATCATAATAACAGTGCAAAAACGTGGAAAACAATTAATGATCTTGTCAATTTAAAAAAAACACCTTGTAAAGGCAATATATTATCCAACTCCTTTAAAATAAATGGCAAAGAATATAATGCTTACTCAGAAGACTTTGCTAATCTATTAAACAATCATTTTTCAAGTGTAGGGTCCAAAATGGCCAACCAGATACCACCCTCTGATATTTCTTACACAAGCTATATTAAAAATTCGTGTGTCTCATCAATGGTTTTAAGAGAAATTAATGAAGATGAAGTAGCTGAAGAAATAAACAATTTAAAAACGAAATCAGCTTGTGGCTTGTTGCAAATCAGCACTAAATTTATAAAAATGAGTAAAAACGTTATAAGTTTGCTTCTTGCCCAAATTTTTACTAAATGTATTGAACAAGAAACATTTCCAAAAATCTTTAAACAATCCCAAGTAATTCCAATACCAAAAGTATCTAATCCGCAAGAACTAGCTGACTTCAGACCAATTTCTCTTCTTCCTGCTTTAGCTAAAATTTTGGAAAAAATTTTATATAAAAAAATGATCAAATTTCTTGACAAAAACAAAATATTAACAAACCAACAACATGGATTTAGAACAAATGATTCAACTAGTCTTGCAATTACATCAATGTATGATGACCTTCTTCTTAACTTAGAAAGTAATAAAATTACATGTTCAGTTTTCCTTGATATTAGTAAAGCCTTTGATTCAATAAATCATGACATCCTTTTAAAAAAATTAAATATATATGGTTTTCGAGGTAAAATTTGGAAATTATTGATGTCATACTTAAAAGATAGAAAACAGTGTACCAAAATAGGAAATAACTTTTCAGAATTTAAATACATGTGTTGTGGTGTTCCACAAGGGTCTGTATTGGGACCATTATTATTTTTACTCTATATTAACGATTTGCCAAATGCAACTAAATGTATTACTACAATATTTGCAGATGATACAAATCTACATCTAGCTGATCCAAATTTACTCATACTTGAACAAAATATGAATATAGAACTGAAGAAAATTGACTCATGGTTTAAATCAAACAAACTATCTCTTAATTTTAACAAAACTAAATATATGGTTATATGTAAAAAAAGCATTACTACATCTTCTTTTAAATTAACCATAGGAAAAAATGAAATTAAACAAACAGATCATGTAAGATATTTAGGTATTTTTTTGGATGACAAATTAAATTGGGAACATCATGTATCTAACATATGCAGCAAATTGTCAAAAACAAGTGGCATTTTTTATAAACTAAGGCATTATGTGCCATTCAGTACTTTAAGAATATTATATTTTTCGTTAATTCAATCGCACTTACAATATTCTATTTTAAACTGGGGACGGGCTAACAAAACACTCTTGATGACCATAGAAACATTGCAAAACAGAATTATAAGGGCTTCTTTATTTAAGAACATTAGGACCCCAATTAACATGCTATACAAAGAATTTAATGTGCTAAAACTATTTGATCTTTTTCAACTAGAAGTTGTTAAATTTATGTATAAATTTGAAAATCATATGTTACCTTATTGTTTTTATAACTATTATGATAAAATAAACAGTGTGCATCAACATTCAACAAGATATAGCACTGATGGAAATTTTTTTCTGCATTCTGTTACAAAACAATCTGGTAAACAAAGACTGCAATACATTGGAGCAAAATTGTGGTCTACTGTACCCAGTGATATAAAAAAATTATCTCTTATTTCTTTCATTAAAAATTACAAAGTAATTCTTTCAAAAGCCTATGAAAAATAATAATAAGCAAAGTAATTATTTTAAAAAAATAGTATTACGAATAATACATATATATCAGTTTTCTTAATGTCATATATTGTTTTTTTTCTTTGACATATTTGTGCTATGCTGTTTCTTCAACTTTCACCAATTATATATATTTCAATAACTTATGTATACTGTATATTTCCTATATCAATTGTATTGCATTAATTACTTGTATTGCATGCCCTCTTTATCATTAATATAGTTGTTTTTGTTATTTTCGATTAACTTGATATAATGTAAAAAAGGAAATATATGTTTCTTTTTTTTTTACATCGTTTGCTTGAAATCATATTTATTGTGTATTTCATATCTACAACTTTTATTGTGTATTCATATATAAATTTCTTGAAATCATATTTATTGTGTATTTTTTTTAACCTTTAATTTTTTGTGGAATTTTCACCTTTATGTGCTTGAAATCATATTTATTGTGTATTTCATATCTACAACTTTTATTGTGTATTCATATATAAATTTCTTGAAATCATATTTATTGTGTATTTTTTTTTAACCTTTAATTTTTTGTGGAATTTTTCACCTTTATGTGCTTGAAATCATATTTATTGTGTATTTCATATCTACAACTTTTATTGTGTATTCATATATAAATTTCTTGAAATCATATTTATTGTGTATTTTTTTTTAACCTTTAATTTTTTGTGGAATTTTTCACCTTTATGTAGGCTACCAATACTGTAACTTTAATCAGTTTATTTTAATGTATAATATTACTTGTTTTTAGACTTATGTGTTGTATTTTTGTTTATTGTTGTTTTTCTCTTTGTAAATTTCTCGGTGTGTTTTGTACCAGCTGTAAATTGTTATGATATCTGTTGTATGTCATTGCATAATGGTGTGTACTATTATTTGTTTCTACTGAATTGTAGCCTATTTGAACATGTACATGTTATCACTTTAATTATTTTGAGGTGCTGGCTGACTTTGGTGACCTTGTTGGTCTTTCGCTGGCATCTAGTCATGGCGACCAAATGTTTTTGTAATGCATTTATATATTTTGTTTTGCTTGACTTTTCGTGTCTTGGTCGTAGACAAAAAAAATAAATAAATCTAAATCTATCAACTTGTTGCTTATAATTCAGAGAAATAATCTAAAATATTGAGCTGCGTCTGCACAGACGAAAGAATAAAGTTATCAACAAACAGACCTCATTGTGACGTAATAAAAAATAAAAAGAAAAACAGCAATCATGTTGTCAGACATTGTTTGCATATTGTTTCACGCAATGTTTCTTGAAGTGAGCCACTTAGCTAACTGAGGAGGAATTTGAAATCTTAAGGGCTGAAAAGTTGTGAGCGAGAAATTGACGAAGAAATTGAGAATCTGGGTACAATATAAGTTAAACTAAGAAAATTGGCACGTCCTTTGCAGCTGAATCATGGCAACTGAGTTGTTTAAAGTAAAGAAATTTTCGCTTTTCTGTATTGATAAACTTTATTTATAACCGGGATTTCGATAACAAAATAAGTTGAAGATAAATAAAGGTCTTTACTTATATAGCAAAATGAATTTTTCTTATTGTTAAATTTTAGGAGAAAGACAATTTCCCAATTCTAAAAGGGAAGAATGCGGTGAAAACTTGAAAACCACTTGTCTAACAGATCTAGGCTTTCTGTCAATATTAATACTGACTAACAGAGCTATGAGCTATCACTATGATAAAACTGTAAGCGGTTAGATTTAACCGCTCGTCTTTTTAAACATATTCTTTAATTGCACTCGCTTAAAAATTTGAATCACCTGCTTGGTGGTCTTAGCAAGGAGTTCTAAATTTCAGTCATATCTCTATTAAATTTCAACCGGACAGCAATATTTTGGCATCTCCGGAAGCAGGTCGGGGTAATTGCTTGCCCTATATATTAGCGTTTTCGTTGCTTTCCAGCAAGTCAGGAGGATAAATATAGAGATAAAATAAAATAAATAAAACATTATTTTTTTGTTTTTGCGTAACTCTTTAAAAAAATCATGGGGTAACTGAAGTCGAATTTTAAAAGCCAACACTATTTAAAGAAAAACAAAATACAAAAGCGGCCAAAACTGACCTTTCCTCTGTCCAGTGTTACAGCTTAGCCAACCATGCATATGCACTGTCCAGAGGACGGATTATAAACAGGACACAAAAAAGGTATAAGGATGCACTTCACCAGGTCAGTTTTAAGCTCTAGGCAGGGAAGGCGAAAAAAGAGCAACAAAATCCTTACTGTTTCAATTTCAAACTCTAATTTTTAAGCAATGTTGTTAAGGAAAATAAGAAATATTAAACTAATTGAAGTAAGACTAAGTGTTATGTGCAATTTGTGATAAACTTAAAAAATAAAAAGTATTTTGTTATTGAATGCAAATACAGGCTTTTTTGTTTATATAATTTTTGATAAATGCAAAAGTAATTTTTGATGTGTTGTACGCAGAGCAGTAAAAATTGAGCCTACTTGTTTACCCGCAGTGATTGTTTTTGTTTTTATTTTTATCTCTATATTTATCCTCCTGACTCGCAGGAAAGCGCCGGAGGCGCTATACATAGGGCAAGCAATTACCCCGACCTGCTTCCGGAGATGCCAAGATATTGCTGACCGCTTGTAATTTTAACAGAGATATGACTTCAATTTAGAACTGCTTGCCAAGATCACCAAGCAGAGGAAAGTACCATAAAGTGTCTTTTCCAAGGACACAACAGAATGACACGAGTGGGTTTTGAACCGAGGCCTCGTTGATCACGATCCCGGCGCTTTAACCACTCAACCACGCTGCTTGTTCTTCAAAGACCGGACCGTAAGTAGGTTTGTGGCCGGCATATATTCTCTTCCATAGAGCTGCCATCTGCGTATTTGTGAATAAAAATAAAGTCCTAGTTATATGACCTGACTTAGGTTAATCAACTGAATTATGACCTTACTAAAAAACCTGCTTAAGCGATCTTATTCATTTAACATAACAAAGTAAATGGATTAACCAACCCTTACTGTAACGTAGGCTTGAAGTAAACTTGCACTGCGATATTTGGTTAGTTTTTCTTGAAGTGATATCAATGATACTTGAACATTCTTTATTTCCACTCATTTGGCCTCTGTTTTTATTTACGTGTATAAACTTGACATTGTTTTTTGAGTTATATCGCGGCAACGCTCTAATGTGTCGGCTCATTTTAGTTTGATTAATTTTTGTTTAGAATTACGTCAGATTACGTTGATCCTGTTATTTTGCAACCAATCAAAAAGTAATCGATCTAAAGTCTAAACTGATTCATTCAGTGTTTTTTTTTTTTTTATTCTCGATCATTATTCAATACGTTCCCGTGTCTCTATGCAGTAGCAGCACTGATTGATCATAGAGTTTGTTTCAATTTTTTGGTCTGCGTTTCTGCAAACTTTTACTGTCATGATTGGAATTTAAAACGATCGCTATAAGTAGCCAGCATGTTTTTTTGTTTTGTATAATCATCTGTATTTACAAATAAACTCAAATAAACAAGCACTTTTCCCAATCCTTTACGTCATTAAAAACAATCGAATGAACAGTTCCAAGTAAGTGACAGTGAAAGACTAATTTATTATGACAGAATATGGCAGTAATTATTATAATGAATAAACGTAGCATTAGGGTAAAGTCGGATGATGTGGACACTTTAAGCTTTCAGCAAAACTGGCTTGTTTCCAAAAAAAATTTTTTTGTTGATTAAATGTCATACGTTACATAAAGTCTATAGAAAAAAATTTGACTTGCTGGGTCTTCTGCTTTGGAGGCAGTGAGCCGTTTTCTGCGTCGCATAACACCCACTGAAATTCGATGCTGGTAGGTGATATGAACATTACAAAAAAGTTTACGATTCGACAGTTTATTTACAATTAAAAAGCGAAACATACATCTACTAAGACAACAACAAGATTAAACAAAAAACATTTCAAAACTTAGTCACTTTCAAAATGATGACACAAATAAACAGAGAAACTGGGAGTACAATGATTATGTGCCCAACGTGTACAATGGTTGTACTTGATCCATTGTTCTCCAGGTCTACAATCTTCAAACTTTTCAAAACAAACAACGCAGATGTTGTTCTCAGATGTTGTCAATATTTTGATTATTTTGAGTTTGAACGCCCAATTTCTTTTTACTTTTCACAGACCCCTTATGGCCAGCACATTTTTTTGCCTTTCGTTTTTTACTTCTTTTTCCAGGATTTCTTTTACTGGGAAAGCATGCAAAATCATTTTTCTCTTTTGTCGTAATGTGCTCCTTTTTTTCAGACTGTTAATGTTGCGCTTAAGTGATAAGTCATTGATCAAGTTTTTTACACCTGTTTGAAGAAGCTGTGTTGGAGTCTCGACACTACTGAAAGCTTCGCCACCGTCAGACACTCCAGTAGCTTCATGGACGTCTCCAATTGACTCGTTTCGTTGTGAGTTCTCGTTATCAGCAATAAAATCTTCGGGGGTAAATATATTCCGGTTGAAAGGAAAGACCCCAGTTGCAGCAAACCCAGACACTGCCAACTCCATTCGACAACTAGATAGATAAGCTTGCTGAAGATGTCTGCAACTCTGCTTGGCGTAACCACTTGTCCGGGATTTTGCATCAACCGAAGACAAACGTTATTCGCAGAGTTTATTTTGAGGGGATTGTAAAACGAAACATCTAATGGTTGGAGACGATGTGAGGTGTGCGGTGGAATTGTGACGAATTTAATGCCATTTTCACTCAAAAATTAGAAAATCTTTAAAGAAATGTGACCGCTGTGGTTGTCAGCAAGAAGAAGCACGGGGTTTTTAGGAAAGCACTTGATGAAATTTTTAAAATGAATGAGCCATTTTCCAAACAAGTCTTCATTAACCCATCCAGATTCGGAGCAATCTCCAATAGAGCCGACCGGCGCATCATTCATAAGATGTTCCGCCATTCTTAGCCTTTTAAAAATAAACATTGGCGGAACAAAACTTCCGGTCGCACTCATGTAGCAAACCACTGTAGTGTTGGTTCCTCTTTCTCCACTTGTGCCTACTGCTACTCTTGCTTTACCACGTTTTGTCAGGATCTAAGAAAGTCTTGCAACTGTTGAAATTCTCATCTCATCTACGTTGCATATTCTAAAAGGATCAATCGCAAAAAAAGGTTCAAGGTTGTTAAAAGATTTTCCCACAGCTATTTTGTTGAAAGCTGTCGCACGATTTATTAATGTTTCTTCCGGGAGTCGAACAGAAATTTCTGGATGTCTTTTCATAAAAGCGGAAAACCATTCTTTTTCAGCCATCATGCTTGTTGATTAAATTTGTGTGAGACACCAGTTTTTTTGCAAGCCATGAAATAAAAAAACGAGTTACAGTAAAAAGGTTAACTTCTTTATAGCAAATAAATTTTACCTGATAATCAAGTTTTCTAAGATCTCTTGCTGTGATTCCAAATAAAGAGCTTTCCATTTCCAAAATGTGCTTTACCAAATCAGCTTTCAGATCTTTAAGCACAGGCTTACCTCCTAAAGGAAGTTTTTTGGCTGAAGTTTGGGACAAGTTTTGGTAAAAAGTTGTCCGGGATATATTGTATTCTTTTGCGGTAATTCGCAGCGACATTCCTTTTCTTACACTTTTGATAGCTCTCAACCCTTTAAGGGCCCAGGGATCCATATAAATACCCTAAATTTGATCTAAAATTTTTATAATTTTTTTAGACTTTTTTAAACAAAATAACTTTTATTAGAAAATATAGAGATACTTTTATTTAAACTTTGTTTTTTTTACCAGTTCCTGTTTGTTATTGCTATTGGTATTGCAACAAATAACGCGTCTTCAAAAAATTAAAAACTTTTCAAATCAATAGAATTCTAATCAAAATGGCGCGCTTTTTCTTTGCTTTTTTTACCAGTAAAAAAAAACAAAAAACAATCAAAATATAGCAATTTAATGAAAACTAATTATAAAATGCTCAATTATATTAAATAATTTCAGAAAATAATACATTTGACGAAATGATTAAGGTTTTTAAAATGATGATTTTGCCGTAAAGGCCGGAGAATTCATATGGATACCCTCCTAATTATTTAGTTGTCAATTTTGGAATTGTAATTTTTTTAAAAATGAGCTCATAAAGATAAAAAACAATGCCTACCAATTTTTAGATTTTTTTTCCAACTATTTCCACTAGTGGACCGTAAAGGTTTAATAAACCTTTTTTGCTCCATTGAGCTCTTTTTTAAGTGAAACATACCTTGGCATCCTAAATAATGAAAATTATTGAGCTAGTTTTGGAATAGAAATTCAAAAAATTTTATTGAACAAAATTATTGTAATGCGGGTGATAAGGACCACGGTTCCTATCACTACCTTTAAATTTGAAATTTTTATCTAATAAAATGTTTATCAATAAACTAAACGGAGAGCTAGCTGTATTTATGAAGAGCCTATCATAATATTTCATCTCTGAATTTTGAACACCAAACAGTGAATTATAAGATGAATTTTGTTGAACCTCATACGGGTGTTCACACCCAAAATATTGAGTCTTATTGGTCCTAACAGAAGTACCGAATACAAAAAAATGAAAGAAGTGAAAAGGGAACTTCTGGACTCATACCTAAAAAAATTCATGTGGCGAGACAATATTTTAAAAATGAATTTTATGATTTGATAAATAACTATTGTTAGTAATTCATTTTTTATGTATATATGTATATGTTACTTCCACAGAATTAGTTTTTGAAATTTTGTAGAAGTTTTTTGAAATTTATGTTCAGCTGGTAAAAAGTTTTTTAAATTTTGTAACCTTTCGGTGCCTGTTAAGAAGGCCTCACCGATAACGCAAACTTGGCCGCCTACCAAAAGACAAAATTCTTAAATCTTCTTACTGGACCTTCCTAGGAACCAGTAACAGCAAAGTATAGTCTAGCTAAACCACAGCTCAGACTACCACAATAACTTCTTTATTAAAAAATATGCTCCAATCCACTTAGGAGCCCACAATAGTATAAATCAACAGCAAATACAGATTCAGTAGCTTAATTCTTCACAATAACGTAGGCAACCAGAGACTTGCGACCAAAAAACTATAATTTCACACAGTTAACAAATTTCCAATACTGAGTTACCACAACGAATCATAATAATGCTTCCGAGCGAGCCTTATTTATATCACTCGGTCGTGAGTATCTCGAACGTTCTGAAAGTTACTCAAATCAAGTTAATCACAAACAATCACTATTACGTCATAGTCAAAACAGGTCAAGCGGATAGTTCTGGATCTTTCTCTACCAATCAGGAAATTAAGCAGTGTTGCCATTTTCTTATAAATAAATGTAAAATATTTAAATTGCTTACAAAACCGTTATTTCTTCGGCTATTTGAGCCGGACCAAAGCGAAATCAAAGAGATTTTTCAGGAGATTGTAAATATACATAATGGGGGCGATTTTTACGAACGAAATAGTATACTTTTCAGAAAACAATTCACTTATATTTAACAATACAAAAATTGACCAATTGTTAATCCAGGCAGATATTAGACTTGATCATTAATCCGGGTAGATATTGTATCTGATCCAACTAAACTAAGCTCAAATAGTCTCCACAAAATATAAAACAAGGTAAAAACAAAAACTTACTTTTATCTTGAAATTCGTAAGCAGGAGAGCAAAAATTCTTGTAAATTTTTTTATAAAAAAACATAAAAAAACCAAAACTTAATAAAACTACAAAATGACTGAACTTTAATAATTAGCCATTTGTAACAAGGTATTGTGGGTATCTTCTAACTTTTTTCGCATTCATTCGTTAAATTTTTTTTTTTGGATGGACGATTTTAGCTGTCTCATATCACCCGAGGGGTTCATATCACCCGACTTTACCCTAAAACTAAACAAAACAAAAAGATTCTTCAAAATATTAAATAACTTTTTATCTAGCTCAGTTTTACGACGTTTAATGACAAAATCTCACGATATACGTTTTTACTCTTTAACTCTGCTGGGTGTCATCATCAACATTTGCTGCCTTCATAAACAAAAAAAGCCATTGTCTTTATTAAAGTAAAGAAACAAAGTGAAACGTTAAAATCAATAATTACGTTTTCTGATGAGGCCTTCCGTACAACGTTGAAGAGTACGGAACCTTGTAGCTAAGTCCAGTTGAGAAACCATGCTGTAATTTTACGATGACCACATATGAATTGCCTCATGCTTCCTGGCATTTTTTAATCAAGTTTAAAATCTTTTTTTATTCAACAAAAGTTAAAGCTTTTTGCATTCAAGCCTTTCATGCAAAATTTGTGTCCGAAAATAAAAACAGTAAAAAAAGAGGAAGAATTTGTTTCACGACTTGCCGTTTTACAATATAAAACATTTCTCCAATTTACTACATTATGATATTTTCTAAGCTTAATTAAAAAAAAAAACAACTGAAATTTTTTGCTTTGTAAAACAGTATGGGAGAGCCATAATAGTTCATTACAGGCTTATTTATAATTTTTTTTGCTTTTATTTAAAATAAAGCTATATAAAAGATCACTGAATTAAAAACCGATTTTATCGATCAGCGTGGTTTAGTGGTTAAGAGCGTCATAATTATAATTTACGTTGTCTTGGTTCAAAACCTACTCGCATCGTTCTGTTGTGTCCTTGGAATCTCTGCTTGGCGGTCTTATCTGGCAGTTCTAAATTCCATTCATATCCTACGAAAAATAAAAAATTTCGACTACGGCATTTCGACATCTCCGGAAGCAGGTCGGGGTAAATGAGTTGCTCTTTGTATAGCGCCTCCGTCACTTTCCTGCGAGTCAAAAAGATAAATATGGAAATAAAAAAAATAACTGAAGTTAAAGCAACGTACAAGATAAACTCATTTAATTTAGGAAGAGAGGTAATTAATTTAGGAAGAGAGGTATTACCTCTCTTCCTAAATTATATTATCGATTAAGCAAACAAAGAAGTGCAACAGTTACTCAACTGAGAAACAAATGGAGCTGCTTTAAAAACGAGACTCGAGTTTTGCTCCTGTTAGAGCTCGTCAGTGATGCTTATCTCACTGCGAATCGAACTGACTATCTTGGTCTTTCAGGCAGGAGACATCACCACTAGACGACACAAGCCATATAACAATTCGACTCAAAGCAGCTATAACTAGTTTCGGATTTGCTGCTCAAGGCGCACTTTATGACCGAGAATAACCGACAAGTGGTTAAGCAAGTGCTTACTCTCTTAGAACTTGCCAAGCGAATGAAGAATTTCAATTTTATATAGTTAAACACGAGGATTTATTTGATTACAAATCGAGGCTTTGAAAACAAGAAGCACCAGACTCGAGTTTCGCTCTTGTTAGAGCTCGTCAGTGATGCTTATCTCACTGCGAATCGAACCAACTACCGGTGGTCTTCCAGGAAAAGTTAGAGAATATGGATGGAAAGTTTTAAAATTAAATTTAGACATAAAATATTTTGATAATTGCTTAGATTTAAATCTTTGCCCTAAGTTTCTCAAGTTTAAGCCACCTAACTTCAAGATTATCGTAATTCTGATGACTTATACAGAATCGTTTTAAACAAGAAATTTAAATTGGCAAAAAAGGATGAGAAAAAAGCTAGTTTGGAATTTACCAGTTTCAAAACTCTACTGTTAAAAAAGATAAGCGTGATTGAAAAATTATGTCTACTTAAACTGCTAACAGACAAATTTCACAAAGAAATGAATGAGACAATAAAAATTCACCAGCAAAAATTGTTTAAGCTTTGGATTTCGCAAAGAAATAAAAGTCCGAGTTCAATAGCAAATTTAAGTAAAAGAAAACTATCCATCACCCAATTAGAGTCTCTACGATACAGTCTGCAACACCATATACTTCCTAAAAAAAATCTATAAAAATAATGTAAAAGCAAACTTAGAGAAATTAACCTACACATTAAGAAACAAATATAAAATACAGATTAATCAAGAATTTAAAGATCAGATCAAATATTACTTTCAGAAATTTATAAACCGTTCCAAACAAGTATGCGCCACACGGAATAATCAAGCTATTCATCGCTCTTTACTAAATTTTTTTAAAGATTCAGATATTAAAGTTTGTAAGTTGGATAAAGGTAGAGGAGTTGCAGTACAAATGCAGTGGATTATTTTTCCAAATTAGATTCCATAATATATGATTCTACTAAGGTTATTGAAATTAATGATAACGAAGAAAGCAAATCACACCCTTTAATAGTAAGAGAACAATCAATCAAATATCACATTTGGAAATATCCAAAGCCATACGGAAATGAAATTGTTCAGCGCCTTCCGGATCTACACCAGGCAAGTTATATGGACTAATAAAAGTACATAAAGAGGATAATCCTGCACTCCCGGTTATCTCGATGGTGGGCTCTCCCGAATACAAACTAGCTAAATTCTTAGATACAGTCATTAAGCCATATATATCAGATAAACACATGCTGCGCTTGTCTTATGAATTCTTAGGAAAACTACAGGAAATTAATCTGAATTCATATCAAGTAATGGTAAGCTTCGATGTCAAATCCTTATTTACAAATGTTCCTTTGCAAGAAACAATCGACGTTATTTCAGATAAAATTTATGAAAACAACTCAAACGCTAATCAACTATCGATAAAAAAGAAAATATTTAAAAAATTATTAAATATAGCAACAAATTTGAATTTGAATTTGAATTTGAATATAGCAACTAAAGGATTATATTTTTATTCAAAGACAAATTATTTCAGCAAATCGATGGTGTTTCTATGGGTTCACCACTAGGTCCTAACTACAGCTAACTTCTTTCTGGCTGAAATGGAAACCCGCCTTTTACAACAGCAACTCAATTCCACCCCAAAAGTCTATTTTAGATATGTAGATGACATTTTTGCAATATTTAACAACGAAGCAGACAGTGTGGAATTTTTAAATAGATTAAATTCACAACATAAAAACTTGCAATTTACGATAGAAAAGTCTACCAATAGGCTACTCTCCCCTTTTTGGACATGGAATTTAAAATACACAATAATAATTTACAATCATGGATTTGGAGAAAACCGACTCATACACCAGTATTTCTGAATTTCAAAGCAATTTTCCCGTTAAAGTGGAAATCAAACTTAATTAGTTGTATGCTAAATCGTGCCAGAAATATTTGTTCCAATCGCCAACTCTTCCAAATCGAAATAGAAAAATTAAGATCAATATTCTTTAACAATGGATACCAAACTATTTTTTTGATAAAGTTCTTTACCAATTTATGGATCGTAGAAAAAAAAATGTAAATCAGACGCAACCTACAAATAAAAAAGAAAAGAAACCATTGCAGTTGAAATTCCATATGTGGGGAAACAATCTCACATATTCGCAAAAGACATTTCGAAACTTATTTGGAAATTTTCTTCCGTGCATTTAACACCTATATACTGTATAAAACTTGCAAAGTTGGAAACTATTTCAATTTAAAATCTAACGCACCTGCGCTTTTGTTATCAAACAAACAACATTGTTTATCGCTTTTCGTGCCCGTGTGATGCGGGTCCGACTTACATCAGTAAGTCAACACGTCATGTGGTAACAAGAGCAAAGGAACACTTAAATTTAGGTTCTTCAATCAAAAGCAAAATAAAAGATCATATTATTGAATGCAATTTTTGTAATAAAAAAGATACAGATAGTTTAATACATTGTTTTTTTGTTAAAAGAAATATTCATCAGATTACGACTGTAAAATTCATGAAGCTTTGATAATTAAAAAACATCAACCAAAATTAAATAAACAATTGTATGAAAACGGCACGTCTTTCTTGCTACACTATTCTAATTTAGTCGTGTGATTCGTATCATTCTTTCTCTTTTTTCCCTCTGTGAATTCTGACGTAGTTCTGTAATTGTCATTGCTTTCAAATTGAATAAATAATAACAGTGACAGCTTAAACTTGAGAGAAATATTGTTTATATTTTAATTGATTGTATTTGTCGTTTATAGTTGATTGTTAAATTGTGCTAAATATTTTAGATGCTTTGATAAGGACTGATGATAGTCGAAAACGTTTAGCTTTTTTAATAAACTTTGCAAACTAATGAAATGTTGAATTGTGCTTGCGATTATTTATAAATTCATTTAAGTTTTACACCGGTTAAAAATAACTTATTAAACTAATTACCTGAGCACACATCTATTTTGCTTGAAATAAGTTTCACAATCTTTTAATACAGAGAACTTTCCGAATTCAGGAGTACGAGAATTTACGAGGGAGCAAAACTGTATCATTCCCATAATGTTACTCGGGTTGCAAGATTAGCTTTATCGAGTCCTTGAGGTTCGTTGTAAAAAATTAATTATGAAAGGCTTTGTTTAAACGGAAAATATTTAGCTGAAGCTAAAAACGTGCGTTATACCAATGTAATAAATAAATACTCTTTTCGATTTTTACTTGTATCCTTGGAAAATTGGAATAAATATCAGCAATTGGTTGACTCCGGTCAGAAAAAGGTTCGATTCCTAAACTGGTTTAATCCGAAATCAGTTGCTACTTTTGCGGAAATACTTCACCTGATGAAAGGCTGCAGTGACCAGGTTTGACGTAATGATACGGACACCGTAAACTCGTTCGACATTTCAAGCACATATAGCGAGTAAAACAATTGAGTTTTATTCAATTGTCTTTGAAATATCTTGCCTTAAAAGAAAATTTCGAACATCTTAGTGATCTGCAAGTAATTGAAGTAACTTTTTGCGGATTTCTTTTAGAAGTCAAGATTTTGCGCAAACACTAACCTTGGATGTTTGGCGATTCAAGTGGTTCAAAGGGCACATCTTTTCTATCTAATTTACAGACAATTTTAAACCCTTTATACGTGGACTCATAAATCATAAAATAAGAATTTTGACCATCAAGTAAAAAATGACAGGGTTCAAAAAGGTTTATTCATTGGTTTTGTTCAGAAACACAACAGAACCTTCCAGTTTAGTAGAAGGTTATTCAAAAAAACTGAAATCTAAATGTTGTTTCGACTTGTGGCCTTTCATGAATTTGCCGAGATTTTTTTGTTCTATGTACAATAAAATAATCAACCGTAAATGGAAATTACTGAACAATAATTTTAGATTTGGCCCGATCCAGAAGGTTTCAACGAACGCTTAGTGCGTCATCTTTTATGTGTCAGTGATTTCAACGAGTTCTGATTCTTCGATATAAAGAAAAAATAAAAATTAGGTACTTCTAGAACCGATACAACAACTTTTTCGTACCTTTTATTTGTTTCGCGAAAAAAAACCAAACGAATCAACTGTTGTAAATAAACACGAAGTGCATAACGAAAAAAACACAGTCCCTAAAAAAAAATTTTTAACAACAAGATCATTCAAGAAATAAGAATTGCATATGATTGACAATCTGCTTTTTAAAACAAAAAACCGTTGGCTATAAAAAATTTAAATATACGGCTAAATTAGTCTCAAGTAAATCTTAAAAAGTTTCATTAAAAGTACGATGTTTTCGAAAAGTCGGTAAGTCTATATGATATCCATGAATAAAACAATTGTTTAATTTGTATTGTTTAGAATTAAGCCTAGGATATTGATTAAAAACTGGCACAGAAATTGCAAATTAGGTTTCCCAGTCACTGTAAAAACACAGCCATGGGAGGCACATTTCTGTGTCTCTTAATGCCGGTCCCAAGCCCGGATAAATAGGGAGGGTTGCGGCAGGGAGGGCATCCGGCGTAAAACTTTTTTGCCAGATTTATAGAAATGCGTAATCATTATTAATCCATATCGGATCGGTTGCGGCCCGGGTTACCAACGACTGCCTCAGGTGTCGCACAGCAGGGCACCTGTGGAAATTATGCTACTGCTAAACAAAGTGAAAATAAGAGCAGAAAGAGAGGAGGAAGGCGAGTGAAGAAGCAGCGAGAAGCATGGAAAGGAAGACACTCACTCATAAGGGTGGGTACCTTAAATATTGGAAAGATGACCGGAAGGGGAAGAGAGCTGGCAGATATGATGGAGCGAAGGAATGTAGACATATTGTGCATACAAGAAACAAAGTGGAAAGCGAGTAAAGCAAGTAACATTGGAGGTGGATACAAAATATTTTACAACGGAGCTGATGGAAAAAAATGGGATAGGGATAGTGGTGGGGGAGGAACTGGCGTGTTCTGGAGGTGAAGAGGGTGTCGGACAGACTGATGGCCATGAAGCTGGAGGTAAATGGGTCCATCCTAAATATAGTAAGCGCATATGCTCCACAGGTTAACAACAGCATGGAGGAGAAAAATGATTTTTGGGAAGACCTGCATGGATTGATAGAAAGTATATTAACAGAAGAGAGGATAGTTCTTGGTGCAGACCTTAATGGACATGTGGGTGAAGGAAACATAGGGGATGAGGAAATAATGGGGAGGTATGGTGCTGGAACAAGAAATAAGGAAGGATCAATGGTTGTGGATTTTGGGAAAAGGATGGATTTGGCGATTGTCAATGCTTATTTTAAGAAGAAAGATGAACACAGGGTGACGTATAAGAGTGGAGGAAAAAGTACCCAAGTAGATTATGTGATGTGCAGAAGGAGGAATTTGAAGGAAATGTGCGATTGTAAGGTAATATTGAATGAGTGTGTCGCAAAGCAGCACCGCATGGTGGTATGCAGAATGGCTCTTATGGTGAAAAAGAAAAAAGCAGAGAAAGGAAAGCCAAAGATACGATGGTGGAAACTGAAAGAGACAAGCTGTCAAGAAGCGTTTAGACAAGAGGTGACCAGAATTCTGGGAGGCAAGGATGGGTTACCTGATAAGTGGGACAAAACGGCAGAAATGCTAAGAAAAACAGCTGAAACTGTACTGGGAGTGACATTTGGGAAACGAAAAGGAGACAGGGAGACATGGTGGTGGAATGAGGAAGTTCAAAAGACCATAAAAGAAAAGAGGCAAAGAAAGCATGGGACAAAATAAGAGATAAAAATACTAAAAAGGTATACAAAGAAAAGAAGAGTAACGCAAAGAAGGCCGTTGCAATAGCAAAGGGACGTGCGTATGATGATTTGTATGCTAGATTGGAAACAAAAAAGCTGAAAAAGAGTTGTACAGATTGGCTAGGCAGAGAAACAGAGCAGGAAAAGATGTACAGCACGTGAGGGTTATAAAGGATGAAAACGGTAATGTTATGGTAAATTCGGAGGCAGTGTTAAAGAGATATAAAGAGTACTTTAAGAAACTGATGAACGGGGAAAATAACAGAGAACCTAGGACAGAGGAACCAGAAGTGGTTAAGGAAGAGATAAATTGTGTCAGTAGAGAAGAAGTAAAACACGCAGTAAGAAGGATGAAAAAAGGTAAAGCGGTTGGCCCAGATGAGTTGCCAATAGAAGTTTGGAAGTGCATGGAAAAGATGGGGATAGAGTTTTTGACCAGACTGTTCAACAGACTATTAATGGATGAACGGATGTCAGAAGAATAGAGAAGGAGTGTGCTTATCCCAATCTATAAAAACAAAGGGGACGCACAGTGCTGTGGAAACTACAGAGGAATATAGCTAATGAGCCACACAATGAAGGTATGGGAAAGAATTGAAGCCAGGTTAAGAGATAGAGTGGAGATCAGCAAACGGCAATATGGATTTATGCCAGGAAAGGGAACTACCGATGCCATGTTTACTCTAAGAATATTGATGGAAAAGTACAGGGAAGGTCAAAGAGAGCTATATTGTATATTCGTGGACCTAGAGAAAGCTTACGATAGGGTTGCACGGGAAGAGCTGTGGTACTGCATGAGAAAATCCGGAATAGTGGAAAAGTATGTGCAACTAGTACAGGATATGTATGAGGGAAGCGAAACAGTGGTGAGGTGTGCAGTAGGAACTACAGAAAGTTTCAAGGTTAAGGTTGGACTGCACCAGGGATCAGCATTAAGTCCATTCCTGTTTGCAGTGATGATGGACAGCTAACAGATGAAGTAAGAAGAGAGCCACCATGGACGATGCTGTTTGCTGATAATATTGTGATTTGCAAAGAGACCAGGGAGGAAGTAGAGCAGAGATTAGAATCCTGGAAGTATGCATTGGAAAGAAGAAAGATGAAAGTAAGTAGGTCAAAGACTGAATATCTGTGTATAAATAGAGGAAATGATGACGAAACAGTAAAGATGGAGGATACAAACGTGCCAATAGTAAAGGAATTTAAGTATTTGGAATCAACGGTGCAAGAAAGTGGTGATTGTGAGAGAGGGACGTAAAGAAGAGAGTACAGGCAGGATGGAACGGATGAAAAAGAGTATCGGGAGTAATCTGCGACAAGAGGTTACCAGCTAGAGTAAAAGGAAAAGTGTACAGTTCAGTGGTAACACCAGCAATGGTGTATGGACTTGAGACAGTAGCAGTCACAAAGAAACAAGTGGAAGAGATGGAAGTCGCAGAGATGAAAATGCTGAGGTTTGCCATGGGAGTGACGAGAAAAGACAAGATTAGAAACGAGCAAATCAGGAGTACTGTTAAGGTAGAACGGTTAGGAATGAAGATGAGGGAGGGCAGGCTGAGGTGATATGGACATGTCGTGAGGAGAGACCAAGAGTATGTAGGAAGAAAGATGATGGAAATGGAGTTACCGGGAAAGAGGAAAAGAGGGAGACCAAAGAGAAGATTTTTAGATGTAGTAAAAGAAGATATGGAGAAAGTTGGTGCGAAGGAGACGGACGTTGAAGACAGAAAGATGTGGAGAATGATGATACGCTGTGGCCACCCCTGACTAAAGGGAAAGGCCGAATAGAGAAGAAGTCACTGTAAAAACACAATTTATGAACGAAAATAAAAATCACGAAAAACACAATTTTTTTTATTGCGAATAAGGTGGTAATTTGGATTTTTTTGGATTTGAAGCTTCCTAGACCGAAAATTTTTCTTTGAAAAATGCAATTTAAAAAAGAATTTTCAATACATAAAGTTGACTTCAGTTTAAAGCAAATAAAACGCATAAGGTTTAATTCAAGCTGTTAGCTTCCAGTCCTAACACCAACCCTTTTAAAGCCTTGATTGGTTGCGAAGACTGCGCTTTATATTAAACCAGCAATCATGTTGAAAGAATCCAGCTGAACGGTTGACAAGCAAACCTGTTTTTGCTAATCACGTGTATAAACGTCTTCGCTAAAACGTCAAGTGAGTTTACTCTACAAGGCTTAACAAGTGCGGTACAGGCAAGGAGAAGCCTTGACAGTTACAATGGTATAATGTTATAGCAACACTTGCAGGGACGACTCGTAACACTGAGTTAAAAAAATGAGAATCACGTGGCCAAAAGTAGACGACAAGCCAGCTTGGGTTAGAATTAATAACAGGAGAAAGCTTTAACAAGTTTTTGTGTTTTTGTATCGTTTGCCTTCGACCAAAGCAAGCAAGATTAAAGTCGTCAGGTAAACCGAAAAATTTGTAAAAATAAAAAATCAAAAAACAGCTCGTTTCGCTTGCGAACGCTCAACTACAAAGCGGGAAATCCGTGTTTCGGCGAATCGTTGAATTTGCCGGTCAATTGGACCTGGTCATCTCCAGTAGCCCGGAAAAATCGAATAGATGACCACGGCTTCCTTCCTCTCCTGAAACAAAAGCGGTAAGCGATTTAACTAGGCGATTCATGACGTACAAGTACAACGAGAAAAAATTGTTAGCAGGGCATTTTTTAATTTGGCACTTTTAAATCTTTTAGAGGCGTGGCAAAACGAACCGCAAAATGTTTGAAATCTACTGTAGATCTATTAGCAAAGAGAGCAGGAAGATAACAGCATGCAGTATGAAAATCTTAAGAAGTTGTGAAGCCCGACAGGCCACAAAAGATTAAGATCGCGTTCGCAGAAAAAAAGTGCTTTAAATCAAAAATTATTAGAAGCACAGTTAGAAATTCCATTTACATAAAATTTGCTTACCTGAAGACGAAGAAAACCACGAGAACGAGAATGACCAACACAACAATCACTACAGCAACAACAACTCCCGGGTTTCCTCCTGGATTGAAAAAAAAAACGCGATCATGTAAGGAAAGCGTTCTGACCTACTTATTTGCAGCCATGAGGAAAAGTTTTTTAAAATATATTCTTTCAGGGCTGCAAAATCGATAAATTTTTAATCAAATTCAAGTTCACAAAAAATTTGTAAGTCCGAGTTTCAGTTCCGAATTCATCATTTTCAATTTATAGAGTACGAAAATTTTCTATTTATACAGTGAAAACCAAAACATGCTTTTTGTCTTAATCAACTTTTTTTCGAATTCAGCAACAAATTTTAGTTGGAAGCCCTGTATTCTTTATTTAAAGTTTTCAATGGCCTGTATAGAATTGCTATAAACGGTGCCCCTTGAATGACACCAAAAGTTTGGACGATGCAATACAACTTATATAAAAAACTTCTTTGCATTTCTCTAGACTTGCAAAAGAATGGCAAAGAAAGAGTCGATTTCGTAGCACTTCACTCAAGATCATTTTGCCCGACTGAATTTCTGTTGGCTTATTTCAATTTTGACTCCAACTGTAATGACGAAATTCCTTTTCAGAGCGTTTTGAACGCGCCTCGAGGCCGCGACTGGATCAGCAGCAGCCAATTGGACACGACATTAATTACGGCGCCGATGTTCCTAAAAGCTATTTCGCAAACAATAACAGAAGCCAAATATTTCATCAAAGAATCAGTTGATGAAAGAATAGGATCCAAAACTTTGTCATAAAATAGGATAAGATTGCTATCACCAACCTGTTTCTAAACGAGCGGTTATGAACAGGGGCCCGCATTCGAAATGGGTTTCAAAATTTGGAGGATACCTTAGGGAAAATTGCTTGGCTTCGAAACGTAAATTTGTTATACGAAGAAAAATATTAGTATGAAATGAAATACAAATAGGTGATGACATTTTCACAAATGAACAGAGCATTTAAGTCAGGTTCTGATTTTCAGTCCATGAAAAAAATTTTTAAATATATTTTTAGCCCTGTTTCAAATCAAACTGCAATATGTCAATGCGTAAATCCAACCTGTGGGCAAGCAATGATAAAAAAAAACAGCATCATACTAAAAATCCATGCAATGACTGATTAATACACAACAGCGCTATCATTTCACTGGGTATATGTAAGCAGTTGTTCCGGGCTATTCCTGGTCAATGCTTCATATTTAGCACCTTCATCGTTGCCCTAGGATTAAGCCAGATAGATAGTTGATATGAAACAATTTCTTTAACTTGGACGCTTTTTTGTGTAATGGTTGTGCACAATCATGCTGCTTCTATAAAAGCGTCCATATTTTCCACAAAATTGAAATATATCTAGAATAAGGAAATTAGTTTTACTGCGTTATAACTTTTCGCTTCCTACTACAGAGAACTGCTTCTCCTAATCCAACCATTGACGTCAATATACGGCAGTGTGCCAACCTAGAAGTGGGAGACACGAGCAGTGATGGCTTTAGTAGGGCGAAAACGGAGCGGCAGCACCTCCCCCCTAAAAAACGTCAAAAAGTGGCCCCTCCTACGCAAGATATGGTTATATTTCTTTATAGTAGCACCATGACGGTGGCATTCCTAAAATAAAAACTTTTTTTACAGATCATTTTGTTACGATACAGTAAAAAGTGCCCCCACCCTAAAAACAATTTTTTTTAGAGATCACTTTGTCGCTTTGCTTCGGAACACTAAAAAATGGACCCCTTATTTTTCTTACATCGGGACCTCTTTTTGCAACGCCATTGCCGGACACGAGGCATGGCAACTTACCAACAACTCAATTGAATGCGATGAAAATATTCAGTTGAGTTAATGGTATAATGCTAGTAGGCTTAATTAATTAAAAATCTCGAATTATTGTGAAAAAGTTAAGCATTTCTAAAGTTAATAAAAAAAAACTACGGTATGAGAAGCGGAGTAAAAATTTTTAATTAGAAAGCTCTCTCTATTTCCAAAAACGCCCATCCAACATCGCAATACCTGGCTAATTTTAAAAACTTTCTTCGCGAATTTTATTACAGAAGAAGAAACTAATCCTGCAAATTCAGTTACATTAGCAGATTTAACATTCAAGTCGTAAATGGTTAAATGTGTAAATGTTAGCGGGTTAAAAGCACAAAAAACCACTCAGAACCACAAACTTCTCAACAGCCGCAAATTCTCGAAACAAGCAAACACAAAGTTTTAGTAAAAAAATGAATTAATTTCATGCAATGTATATAAATAATTAATGAGCAATCCGGCGCGATCTGTTAGTGAATGCAAATAGCAGGCCATGAACGTTTTTACCTGAAGTGGCAACCTTTCGGGCGACGACTGCAGTGAGGTTCGTCGTTTGAACAACTGTTGCCTCTGTAACGCCGATCAATTTGATTTAAGCCATTTTACAACTGACTGTTACAATTCTTAACTCTACGAATACTGAGGCAGATAATGAGTTTCAATACTTGAACTAAATTTAAATCTGACAGAAGAAATCTAAAATTAAAACTCAAAAAAGTTTCGTCTCTATTCAAAGCAATTTGATTTAAGCCGATTTACAACTGACTGTTACAATTCCTTACTCTACGAAAACTGATGCAGATAACGAGTTTCAATACTTGAACTAAATTTGAATTGCAAACACGTAAAAGCATTGTACCTTTGAGAAAAAAACTTCATGTCATTTTTTCTGCCAGTAAATTTTTAAAAAACAAAGGTGATGGTGTATAGGTCTGAGAGTGAAGTCATACGGAGTAGAATAGACCCATGTGGAATATGTGGCAAAAGGGTAACTGTAAACTCAGTGCTATGTACAAAATGTGACCAATAGATTCATGGAAGGTGTTTGAAGTTGAAGAAAGTAATTTTAAGTGCGGAAAGATTTTTTGTTTGCAGAAAATGTGATAAAGCGATAAGTGGTGCGGGAAAAGTGCAACAGGAGGTAATGTGTGATGAAGCGGTAACAGTGAAGAGATTTTACTATCTTGATGATAGGTTGAATGCCAGTGGAGGATGTGAAGCTGCAGTGACTGCACAAACATGAGTGAGATGGAGGAAATTCAGAGAGTGTGATGAGATACTGTTTGGAATAAGATTCTCTTTGCGGATGAAAGGAAAGGTATATAAGAGCTATGTAAGATCAGCTAGGTTATATGAATGCAAAACGTGGTGTTTGAGAAAAAATAAAGTAGCTATTCTGAGAAGAGCAGAAAGATTTCTGGTGAGGGCGATGTGCGGTGTAAAGTTGGTGGACAAGAGGAATACAGAGACGTGATGGACATGTTGGGATTGAAGGAAGCAGGAGATGAGCTGGCAAGGACGAATGATGTGAGGTGGTATAGTCATGTTTTAAAACGACCTGAGGAAGATGTTTTGATGAAGGCAATGGTACATGAAGTAGATGGAAAACGTAAACACGGCCGACTGAAGATGAAATAGAGGAAACAAGTTGAAGGAAGCATGAGAAGGATTGCTCTAAGGAAAGAAGATGCGGCAGATCGCTTTAGGTAGAGAGAGAAGGTGTAGAAAGAATTCCGAAAGTAATGGGATGCATCCGGCCACCTCCACTCACTGGGGATATTCACATGCAAATCGGATTGTTATTATAAATTCTAATCATATCACTTTATAAATGACTAAAAAGCTAAAAGAATTTCAACCAGACAAGCAATATCATGATGTTGCCGAAAGCAGGTCGAAATAATTGCTTGACAGTTGTTCAAGATTTAACGCTTCAACCACAGTCCTGAAATTCAAGAAAATAAGTGATGATAATCATGATGATGTGGTTGATGATCATTTCTATAGGAATTACTACGTTCAGCAAAATTTTTCATCATATGACACAACTTTTAAAAACACCTTTGTTTTTTTCTATGCCTATCTCTTGCTAAATTGTATGACTAAATACCGGGAAAAAATACATTTTCTTTACATTTTTGCACTACCATTGCTTCGTCAGCAATATAACTTTTTGTTAAACTAGTCATGACGATAACTTCATGAAAACAATTGAATCAGCGCGAAATTATATTCTATTACGTCATAATCCACCATATCTACTATATATTATTTCGATCTGGGCTAAACCTGGCGTACATTAATTTGTTTATTGAATTTCTTACGCCGAGGGTTGTTGGAATTTAAATAAACAAAGTAACGCAGGCAGAGCGTACGCGGCGACGTGGACGCACGTACACTAGCCTTCGCAGTACGTCATTAACGTAACAAAACAAGTTATAGCAAAGTGTAAAATTCATTACCAAATATCGCAGACGTTACCTGTTGCTGGCAGTGTGGTGGTGGTATTTGGCGGCAACGGACAAATCGGCTCCGCTCCATTCATAGGAGTCCACTCACCTAAACGGCAGCGGAACTGCGCAAAAACATAATTCCGCTCTACTTCACATTTCGTTAACTTCACAACACATTAATTTGAGGCAATTGCTTGTTGGTCAAAAAGCAGCTTTTCAAAAATTAAGTTCTTTTTTTCCTTTGCAAATGAACTAAAACGTAAATTTCAAACAATTTTTTTCTTAAATCTAAACCTTCTTCTTTCTCTTCAAAAAAAAACATACGAACGAACGTATATACTAAGAAAACAAGAAGGCAAATTATCACAATTCATCTAAAATGGCACTTTTTTGCGCTAAAATTTATAAATCATCAAAAACAAAGTAAGAAAGTTGCACTACTAAAAAGTGTTGCTTGACACATTTTTAAACGACGTTTTTTTACGTTTCAGCTCTTACATAAAACGTGGGTTTTGTTCGGTTGCCATTACAGAAAATAGGAACTCTGGAACCAAACCGATTTGTACAGGTGGCGTTTCCAAATTGACCGCGTAGAACTGGCCTTAAAGCCTTGTTACATTTCGGAGCATCTAAAAACAAATTTAAGCTTTCAGCTCTTGACCATCTTATTCATCATCATCGTCATCTCTTTTATTTTTTTGGCTTACCGAAAAACATCGGTGGTGTTATGCTTGGGGTTTTTTTGGGAATCTACTTAAATCACCACAATTTCTTGTGATTGAGGTTTTTTATCAAAATATAATTTTTGTTGAACAGTTGGTGATGTTCTACCCTTGTTTGGAATCGTCTATTCGGTTAAGTTTGATCGGGGAGGAAAAAAGGCCAAACTTTTAAACATTCTGGAAACTTTTCTAACGTTTTTGCTTCTCTCAAGTTGTACTGGACATTTTAAAATCGAAAAATTCATATTTTTTGGTATAAAGTAAAGAAGACATAGAAAGGCTTCCTGGCTTCGCATACTCAATATAAACAGGTCAGTAAAAATAAACTACTTGTTCCGTATCGAAGTATGAAAGTTTTAATTTAAAAAAAAATGAACAGCTAAAATTATAAAATTTATGGTGAAAAACGATTTTACAAGAAAAAATCTTCTAACGTGGTGGCTCATGACAGATAAACTACAATTTCTAAATCAAGTAGAGTAAAAACGCATCTAAAAACAGAAAATTACTAAAAACATCTATCTAAAACCATCGAAGAAAAATAGAAAAATACTAAAAACATCCAAACAAAAAAAACAGCCGATGAATGTTTTTTTGACGAGGATTTTAAACAGCATTCTGTTTTTTATTATTTTTTGAAGCTATGCAACAATGTGTTGTTTAAATGTATAGGGAAATCGAGTTCAATATCAAGCAAAGCAAGAGCTGAGAATGACGTTGCATCTGTGCACGTCTTTTTAAATCAAACAAGTAACTTAATCAAGTTCACTAAAGTACGTTGAAGTCTTAAGCGGTGATTGATATTGAAATCAACCGCTAAGTTCGGTTTAATGTTTTGCTTTGTTGTTTTATTTTTCAATCTTAACACAGTTTTCTTCGTAATCAATTATAACCGTCATATTTCATCACAACAGAGACACCTCACACTGCTAAATTTGCCGCAAAGTAAACAGTTGCCGTAGCAGAGATTCCATACAGGGTAAAGTTTTTTCAACCCCAAACGAAATCTTACTTTAATGTTGCCAATTAAATATTCGGTCAGTAAATTAAATATTTGGTCAATGTTGCCAATTAAATATTCAGTCAGTGTCGCCAATTAAATATTCGGTCAAGGTTGCCAATTAAATATTCTATCAGTGTTATCAATTAAATATTCGGTTAGTGTTGCCAATTAAATATTCGGTCAGTGTTGCCAATTAAACATTCGATCATTGTTGCCAATTAAATGCTCGGCCAGTCGTTTAAGTCCGTAAAAAGCAGTATGGCAAACACTGATGCTTACCATAGACAAGCACGTAGATAACACAGGTTGCGAGGTTGTGCTGGCGATCCACGGCTTTGTAGCTGTAAGTGTAAATTCCTCGAGTCAAGGTGTAAGGAGGAGGTTTCTTGCTCTGAAACAAAGGACGATAAAAGCGGTTGCGACGAGCCAAAATAAATCCACGAGGTAGAATAAACGCTTTACGAAACGCTGGTTTACGGCCGTGCGAGTCGAGATCCGAAAAGATATGAAATGTTATTAGAAGATAAAAAAAAAGCATTACTATTAAAAAAAAGAATAAAAAAAAAGGATAAAAATACTATTGTTTTCTTGAATTATTCTTTGAGTAATTGGAGTCGAAAAGAAAGGCAGTTAGCTGAAAAACGATCATATATTCATACGCACCCTGCGCTTGACTGTGACATATCCCGAATTGTCGGTCGCTGTCGGCATGGAGAAATTTAACTGAGCAGTGTTCAAACATTCTTCGGTACTAAGGATGTGAAACCTCTGCGGACAAGTGTCTCCGAAAGAGGGGGGAATATTGTCGTCTGCGAGTAAAACAAACTCAACTTAACTGTTCGACGTCAGAAATGAAGGTGGACAAATAAATTAGTGTTTACACTATTAGGCGCTGGTAGTTAAGGTAATTTTATGTTTTAGCATAGGGTGAAGCAAATTATAGCCCAAAACCATACGGTTAAGTAAATAATCTTGGCTGTTTAAATTTTATCGAACAGTTTTAGACAGCCTGCTCAAATTGCATCTTTTTTAGTTAGCAGTTAACATAGACAGTCAAGATAGGCTACTTTTTGACCATCCATCAATCATGGAGATTTTTTTGCTTTTCACTTGTTTTTCGCAGTTTATGTGTTCCAAACCAACTTTCAAAAATATCGTAAAAGTAGTTTTTTTCAGTTATCACTGATCCATTCAAAAAATTTATAGGAACTGTAACCTCGAACTCACTGGGATCGTAAACTTGTGTACAGGTGTTGTTGGTTTTGGTGTAATTCGAATGACTCTGACAAAGACATTTTGGCATTCCGGAAGGTGATGGGACGCACATTTCAGGGCAGTTAGAACGGTTTGTTCCACATGCGGTCACTAAGAATCGAAATATTGCAATAAAAATAAAAACCAGGTTGAAAAAAAAATAGCAATGTTAGAAATGAGAAATTTTATGGACATTTTCGGCGGTTTTTGAACATTCTTTTAATAAATTTAAATACCAATAAATTATTAGCCTACTATCAGTAGAGTGCAAAAACATACAATTCACAGGTGATGAATTATTCATGCTGATAATGCGAATTTCTGACAAAGTATAAAAGAGGGTAGGTCCATATTCGGTAACATTTGTAAAATTGGATGATTTTTGAGAAAAGAGGACGTTTGTTTCCAACCGCTGCACGCTTGAAAGCCGGGTGTCGGTGATGTAAAGATCGTTGTTGTAGAAAGCCAGGCCTGACAGCTCCGTAAAAATCTGTAAGGAAAGTGTAATAAGATTGAGTTCTTGAAAATTGCCAAGCAATGGAATTTAAAAAAGTTTTAAAACCCAAGTTTCTTAATTCTACAGTCAAAGAGGCAATACAATCTTGAACGGTAACTGGTTTGTTCTAAAAGTTTGATCATTTTCTGACGATTTACTTTTTTAATACAATAATTAATGCAAGCAAAAAAACGATGATGTTTTTTGACCCCCTGTAAAACTGTACCGTCCACTTCTTTTATTGGGATTTATATTTTTGTTTGGGAATAAAACAAGCAACAAAGAACGTAAAAGTTTTTGAAACTGATAAAAAAAAGGGCGGGTATTGAACCGTTTTCGTAAGAGTTGCAATAAAAACATCAAACAATGTTTTGATGCAAATTTTCTGATTTGAACGTTGTTGTTTCGCGTTAATTCAAACCATGAGGACGCGGTGAAAGCTTTGTGACATTTTTATTGCAAAGTCGCCCGAAAAAGAAACATCCAGCAGCAAAAATTTTTTCGAATATTCTCAAACCTTTCAGCTAATACGTCATTCAGTACAAGCACGTAAATGAATTGTATTAAGTAGCAGTTGTTGTACTGGCCAAACAAAATGCTACGGAAACGGGGGGAGTATGCTTCGTGCCTTGCTTTGGTGTGTAATGCACGTAAAATGAAAGCTTTTCATGTCAGTCTGATTCAGTAATCAGCAATATGTAAATGATACACACCGTTGCTAATTTTGATGGGTAGAAAATTAACGAGTCAAGTTTTCAAACCAATTAATCATTGTTGTGTGAGATGATAACTTGAAGTAAAAGTAGACAATAAATGGAGATAAAAATAAAAAAAAAATAAAATAAAAGTAGACCAGAAGGACCCTTAAAATAATAAAAGCAAAAACTGGTGGTTGTTTTCTTGGTTTGTTTCGACGGAAGAATTTTTTTTGTCAAATTTTGAATCTAATTTTATTTTAATCAGCTTCTTTTTGTTTAGGCTATTAGTACCACAAAGGTTAATTCTTTTTGCTGTCAATTTTATTTTATTCTAGAATTGTCTATGACATGTTGCAGCACATACTGGCTCAAGCTATTTTTGTCGTGATGAGCGCTTAGTTGTGCACAAGTGATTTTAGTATTTAATCGTGAAAAATGATTACATCAATAGAGATCAATTGGTTTAAATAGATAAACACGACTTAATGGATTATTAATCTTCTGTGGTACTTCATCTGATATTGCCGCAATTAATTTGCAAAATAATCCATTCGTTATTTGTCACTGATTTAAAATGTCAAATCGCAATCCATTCCAAAAAATTGCGTATCAAATCATATTTTACACTTCGCATTTCTTGAAACAATCACCGATCAATCACAATTACAATCAAGTGATCACGAAAAATCACAAGACTCACGTTTTTGCTCATGAAATGAATATGTAACTTCCCTCTTTCCGATGTTTTCAAATTTTTCCACACAATTGACGACGACCAGAGTTCTGCCCAGAAAAGTGTCGAAGCTGGAATTGACAAACAACTTTCCATCAAAATTACTTCCACTAGCGATATGCAAGTTTATTTATTAAAATTGCTTAATATTTTTACAAAAACCAAAGGGGTCTAGGTGTTGCACAAAAAAAGCTTAAAAGAACGCGAACAAATTAAGAACTTGAAAACGGTTTACTATTTTAAAACGGTGATTTTTTAGTTTTTTATGAATGAATGTTATATTTTTGATTGGTAAAAGCGCTTATTAAAAACCCGAAAGAATTCTTCGACAGCAATAACAAATCAATTAATCACAAGCGAATCACTTTTTAGCATTTATTGTTTAAGTTATCATGAATGAATGTTTTATTTCTGATAATGCTGTAGTAGTATAAATAAAAAATAAATAAATTCTACAAAATGCTTTTGAATTTTAACATCAACACTTAGGTTAGATTCACTATTAAAAATGGCTGTACGTATAGGCTATTTTAATTGCTCCGAAAAATTCTGTTCATTAGTAATGAAATTCCTGCATTTTGTGTTGTACATCAGTAATGAAATAACAGTTTAGACTTACATAAAATCATCAGCCCCCGTTAAAACAAAAACGTTTTTCTATCTTACAGTCAAAACTTAAAAGTCCTGACTTTATAAAGGGCCGTAATGGGCAACATAAATGCATGAGAGAGTCGTGTCTTTGATGTCCCTGGGTTAAGCGAATCTATGTTTAGCTTACTGCTTTCATCGATTGCAAGTCCAGCGGGGGCATAGGTATTCTTAGCAATGACCTTTCTCCCGCTTCCGTCCAAGTTCATCGACTCCACGTAGCCTATGCTGGACCCATTCTCATTCACCTGGCCCAAGTCGCTCCAAAACACTTTCCTATTCGAAATAATTATTAGTCTTTTAGAGTAACAGCAAAACTGTTTCTTATATACATTTTGTACGGCCCAGGGAGAGGGTTGGCCTACTCAGGGAGGGGATGTTTTGCCCAGGGAGGGGGTTAGCCTCTTTTTTTCTCTTCTGTTAATTGGCGGACATTGGGGTAGAAGTTGGACAAAAACAATTCATACAGTAGTAGTAACTACGACCTACGATTGAAGATAAAGCAATACTATATTAGACTATTTCGTAAACGATTGATCTAGAATCTACATCGGAGCTTCCCAACAAATGATTCGAGAGCGCATTTGATGAAAGTTTTTAGTGCCGATAAATCAACGTCTGATCTTTGATAGACTGAAGTTGGACATGATTTTTGATGCGCTGTTAGCAGTATCATGCCTCGCATCGACCAGCTGGTAGAGAAAGAACAAGTAGGCTACAAAAATTACTTTAAATATAGTTATGTTTTTTTGCTGAACTTTTATTAGTGTGTTGGATTACAAAATATATAGTCAAGTGACAAAACTTAGTTTTTCTACAAGTGACTCGCGGTAGTTTGAAGAACTTTAAAATATACAAGGTTGAAAAAACTTGGAAACACTGATCTAGATTAATCAGTTGTGAAATAAGAATTCTTTTCAAGTTTTTTGACCTGTGTTCGTCAGACGGCAATTATAGTCTAGCATTCTTCTTCTATTTGAATGTCTGGACCAAAAGTGTTTTTTTTTTCAATACTAATGTGAAGATTAAAAAAGAATAGTAATAAACGTGCGTGGTACAGAAAAGTGAAAGCATTTCTCCATCTTTTCGCCTTTTCTGGAGATTTTCCCACCCGCCTTATTTAAGAGCCTCAAATCTAGATTTCAGGGTCAGAGAGGTTTTCTTTAGGTAAGGTAAACTAGAAACTGATTTCATATCGAAATTAAAAATGCATATTAACGCGTAGAGAAAAGCTTCGAAAGGAAGAGTAAAAAATTGCAAATGCTTTTATATTGGCGCGTGAAGGTTTTGCCGGAAACGACGCCATCTAAATCGCTGCAATAACAGGAAATACAAACCTCCAAAAATTAAAATATTACTTTTCCCAGTTGACATTTTATAAAACACTTTATCAATCGCTTTTCTTACGACAATGATCTGCCATTGTCTTATGACAATGATTGCGATCTATTGACAATTGACTATGAACTTTTTGCCGACGAGAGGACTGGCTGACAAGAGGAAACTCCTATAAAGCGATTGTCCCCAGACGCCGCAATCGCTTTATGTGGACGTCAATCAAACCGATTGTGAATGACGGACCTTTTGACAATTTTGTCACGTGGTCGACAAAAGGTCGTTGAGAAACGAATTCGGCGCTTCATTAAAACATTCGTCGTTGCGAGAAGAGTTTCCCATGCTTGATTACAGCAACAAGCAGTTCTAATGCGCCGGGGAGAATCATTAAAAATCCGCAAGAATTCCTCGAAAACAATAAAAGCTCGGCTTCGATCTCCTTCAATTCAACCAATTAAAAGCCGAACCGCGTGACTAGCGCTCAGCTACGTGGCGTCGCGTTCAAACGCGCAAACCCAAACGTGAATTCGAAGTCCTGTAAAGGCTGTCTTGATTGCAACAGACAAGTTATGGCAGCCTTACGGTTGGAGACCTCGACAAATTCTATTGAACCTCAGCCATTGTCTTGCAAGTAAAAAGAATAAACGGAAATTTTCTGTTCAATTTTACATGTTTCAAGAATATTTAGCAAATAGCCTCATCTTGAATAAAAGTTAGAGTTTACAGCCCTTTTGCATTTAGCTTTTTTATAAAAATATTTCAAAAAAGTCCTTAAAAGGTTAGCTATCGTACAGAATTGGCTCAAAGCCTTTCTAACAAGCGGAATATTCACATACGTATATTATCATTTTTATTTTTTGTTCAAAACAAATACTTCAAAGTAAAAAGAACTTATGGGGCAAATACTTTTAAAACGACTGATGCTCAAACTGAAAAAATCTTTAATAGGAAAACTTGTAAATTTGCAGATTAAAATATCAAGTTTTAACCAAATCAAAAAGCTGGATGCCTTGCTATATACGTGACACAAAAAGTCTAGCAACCAGTTTAGCAATTAATCACACTTGATTTGTTTTTCTGACAAGTTCCAAAAAAAAAATCGAAGTCTACGTTTATTCAAAACAATAAATAAAATAAATTAATTAGCAACAAAAAACATAAACAAAACTCATTAGTTTAGTTCTGAGAAATTAATTTTTAAGACAAAGAAATGCTGCAAAGACAAAGCAGACATACGCGGCGGATAATGTACCTCTGCCGGCTGCTTACGAGCAAGCCCCAAGCGTTGTAGATATCGAGAAGTTGAAGCGTTGTTGAAATGTTCGGAAGATCCAAAGATAACATTATGATTGCGTTCGCGACCGAGTTAATTGCGTAAAGGTTTCTTGAGTTTTGTTCAATCGCGATAGATCGAGCTGAAAAGTTAGTGTATTTAAAGCCGTCATGCCGTAACAAATCGTGACGGAATTGCAAGAAACATAAACTTTTTTTTGGATTTTTAAGCTTGTTTAAAAAAAACATTGGCCAAACTTTGTTTTTTCGAACTTATTTCCTTGTTTTTTAGTGAACAGCCACACGGCTTCTCGGTTTCTTTTTCAGATTAATTATGTAACGGTTTCAAAACAAAATAAATTTTCACATTGTCTGTTAACCGCACAAAACTTATAAAATTCTTTTGTTGAACAAGTTTCTCACACTCACGATACTCAAACACCCAAGTCAAACGATGAGTTGGTGATTAAGTGGTCGCTCGATGTTGGTTATGATGCTATGTCTTTGTGCCCTTGAAAAGACACTCCAGCGCTTAATTCCCAAGAAAACGAGTCTGTCCACCTGTCCCAGTGTCCCAGTCCGAGCAAGAAAGCAAAAAATTTAGAAAAGGCGAAGTGTTCTGAAACTGTTACTTGGAACCACGTTCAAGCAACAAAGAAGAAGTTGAAAACTCTACCTTTAATGTTTGATAAATGAACTTCATATCCGGACCCGTTTAGAAAGCTGCTGGCTATGACCTTGCGATCCGTATCGCTCCAGTAAATCCGTCGTTTCGTCGTATCAAAATCAGCCGATAAAACGTTTCCGATGTTTTGCAACGGCAAAGCGGACAAACGATTACTGTCAGTGAGGGAAAGCTAAAACCCGTACAAGAAACTGTTTGAAGCCGTGCCAAAAGCGAATAAAGTGGTCTCCGGAATATAACGCCCCAAAAATCGACTTTAAAAAGCAAAGATTTTTCTCGAACGTTCGCAAAACTCACTTGATAAATTTTTGAATGAGGACTATCCGCTAAAAGGACAAAATTATCTTCGATTATCTGGGCCCTACACGACCTTTTGTCGGTCGCAAGATGGTAGCCTATTGCGCATGCGCACTGCCGTTCATTCCATGAGGTCGGGATGCAGATTTGCTGGCACGTGTGTTGGTAACAAGGATCTGAAACAATCAGGAGGTTATAAAAATGATATGGAATTAAATTCAAAATGACTTAATTTAAAAGATTGAAGTTAGAAATTGATATTTGACTGGCTGGAGTTAGAAAATTAAATTACTCTTTTTATGAGGCAAAACTTCGAAAAACCTTTAAATTCATTTATAACATTTTTTCTATGCAATTGTGTAAGGCCGACAAAAAAGACCCTTCAAATCTTTTTAATTTAAGCTTACTGTGTACAATGCGTCTATAATAATAGTTATCAGCCAACAGAAAAATAATATTAAAAATAATTTTCAAATGCTATTTATGTCAAAACCGTTTGAGAAAATCTGTAGCGATTTAAAATTTTTGCACAAAATGTTAGTCAGTCAGTGTATATTAGTTATAAAATTTGAAGCTATCTTTTCTACACATGTTCCATTTCTACACGTTTCGGACTCAACATCCTGTTTTCAATATTACATAATTACACCATACCACGTACACTTCTATGCAGCAATGAAGCTCTGCAAGCGAACGTAATGTATAGAGACACTCTCCGGTGCACATTAATCAGTTCTGTTTTGAAGCACTATTGATTTTTTGTTATCCGAATAATAATTTTTGGTGATTTGAACTTTTTAATTAAACTCGTACGTGATTGTCACGAGTCCGAGTTTGTGAATCGCAAAAATCATAATTTTTAATCAGTTTTTTCATAAACGAACGCCATAAAAAATTAGATTTTATTCACTGTTTGCAGCTGGCAGGTTTTGGGGATTTCCCAAAATGCTAAAGTTCAACTAAACTGGGCAAACGTAGAACGAGAAGCAAAAAATTCCCAGTCTACAAACAAAAAAAACTTATCGAACTTTTTATCGGGTCAGAGCCATAGGCGTACCAGCCCAAAAAAATTTGGGGGGCAATGAAGTTTTGCCCAAATCATGATTTTCTAGCACATTACAGATAGGACAAAAAAATTGTCTGAGATTCTCGGACGAAGAAGAAATTTCATCCTGAAATCGTGGTGATCTCTAAAAAAAAAAAAAAAAAAGTTCTTCACTTGGATTCAGTTACATGTTTTCAATTTTTGTCCCAAAATCAAGGTGTTCTCTAAAAAAAAAGGTCTTCACCTAAATTTTGTAACTAATTTTTGCAGTTCAATGTCAATGCCCTAAAACTCCTAACTTTGCCCAAATTTTTCATATCACTGCCCGAAAAATTTGAATTTTGCCCAAATCTTGGAAACTTGGGAGGGCAATTGCCCCCTGCACCCCCGGCAAGTACGACTATGATCAGAGCAACAAACGGTTGACGGCCTCGATCAGTATCAAAAACTTAAAACAACTTCTGCAACAACTTTCTACTTCCTCTAAACGTTTAAGTACAAAAATTGTGAAAATTTTTATCGAGGTTACGAAAAACTTTGATATGGCGATACAGTAAAAGCTGCTTCAATTAAAAAATTTTTGAATTTTTTACAGTCGTCGATCGTTTCTCAATTCATGTATTTCATTTATTACATGAAAGATTTATGCCAAATGAAAACCTTATTCTGCAGAAACGATTCAGATCCAGAGTACAGAAAATGAAGACTAAAAGAAAAAATTGTTTAAAAAGTTTTCTCAATAACTTCAAAAATGTCGTTCTGGCAGGTAGAAAACGACAAAAACACCTTATTCCAAATGAAAAATCAGCGAAGAAACGAGTTTTAGTCCAAGTTTTTGAAACGTTAGGGCAATCGAAAATACTCTTCTTTTAAAAGTACAAAAGCAAGAGATTTGAATGTACCTCTCATGGTGCGATTGAAAAGAGCAATCAAGACAGTCCTTCACACTGGATAAAATAACAAAACCACTTTAAATAATTGGGTATTGTTTATTGAAACTAGGAAAGTTTAAGAAGTCGTTTGAGCAACAAGATAGCGATATGCCCGAACGAGAGTTAAGAGATTGCTTCACGTTGTTTTGAGCAAGAAACTATGGTCCTTTCTCCATAAACGTCAATAAATCCAAGGAATTTTTTTGTCCTTATGAGTATCAGTAGAAGACTGACTTTTGTCGAAAGTTTATTCACTTTTTTTTCAATAGTTTATTAATAATTAAAATGATCAGAATTTAGGCTTTTGAGACAACATCTCAGGCGAACGCCATAATTTCAAAATCAAGTTTACTCTTAAAATAGTTTTTTGCTCTTCTATGTAAATTACTAATTCAAAAAAAAGTTTAATGCCTTTTCAATTTACTTTTTCAAAACCTATTCGAGCAATAATCACTGGGATACTCACGTGCTTCGTGATTATCTATTGACGTCCGCTGATTGAAGCCACTAAAAACGATAAGGTTACGGGGCCGATCAGCCAAGTAACTTCTCAAAATAGTCGTGGTTCGGTTCTGTTTGTCGAAAGCAAAGATGGTTTTCTGACGGTAGTTGCTAATGTACAGGTAATTCTGAAACACACAAGTAAATTTGACCGAAACTATTCAGTACCTTTATCTGACAGTCAAACACTTAAAAAACCTACAAATAACTGAAAAAAAATTAAGGAGTCTAACTGTAAGATTATGCCACAGAACAAAAACAGAAAATCTTAAGATAGCATTCAAATGGCATTGGAAAGCATTAAACATTAAAACTTGTAACACCTTTAGCGCATGCACTGGAAAATTTTTTATCATCTTGAAGTAATTAATAGGTCTTTCAAAGAAACTTTTTGTGGGTCCTTGGCTGGCATGTCCTGAAATCGGGCTTTTTAATTCATACTTTTTGCGCGACAAATTTACATTTTATATTTTTTTATATTACTACAGGTACCTTAATTCTACGTTTTATACCTCCTCCATATACATTTACCTTTCAGAGAACTTTTTCATTATGCCGTGAAGTTTTTATCACAATATTTATTTTTATATTCCCAAGTTCATATGGCTTTAACAAGCTTCTATTTTTTCAACTTTATAGTCAATGTTGTGCAATTCTTTTTTATTGACGTCATTCAGAATAGCTTGAAAGCTTGTTTGCACACACCATTAAAAAATCAAAAAACAAAAGCAACTTCTATTTAAAAATAAGCTTTTTGATTCTGTTTAATGAAATATTTGGATTGTTTTGATGAAATGTTCGTCACGGCAAGTCGTGGCCGCCTTTAACAAGTTAAGATCAGCTTTTGTTGGGAAAGTGTTTCAAAAGAAATTTAGGATGCGGAAAACATTGGAAAATGCAAGCAAAGACCGAAATAAACCGGGAAGTTTAGAGAGTTGTTTCGACACGATTGCGGTTCAAACCTATTTGCCTCATTCTGTTGTGTCCCCGAGAAAGACACTTTATGGCGTTTTCCTCTGCATGGCTGTTTTGGAACGCAGCTCTCAATTACAGCTGTATTGGTAAATACAAATTAAATCAAATATAAAATTTCAACCGGGCAGTAATATCTTGGCATCTCTAGAAGCAGGTCGGGGTAATTTCTTTGACAGTTGCCTTTAATATAGCGCCTCCGACGCTTTCCTGCGAGCAAAACGATAAATATATGGATAAAAATAGTTTTACAAAAGACATGTTCCTTAGCAATCAAGAAATTTTCTTTTTTTCTTCTGTTTGTTACGATCTAAGCGGTGTTTCCGCATGTCATCTTAAATAAATGGTGTGATGACGAAATTGATGACCAATGTGACGAAGCAAATTTGACTCACGCCAATTATTTCAGAATTCGGAACCAATAAGCTGTTTTTTCAAATTAAAAACTAAATAAGGAACAAAACGTCAGCAACTATTGATAAACTTTTAAAAATTGAAGATATGACGAAAAGAAAAACAGTAGAAAACCATCCACATATGTTACATAAGAATAAAAAAACGAATGTGCACACGAAAAAGATGCTTGTTCAAAAGAAGTGGATGCCTGTGATGTATTTCCAAATTAGGGTGATGATGCATTTCCAAATTTCCAAAGCGGTAGGCCTCTTGATACAATTGCATAACTTCCTTTGTAAATTCTACTCTATCAGCAGGAAAAATTCAAACCAGAATTGTGTTTTTTTCATTCATATAAACCAGGCCTTCTCAAACTGTGGGTCGCGTAAAAAAATTTGGGGTCGCGAAACAAATTGGCTTTTTGAGCTTTTGAAATTGTTTTTTTTACAATAATATTTATTGACAATCAAAAACTAGAAAAGGTGTCATTACACCATTGTTGCGTCATAAAATAGTAAGATAGCGCGATCAGAAGTGAGTCTCTGTCTCTGTGGAGTGTAGAGAACCGCAAAAAACGAAAGCAAAAAAATTACTGAGTCTAAAACCAAGATTGATTGTTATAGATGAATGCGAAAAAACTAATTTATTTATTTATCTTGATACGGTAGCTGCGAAAGAATATGGAGTAATTTTTCCATCCTATTAAATGTGCTTGATGATGTTTATTAAATAAAGTCTGTTTTTGTAATTTTGTTAATTCGCTTTAGGTTACTATTTCCATTTCTCGTTGTTATTACATGGTTTTTCATGCACACGCGTGGTTTTACGTAGGAAAAAATTAATGTAAAATTAGCTTACACATATTGAGATCGCACAAAAATTTATTTTTTAAAATGGAGTAGCAGAACAAAAAAGTTTGAGAAGCCCTGATATAAACAACAAGAATTTTGATGCTTTACTTTCAAAAACGATAAGCATGAGCTTGTATACCATACGTGTGTGTGTGTTTGAATAGTGAAAAAGTTACACTGGATAATTTCCTTAGAAATATTAAAAGCTTTTTCAAGATTTATGCTTTTTTGCACTAAACTTTTTCGCAAGTAATCATACAAAAAATGGACAACCTTTATTTACAGTAAATAATAAAATTCACACAATTTCTCACAAGCTCAGAGAACCAGCAAGTTTGGCAATAATTTCTGTTTTGAAGAGTGTTAATTACTGTTAATTCTCTTTTTAAAAGTGTTAACAAACGATTTCTCTTTTTAAGTGTTAATTTACTAATAAGCTAGTGCAAGTTACTGTCACTGTAAACAGTTAGTACAGATAAATCGTATTTTAAGTTTACTTACAAGGCTTATAAGGTCATTAAATTTATTTCATAATAACTATGAAAAGAAAATCGATCAGTCTTCGAACAAAAATTACGAACAGAAAATCTTTGATTTGTTTCTTTTTTGAAATGCAACAATGTCTTGATGTTAAACTATAAATTATAGTAAAATCAACGCAAGTCATTTTAAAGTGTTTTATTGGTTTGAACTGGCAATAGCGTTGAGCGTTCTCAAAAGGACTTTTGCGACTGATTCGGCCTGCAGCAAAACAACGGTGAAGTTAGCTGTTGAGCGCACACTGTTTTTTTTTTGAAGGCATCGCACGAATTACAATTTATCGTTATTAATTATATGATTGTGAAATGTCATTTGTTTGTCTCACGTTTTTAAAAGAGAAGAATGTTTCGTGAGCACTTTTCGTCTTGGCTTTTTTGCTGCACTCTATTTTGACCACCTCGTGTTCAAAAACGAACTGATCTCGTGAATTGACACGAAAACTACGAGATGGCTTTTTTTCTATAAATTAATTTAAATACCTGTTGGCCATTTCTTTTCAAACTACAATTACGTGTTACAGAAGGTTTGATTTTGTTCTTTAACAGTTCCAAGTAAAAAGCTCGCAGCTTAACAACTTTTTGTTTACTTTTAGATGGTTGGTGACTTTTACAAGAATTGCTTCTCGCTTCCCTGTAGCTTTTTGCATTGGCACAATGTAAATTAAGTAGAACAGGTAGAAACGCACAGTTTCGTGGCGTGACAAAGGCGACGTCATTATCAAACAAAAGCTGAAGTCATGTCTTTTCAGGGCAGGTTAATTAGTCGATTGGCTTCAATGTGTTGCGGACGAAAACTCATGGACATGACCATTGACAGAAGGCCCAGAGTCACAATCGAGTCATAATCCCAGCCAACTTTGAAAGAGCGCGAAACATTTCCTCGCTGTAATAAAGTGTTTCGCCTTTTTATATACGGTATTTATTCAAAACAACGTGTCGAATTTCCTCGTGCAGCCAATCGCTTTCGCGAGCGCGGAAACGTCTTTGGATTTTGGCTCACAAATGACAGCGATGTGCATCTAATGCCGACTACTAATTCTCGTTTTGCAAGAACTCTTTTGACCAAGCATCTAAAGTGCTTGCCCTGCGGCAACACTCTCTTATTTTCGACTTCTAATGCGCGACTTACCCGAAGAGAAGCGATGCCTGTCAAAAAGCTGAATCGCCAGGAGAAGACGTGATGAATGACGCTGGTGTTGTCAACGTCAATCCATTTGACTTGGGAAATGCCCAGGGGGGACTTCTTCACTCGTTCGGTCCAATACAACCTGGTAGAAATCAAATTAAGAAGGTTGCGATTCTGGATTTTTCAAAGGAGGGTGCTTTCTGCAGCGCTTCATTGAAAAGGGTTTTAATTGGAGAAGAGCCGAGTTCAAAACTTTTTTGCAGTCTTCTATCTGGCTTTTCATCTGACGAATAGCGGTTCCCTCTCGTTTGGCATTTAGCTACCCATGTGTCTACATCAGGGGTTCTCACCTTTTTTAACACCATGGCCCAAAAAAATTAAAAGGCATACGTTACGGCCCAATGCGTTTAGTCTTTATTTCCATTCCACACCCAATTTCAAGAAAACTGTTTCCAAATTATAAGGTCTCCACTTTGTAACTGGCTGCGGCCCATCAGTGGACATGGTCTACCGGTTGGGGACCCCTGGTCTACATGTGCTAAGTTTTTTTTAGGTGGAACGTTTGAAAATTATAATCACACAGCTATAGTTCATTATCACAACTAATATTGAAGATAGAGACCTGTTTTCATTTGGATCGAGTGTTAGATCGTCTATGGACTCGGTATTAGTCAGATTATGGAGAAGAGTTATGTTATTCCCGCTCAAGTCGCTCTTGTAGATCTTGCACGAGTGTAATCTTCTTTCCGTCCATATCAACAAGCTGCAAAAAAGCGAGCATCAATTATTATCAACCTACAGTCTAGCTTCTGCTTCTGCTTCTGCTTTCAACGGGCAAGCCGCCTTCGCTATCACGTCGGTGTCAAGTGACATGCCGTGCGGAAGTTTGTGATTTCAGCTCAATCAGTTTTGAAACCGCACATAAGCTGAGCAAAATCAAGCTCAGTGCAAAAGTCGTGTTTGTTCCCTCGTGATCTTTCTCCGGGGATGCGGGGAAGCGGTTTTTTTTTTTTTTTTTAGTAGCAGAAAACTTTTTGGTCTTTCACGCCAAAAAGAAGCTCGATTCATTGTTTAGCTCGCTTCCGTTTTTCGCAATTACCACTTAAATCTAATTAAAAAAATTAACAAAATCAAGTTTGATGAAAGACACGAAGAAGCGAGGATCTTCAAGTCAAACAAGAAGTTACGTTTTCAAATAAAAATATTTTGGTTTATTTCCAAATTAGCATTAAAACGCCAACTTAGTTGGAAGTCCGGTATGCCAAACTTCGCCTTTGATTTTAAAGCAAACTCAAAAATAAAACAGCCTAAAAAAATCCCACTGAATACACAAACATTTTAAAAACTTTCAAACGAAATTCGCTATTTACGTTTACATAATGTAATTTCGTAACTCGACGATTAGGTTATGAAAGCCCTGTACGGAGTTTACATTTGTAAGGTATTTTCAAAGCGCTGCTTTAAGCTTTTGCGCATGCGCACTACTGCACATTTGTAAGGTATTTTTAGTGTTGCTCAGCTGCTTTTACAAGCAAAAAAACCAAACGACAAGAAAACACCAAACTAGTTGAACAAAGAGTGACGATATTCAATTAACGCTTTAGACCGGAAACTACAGCAAAATTCACCACGAACCCAGTAACATGATATGTTTGATCCGAAAATCATCGCGTCTTAATGCCACTTTACTGCCGATAAATACTCAGTCATTTACCAACGTGATAATTTTTTCTTATTTTTTATTTTTAGTTTTCACTTTGATTTCAACATATAATTATGAAATTTACCTCCCTGGTTACTAAAGTTCGGACCATAAAAATTTACTTGAAAACCAAAAAATGTCTTTGCTGTAATTTACCAAGCAACTACGTCCGAAATTTGCCGCTCCACTAAAATGGAGACCTTCTTTTTGGTCTTAAAAAGACGTGCGATTCGAATTCTGGTGGCCAGGAGGTAAATGTTAAATTTAAATTTCTGAAAAAAATAAGAGGTCACACCCTTGAGATATGAGGGTCTTAATCGCTGGTTGTTTTGATTTTCGAGCGACTGGCTTTAGAACAGCAAGTCACTTGATCGAGTTATAACAGAGGCGTTCTAAAAACTTAGACGATGCCGTGAAATTAAGTTATTCGCTTATAAATGCAATTTAACTAACGCGCCATTCACTTTTATTTCAGGCCACTATGATGTCATTTCGGCGGAACAGCTTACCGCAATTCTCTCGTAACCAGTGTGCTGTGGCACAACACTGTGCCGCAAAACGATAAATCGGCGTGTTCCAAACTTACTTTTTCAAATAAAAAAGTTTTTTTAATAGAAATTTTACAATTGCTTGACCGGGGACGACGAAATACTTAATAAAAAATTTAGTACGATAAAGAATTAATAATGCAAATACAATAAAGCGGGTCATTGGCTAAAATGCGAATAAAAAAGACAAGACATTTTAATTTTTTATCTTTATGACTGGTAAAGGCCTTTTTTTGGTTTTTGCTCGGTTTCAAACGCTTTTCTCTTGATATCCAAAAATAGAAAGTAAAAAAGGTCTTCATTCGGTTCATGTGTGCCGAAAAATTTTGCAAGTTTATTGAGTGTGTCCTGATTGAAGAAGGTGGCAGAGCACTGGTTTGGTGTTATAAAACTCCGAGATGCGAGAGGAAGTAGGCGGGCTCGATACCCAACGTTACTAAGTGATGTTTGTTGCTTTTTTTGTAAAGACACCAGACGATGAATTCAAGGTTACGTTGTTTAACAGCAAAGGGGATTCCCCCTGACACAGAAAGCAGCGACCAGGTCAATGCGGTCACAGAAAAAGCACGTGATACTTTATTTCATTTCAAAGCTTACTTTTTAAGCGGATTAATCGCAATCTTAGCAGGAACTCTGCTTTTTATTTCCACGATGTCGGTGAAGTACGTAAAGTTAGAAGTAGCGACGAAAATGCGATTGAGGTCGGTGTCACTCCAATAGACATTCCCACTAATCCAATCCACGGCCACGCCGTCGAGACCAAAGCTTAGGCCTTGAAAAACTTTTTTCGTCGCTCCGGTCTGAAAGCAATGAAAATAACCCGTTTGAACAAAATCCAAAGCCATCACCATACAAAAGCTTTTTCTATGTAGTGTACTAAGCCTCACGAACCAATATAAAGCTTGTGTTATTGATAAATCTGACTCGTCAAAATAATTTTTTTTAATTGTGACGTTTATTAAATGAATTTCATTTCTGGTTTGTAAAGAAATTAATGAAAACAAAAACAATTATTTGTTTCAGACTGTCAAAAGTTTTAAATTTGGTCAGGAACTCAAAAAGTTTCCGCCTATTTTTAGTTACTTTTATCAGCAAGTTCGGCAAGCACTTTATGAGCTTACAACTGATCTTAAAACCTAAGAACTTCATTGGGCCCAAAATAACTCGAACACAGTGTTTAGCGGTTTTTGTGACTTTTTAGAGCATTTAGTTTAGAGCAACATATAGTTTAGGTTTACAGGGTTAATAAAAGCCAGTAAATTAAAACCAAAAGCAGAAATGTGAAAAACTTAAGAGCACCATAAAAGTTAAAGAGTTTGTTTGGATAAAACGACGTATTGGAGGTCATAGATATATCCACAGGGGGTTTGAGAATCAAAACCATAAAAAATATACACAGACCACTCAAAAAAATTTAGGGATAAAAAAAGTAAAGACAAAAAAGGGACTTCATTTTATTTCGACTGTTAGTAATTGTATTTTCGGCTTGCAAATCCCCTTCTCATTACAAATTTCTGCATAGGCCACTGTTGAAAGTCAAAAATTCTATTGGCACAAAAAAAGAAACAAATATTTTTACCATTTCTTTTTTTCAACTCACTCTCATGTTGTAAATTCCAAAGTAATTTGTTACGTAATCCGTGTAATAAATTAATTCGCTTCTGAAGTTTTGAGCCAAAGCCCATATTCTCGACAAAGTTTTTCCGCTGTGCAGCACTGCCTCGTTTTCAATTACATTGGGCATCTCGGATATTGTGGCAGCATTTAAGGTACCGAATAATTTGGCCTGAAAATAAAAAAAATTAATTCAACTGTCTAACATTTCAATCCTGTACTACCGTATTATAATCAATTTCTAAAACTTTGTAATAATTAAATTAGTGGACACCAGAAAGAATCTATGACCAAACATAAAGTTTCCCTTATAATTTTTCTCTCCACTCCCGATAACAATAATAAAACTAGTTCCCAACCCTTTTCCTATTAAAATATTAATAGTATTCAAAATAGTATGTTTCCCAACCTTGTTCCATTCTTACACTCCGGCAGCGATTATTTGTATCTCCGATCAGAGAGATAAGGCCTGATGAGTAAAGGCCTGTTCCACTACGAGCGTGAAACGGAGCATTCTTTGTTTCTTTTATTGATCTTTCGCACTTAAAATCTAAGCGAGCGCAAAGCGAAGCAAAAAAATCAATAAAACAAAGAATATTCTATTCTGCGCTCGTAAAAGCGAGCTTCGACTCAGAAAGATTTTTTCTAAAAAGTATCTGATAAGCCATGAGTGCAGGTTTCAAGTAATACCCTCTTATAACCTCAAAGCTGACTTAAAAATGTGTTAATTGATTTTAATGATGAACTAAAAACAAACTAAAAAGTAGAGAAACATAAACAATTATAAGCAATTGCCTCACAACCTTGTACAGAAAGGATAGATTAACGAAGAAGATTCAGATACTATCTCCAAAAAACAATGAACGTTTCAAAATGATAATTTTAAACATTTTTCAGAAAAATCACATTGCACTTCGACAGCAAGCGACATTGAATATGGTTCGAAGAAACAAAAGCAACACAAACATGCTGCTACGATAAAGGTATCACAGTTGGTTCGAGGTTTCATAATTTCTAACTTTCCCAACATTTAAATAAACTCCACATTTAAGTAAACTCACCCGGCTGCTTAAAGGTCTATAGTTGTTCAAACTCCACAGCAGCTGTTCTGGAAGCTTCTAAAAGCAAAACGTTTCAGATATTTTCCGTTTTAAAGTGGCAGCATTATCGCAAACATTCCGAGGACAACGTCAGAAACAAGTTTTAACCGAATTTGTAGAGTTAAAAGTTTTTAGGCGGACTCACAAATTTTCTAAAAGTAGGAGCTTCTAAAAGCAAAACGTTTCATATATTTTCCGTTTTAACGTAGCAACATTATCGCAAACATTCCGAGGACAATGTCAGAAACAAGTTTTACCGAATTTGTAGAGTCAAAAGTTTTTAAACGGAGTCGCAAAACTACGACTGCACAGCCCTACTTTCAACAAACAGGGATCGCGAAAACATAAACTCGCCCCCATTTTCAAGCCAAAAGCAAGTTGCCACGGACAATGCACTGCGAAAACCTGATTGACGTTGAGATTTGTTAAAAAATAATTGACGACAAATCAAACTCAATCCGTTACCAAACTTTGTGAGTCGTCACTTTTTTGTTTGGCATATGAGATTAGTCTTTAAGATTTTAAAAATTAGGTAAAAAATAAAGCGTTCGTGGAGCGAAGAATCTGGTCAAACAGCAATTTGTAGTACACCAAAATCAAAAACTTGCATCTAATTTTTTTGAAAGCATGTCGCTTGGTGCTTATCTCTAAATGCAATATGAAATACTAGCCGTAGGTCATAGAGTAAAAAAATACCGTTTTTGCCTTAAAAATAGCAACTACGTCATCTGATACACAGTGGCACATAATTTTGTACGATCGTTTCTATGTTTAAAACTTTAGCCATCCAACGCCAAAAAAAAAACAAGGAAAGATTTTAAATACGATAAATTTGCGCTCATGTAAAAGTGATGTTGCGTTCCAATCAGAAACTTGGTATCAACGATTTTAGGAATTTCAGAGATTGAAAATAATATGATTCTTACCTTGACACCACCCGCTGTCTCTGGCTGACTATTAGGATCTAAAAACAGAACCAGTCAACAACGCGAATTTTTTTCGAAATACAAAATGCGGAATTAGCACTGCTTTGTCGGAAGAAAACAATGAAGCGTCGTTTTTGTGTTTCACAAATTTGGTCAAAATCAGATTTTAAGCGAATACGCAAATTTATGATCGAATCGCCAAGTGGTTAGTCTCCTTTTTAAAATCTTGCTTTCTCAACGCAAAAGACAGCTTTATAAAAAAACAACTCCAAAACGATTCTCAACAAAGAAGCAAATAGACCACATTTCTCTACACTGGCATGGCAGTATAGACATGGCAGTAAAGTACATGGCATGGATACCTAAACCAGTACATACAGCAGTATATCCAGTACATACATACAGCAGTATACATGGTAGCATACTGCAAAGGCCCGTTTCCACTATGAGCGTGAAAAAGAGCATTCTTTGTTTCTTTTATTGATCTTTCCGCGCTTAAAATTGAAGAGAGCGCTACGGCTAAGCAAAGCAAAAAAATGAATAAAACAAACAAAGAATAATCTTTTCCACGTTCGTAGTGGAAACGGGTCTTAGGAAACTTCTACTTGGAGATTTTTTGATTGTTTGATCAAAAAGATTTTTAAATAATTTCAAAATCCGAAAAAAGTTTATTGCATGTAAAAATAAGTGAAGACAAAAGATTTCACTAAAATTGAAGGCGAAAAAAGCACTTTTCGATTTATAGTGACTAATAAAGGCCTTTTTTGGTGCTACTTGCCTTAAGAGCAGTGGTTTTCAACTTTTTTCATTCCGTGACCCAATTTCCTACCCAAAGTAACTTAACGACTCCCTTCGGCGAACATAATTCTGATAATCTCTAAAACAAAAAGATCCTCACTTTGAATCTGTGTCAGATATCTTGATTTTCGTCTTTAAGGTAGTGATCTTTAAAAAAAAGGCCTTTGCTTTGAATCTGTCCCTGATTTCTCGTATTAGTGTTCTCCAAAAAAAGTTTTAGCTTTAAATCAAAAATTTTGTTTCTCGTACGCCACCCCGACCCCCCAAAAAATACCCAAACAACCCTGGGTTGAAAGCCATTGGTCCAGAAGAACATTTGACTTGCTGCATATAACAGTGTAAAAACTAGATACTGAATGAAAAAATGTAGGAATGTTGATTGGTGACGAATCCCTCTCATTTTCACACAACAAGCACCATCCATCACAGGGATGGGAAAACTACGGACGCGGGCCGCATGAGGCCCGCCTCGACTTTTTGTGCGGCCCGCGAAAGCCTCAAGCAAATAACTTAACTCTCTCTTCGCTTTCAATCGTAGTGATTTCTAAAAAAAGGTCCAAAATTTGGGATTACTACGTTTTTGGAAGGAAAAAAGAGATTTTGGACATTGACTAAAAATGATGACCTTTTTTTTTAGAGATCACTATGGTGCGGCCCGCCAGCTAAAAAGTTTGCCCACCCCTGGTCTATCATAATTCTTTGCAAAGTAGAAAAATGAAAATGGAGACGCGGTTTATTGCCGAATTCGAGCTAAGCTCAATGAATTTTAATTCGTAGGTAACTGGGAGTAGACCGCAAAAACGTTATAATATAAATAGTAAAGTCACACTTGCTATTGCTTTACTGAATAAAACAAATCATTTCAAACCTGACGTTGTCCCATTTACTGTATTCTGAGCAGCTCCAAAATCGAAACAAAACCAGAAAGCGAAAATAAAGCAGTATGGCAGTAGATTAAGTTTATTACTGGTCATTCTTTAAGTCAAATCTTCCTGCAATAAAAGGTTAAGTTTTATGCTCAGCGCTAAAGCGTTTTTTTTCATTTCCTACTCTATATATAAAATCCCCAAGACAATAATGAAACAAACATTATGCAAAACAATTAACAAACCTGCATCAAAAATACAAAGGAATTAACTGTTTCGTTTAATTTTTACTACCGGTGTTTTTTTCTGTTGATTAAGATACGTGACAAATAATATTGTGGATCGTTAGAATTTCGTGTCGGAAATTTGGCGACAAGTCAGCCGATTTCGTTCCGACTGCATAGTCATACAAAGCCACATTATGATCTAAGTCAACTCCTTTAAATGAACATTTATGCATGTTAAAGAGAACGTTGTGCTATTAGTCATACTCGTTTTTCGTCGGAGAAAAATTCTTCAATTTTTTAAAAATTAGGGTATGACTGCCAAATTACGTCATTTCTCGGATTTAAAAATCGGCTTTATGAAAGCTTTTAAATAAGTTTTATGGTTCGTCTTTGGTCCTGTTTTGAAATATAGGATTTGCATACAACTTTAGAATTTTACAAATCTGGAATTAACAAATATCAATCTTTACTAATTTAAAAAACATCCAAAGTTAGAGAATTTAAAATCTGTTTTTTTTTCTTGAATGCGTCTTTAATTTGAATGATGCATAACATTTTTGTTCGCATGGTGGTGAGTATCAACCACTCAACCACTTAACCACTCGACCACAGTATTAAACGATTCTTTAAAAGTGGAATAGGTTTTGAGTTATTTTTGATCACGATGCTTTGACACGAGATAAACATAGATAAAACTAGTTGTAGTTGATAGATCGATATTGTATTTTAAAGCAAAAACTATTATTAAAGTCAAATAACTGTAATAACTACAAAATACTGTAAAATGATAATAATAAAACCTATTATATAAATCTAAATCGATTGTATCGCTAATGCTTGTTTAATAAATCCCGATTTATGTAAGAAAACTAAACTCTTTAACCTTTTTTTGCTTGTTTAAAATTGCACCCTATTAAAGCTTTAAATTTTTTTATTAATTTTCGGCAAATGATATAATTAACTCTGACGAATGGCAAAGATTACTAACTCAATTTTGATAACCATGCGAAGAATGGCTATAAAGGAAAAACATAATTGTATTTCAATTATTATATCACCGATCTTTCTCCTTTCTTCATTAATAATTTTTTTACCCCAAATTTTTTAGCGCTGATCAAAATGAATTATGATGAACAAAGAGATAAAAAAGTTTTACAGCCTAAGCCAAATAATAAAGGCTGTAGAAACGAGCTTTCGATGAGATGCTGACATTGCAAAAAATTAAATTGAAAAGCAAAGATGGTTTTTGCGTCACCATCGTATAATGCTTCACTATGCATTATTCATTCACTGTCAAAAAAACATCAAAAAAAAAACGTTGAAGAAAACCGAAAACATACTCATGCAAACTCCGCTTTAAAAAGTTTAAAGCCAATTTTTGATGAGTCAGCAAATAGAGAAACTGTTTACGAATAGATTTGAGGCGAATAAAAATGTGTTTTCCATTTTTTTATTGAAATCAAAAAAAATTTTTTCCGCCGCAAATCTATTTGATTTTCAAAAATTTTATTAATGATGAATATTAGTTCAGATCTCTCAATTCATCATTCGAATCTTTAAGAGTGGGGGCCATCAAATATAGTTATTGGCAACTATTTTTCGTCGCAGAATGCATTTATTTATGTTTGTTTTAAATATGTTTCGAACTATAATTTATCATTTTCTTCAGCAAAAGCAAGTCAAAGAAAGATTAAATAAACATAAACTGTGTAATCATAATCGTCACGACTGGAATTAGTTTAAAAAATGCTCGATATTTTATGTAATAATCCAGTTAAATTTGACGAAAGGTTAAATTAAGCTAAATAAAAAGGTTCGTCATTGCGAAAACCTGATAGACAGCAAAGTTTTGTCATTACCCTCTCGAAAAACATTTCTCTACAGAAATTTCAAAATTTCGTGATCGTACTCAGATCCTTCGTATATTCTAGTCGTTAAAATCGACGATTTTTTGTTAACACGTTTCAACTGGTTTTCGAGTTCTCAGAGATTTTTAGGAAGTCGCTTTGTAATTAGGTTCACAAGCGTAAGTGCTCGTTTCTATTACGAGCGCTGGCTGGAGTATTCTTTCATTTTATTTTATTTTTTACTTTTTTCAACTCTTAAACGTTAAGCGAAAAAATCAATACTTTAGAAAACGCTTGTAGTGAAACAAAGAATACTCCAGAAAACGCTTGTAGTGAAAACGAGCTTTAAAGCGCAATAATGGGAGGTGGGGGCGTTTCGAACACTTTAAACGAAGCTGCCCGAAGATTTCAACAAAGTGGATCTTTTATGGAAAATAGCGATTGAGAAACAGTTATCATATCTGCAATAAATTGCCAAATTCGAAAAAAACTAAAAAAGTCGACACTGCAAATGTGTTTGATACGAAGGCGGCGTGTTGTAGCTCAAAGTAAATGAGCGAAAACGTTGGTTTAGCCACGAAAAACTTCAGAGATTAGGAATCAATCATCATGGCGTTACAAGGCTAACAAGCGACGTATAGACAAAATGACACGTAAAACAGGTTTATTAAATACCTAGAGCTCGAAAACTTTTTTTTAGCAAATTTAACGTGCAAAGAAAACCAATCGCAATTTAATAAAAAATTGACCGCGCGTTTAAGACTCAGTAAAGACTCAATAACTCTACTAACAAAAATCTTTAAAACATAAACCAAACAAATCAATCATTGTTGTCTCGCTTGTTCGCTACGAATTTTTGAAAAATCTTTGACACTTTTTCACTTTTAATTAAAATCGTCGTCAGAAAAACGTTGATTTTTGAATTTAGAAAACCCGGCAATTTTTTTTTCGAAGATTTATTTTGTCCGGAATATTATTTGCACGCTTCAATATAATTGGAAAGCTTTTAAATTAAAAAAACAAGCAATTGAAAAAAAACAACAATTCATTGATTTCCTGGTATATGCTGATTTCTGGGTTTTAGTATTTATTGAGACAAAAGGATAATGCATCAAAAAGAAATCATGAAACAATCTATTTGCTTTTGCTCTGCAATGTTGCAAGTTCATGTTCAAACCTTGAGCAGATCATAGAGGAACAAAACATTTGTTTCCCAACAGAAAATTAACAACAGTAACAAGCCACTCTTTTTACAAATTTTGAAGCAGAATGAAACAAGTTTTGACGTTTACAGTATTCGTTTAAATGCGTCATTTTAAATCACGTGATCCTTGCAGTAATCACCTTACAAAAGCGGCGACACTTTTTAGTATGTTAAGTTTTTTTTCATCCCAAAAATATAGCGATCTCTGAAAAAAAGTCATCATCTTCAATCGAGTACATAATTACAGACAGGGTGGGGCCACCCTCAAAGTACTACTAACGAAATAGAGCAATATTTTGATTAGAGGGAGCCACTTTTTTACGTTTTTTAGAAGGACTAGGTGCGGTCACTCCGTTTGCTCCGTTCTAAAGCCATCACTGAATTCTCGTGACATGAAACAAAGCATTTGAATTGATATCTGTCGCAATAAGTAACGCCTCCACTCAAAATAGTTTATTAATTAATCCATTAAACTCTTACATTATTTATAGAACTTTCATATAGAAGTCGCAATCAAACACTTCCGTAGTTCTACAAAACTTCAAGTGATTACTCAGCGATTACTAAGCAAAATGGTGAGCATCAACGCTGGTTCTTAACAATATTTTTGTTTATGGAGTACGAAGAATAATTTTCTTGTTATTTTTTTTAGTTTTCTTTTTCTCTTTGACTTTAAATGATTTTGAAACTTAGATAATGAAAAGAAGTCGTAAATGCCAAAAGTTTTAAGTTTTTATCCGATAAATAAATTTTTTCCTATTATAAACTCAATGCCATAGTCGTGAACTCACAAAAGTATTTTTGTGATGACCAAGCGCATAAAATTTGGAATTTGGCTGTGTATTGGCTTTGCTTATTGATATTATGACTATTATGGCTATTATGGTTGTTATCATGGTTATTATTATTATTATGCTTATTATGGTAAAAATTGCTTTGCTTAATCGATCGCAGACTTTAAAAAATCTAAAGCCATTTTTAATGTGAATGAAGCAAAAAGTTGAAATAATTCAACTTGAATCTTTTTGCACTAAGCACGAGAAGCTTTGCATTTCAATAATTTTTTTCGCCTACGCTGGTAGTCTGAACCAACCTTAAAGGCTCGTTCAGTGATGGATATTCAAATTTAGGGGCCCGAGGCAAGGATTTTCAAAAATTGATGTTCTCTAAAAAAAGAAAAAGAACTTTGATCTCGTCTTTCACTTTTTTCTCCAAAAATCATGGTGCTCTCTAAAAAAAAAGACTCCGGTTTCATCTCTGATTTCCCTATTTTGCTCCCAAAATCAAGGTGTTCTCCAAAAAAAAAAAAAGGTCTTCACCTAGAATCGATCTATATCTTTCCCACAATTTTTATCCCACCTTCATCATAACCCTTAAAAAACGTCTGCAGCGAATTGAAACTTTATGTGCTCTGTTTTCAAGGGGGGGCCTTAAAATCGAGGGGGGCCCTCAAAAAAAGGCGGGTCGCCTCACTCAATATTCACCACTGGGCTCGTTTCCACAACGACCGTGAAATAGAGCATTCTTTGTTTAAACGAGCGCAAAGCGATCGTTTAGATCAGTGGTTCCCAACCTTTTCGACATTCTACCTCACCTGTTCAATCTAAAAGTGTTTTCACCTCCCTAGGGTTGCTAATTTAGCGGGTTTCCAGCTAGATCTAGCGGGTTTTAATGTTATCTAGCTTGACAAAAATGTCACCTAGCTGATAGCTGGAAATCTAGCTGGTTTTTAAAATAGTTTAGCCGAAATTTTGCTTGTTATAGTACTACACGAAAATCAAGAAATCAGAGTCAGATTCAAGGTGAAGACCTTTTTTTTTCTAGAGATCAACTTGATTTTAAAACGAAAAGTAGAAAATCAGAGACTGAATTCCTGTGATAACCTTTTTTTTTTTTTTTTTAGACCTTACCATGATTTCGCAACAAAAAGTAGAAAATTAGAGACGAAATTCAAGTGATGACCTTTTAATTGCTAAGTTATTACCAAATCTAGCTGATTTTAGCTGTAAAATAAAGCTTCTTTAGCTGGAAAATTTAAATTAGAGTTGGCAACACTGCACCCCCCCTACATTTGCAATAATTGCAACACAACACCAATGCGAAATTTTTGACAGTCGTTGTTAACTGAATAATAATAATTTTGATAATTTTTTTTGTAATAAATAAAATAATATTGACCAGACAAAATTACATTCAAGAACCAAATAATAATAAAACAGAAGTAAGGTATTCATAACCTTTAATGTGAAACTTTAGAAAAAAAGTAAAGCCATTGTATTTCGAAACATAGTTTATTGACGATGTTTCGGAATTGTAACTCATTCTATCACCGTCTTCAACCGTTTTTTTTAAATTAATTAATTACCAGTCGACTTGTTCGAGTGTGAACGCACACCTTGGAAAAAATGTTAACCCTCCGCCACTGTCCCAGCCCTAATAACTGGTTAAACCTTTACCTCAGCCAATAGTTTTACCTGAAAATAGCTAAAAAGGTAATGAACTAATGTTAACTTACATCTTACAAACAACGTTATTTCTTACCTCTGTAGCAGCTAATCTGCCGAAAAATATTCATGATGCGACACGTGTGTTGGTTTAATACGATGATTAACAAATTAAAATCTAATGCGTGTGATGCAATAATTCTGGTTTTGATGGGAATGCGATAATTTTTATACAAGGCTTTGCTTACCTCAACTAAAATCCGATCCTACCTCCCCTAGGGAGGTACACATCTAAGGTTGGGAACCACTGGTTTACGTTTTAATACAATTGACGACAAGAGGTTGAATAAAATTAAAATCCTAAACTTGGACTTTTCAAAACTTCCAAACATCGAACTTTCATTTGTGCGTTTTTTTGTTTATCAACTTTGACCATAATAAGAGATCAAACCTAAATATCGACCCCTGTGAAAAGGTCATAAAACAAAAATTGCTTTTTTGAACCGGTAACATCAACGAAACGAATTTAATCGGCTTTCCCATACAAACTCGTTTCTTACCAATTATTATATTTAGTTTTTTCAGGACAAAATATGTTTTGTTCAATGCTTCTGTCTTTAGTTAAAAGACAAACTAATATTCCCGTAGAAGCAGATTATGGATAGTATTTGGTGGCGACCGTAAATAGCTAGTTAACAACAGAGTTATAAGACAGCAAACTCGTAAAACTTCTTAAATATTCTCTCAAGACTAATTGCTGGTAATTATTTATGTCAGTGTGGTTTGGCTTTTTCCGGCATTACTCGAAAGCAGTGTTTTTAAACTGTTTTTCAAATTATTCTTCCTTTATCCATTTTTTAACCTTTTCGTTCTTTTCTATAAAAAAAAGTATGCAGATAGAAGTAAAACCAAAAAATTTTAACCAATTAATTATCACTTTATATCAACTTTAAACTCATTAAAGAATATGCTTGATAACCATTTAAAGTTATTAATTTTTTTATTTGGAAACACTATAGCCCATGAAATATGGGTCGTGTCTAATTCGAAGAAAAGCTGATTGGAATGAGAGTTAGTTTTAGGGAGATTCAGGGTTAGTTTCTGAGAGAAAGTAGTTGGTTCAAAAGAAATTAAGTTGTTCTTGAGCATCTTGACAAATTAAAAAAAATTTCAAAAATTTTGGGCTCACTTTGGGCCCGCAAGAACAATTTGCACGACGTTTTTTTTCTTTTTATCTCTTAGAGCAACTAGAGTTGTTTCTTTTTACTCTCACTCCAATCGTTTTTTACTCGAATTAGACACGACCTCAAATATGCGTTCTAGTATTTTGCTATTACAGCATTTTCCACGCCGCCAAAAGCAGTCGTCATGGCTCGACTAGCTCAAAAAAGGTTTGGGGAAGCACTGTTTAAATTACTCTATTTTTTAAAACTGGTTGTGAATCATAAAATTTAAAACGTTCAAAATAATTCTCATTACTATTCAGGTACATTTTGTTTCTACATAGACTACTGTACAATTTCATCAATAAAAATCTTTGCATTTGTTTGGTTAACAAAGAACAAAGCAAGGGTCGATTGGCTTCGTGCTTAAATAACCATGACCACTCTGGTGAGAGTTTTCTAAGTAGAGAGTTATCCAAGGTTAAATAAGTGTAGAATTCTGTAGTTTTCAAGATTCAGTGATTTATAATATTCTCTTACAACGACAATTTCTTAGTTTAGAGGCAAACTTAGTTTTCTTGAAGATCGCAATTGCAGTTCGCAATTTCTATAGTACGAAATATTGTATAACAATTTAAAATTTTAAATAATAATTTTAAAAACTCAGTAATATTGAGAGCACCACGTCACACTTCCTTCTGAAGTCATTTTCTAACAATTTGTTTCAGACTGAAACTGGTAAGTTCAAAAAATACTGCAATACATTCTCGCACTTTCATTTGTGATAGCAAAAAGTCTCTGACAAGAATAATTTAGTGCTTCGATTTATAACCTATCTGAAAATGGTATTGTAAATCGCTTAAGGCAGGTATAAGAAAAAACTACGACTAATCTTTGATTTATTGCCGACGCGTTTACGCAAAAACCTGTCAAACGTATTTTAGAATTTCGATCGTGCAGAACATTATCCAAACCAGTTCAAGCAATAACAGCAGCGAGCATAAGCAAAAAAGAATTCTTTTTCTCGATCAGACAAAAATACACAAAAACTTTAAACTTTTTCTTCTTTTTTTTATTGCATTTTGGGAGTAAAGTTAAGTCATTTTACAAACTATCATGCACAACCTAGAAAGTTGAATTCAGATTACAAACAAAACGATGCCGCAGGTTTACGAAACACGAGCTCGCACTGAATTGACTTTTGAAAAACCTTTTTACATACTCGAGCTAGAGGCTTTAAAAAAAAAGAAAAAATAAAACGTCACAGCTTTCCTGACACAGCAAAAAAACGTCTCTCAAAACTAGTAAGTGTTTATAACTCTGTAAGTATCTACTGTATTTAACTGAACAAATTAGTTTTAGCAATAATATATAGTGTTGGATCAGAAACAGTTTTTATAAGCGAGTCGATATTGGGTTTTCACTGATTTTTAAAATGTACGTTCTTTTGCAGCAACAGCAGCAGCAACAACAAATAATGGCAAAAAACTGCGTGGAAATTGCACGAAAATAAAGCTTTAGAAACTGTCCCAAGAAAACAATGCATACTCCACTTTAAATAAATCTTGGTATAAAGTGGATTTACACTGCATTTGTCAGCAGGCTGTTGCTTACCGATTAAAAAACCGCATTTAGTTTTGGCCCCAACCCTGTTGTTGGCCCCGTTAGGTCGGCGATAACTACAAAAAAATCTATAGATAAGACTAAGAATATGTAAAATTGCTTAGCGGCGCGCAGAAAACCACTTTGGCGGGCACCAATTAAAACTCGGAACACTGTGATTTATACAAACCTTTATTCGTTTTCTGTCATGCATTTAGTTTTTTGCTAGTATTCTTAATATAATTCGAATGGTGTAAACATTTTCAAACAAATTAGCCCTTTTCTGTGTTCAGGCTATATAAATAAGAAAACACTGCAAAAACTCGAGAGGCTAGCGACTTTCGCCTTTTGCTAATCCGAACCTTAAAAACATGAAAACAAGATAAATTAATTTTAGAAGAAAGTATTTGTATAGGACTCTAGATTAAATTCATAAAGAAGACATGGTATAATTACTTCATTTTCCAAAAGGCGTTTGTCCACTGGTACTCAGCTGGTACTCAGCTGTCAATTTTATATACACGTGTCAGCATAGCCGTACCTGCCGGGGGGGGAAGGGGACAATTGCCCCCAAGTTTCTCAGATTTGGGGCAAAATTAAAATTTTTCGGGCAGTGAGAAGAAAATATTTGGGCAAAACCATAATTTTTCGGGCAGCGATACCAAAATTTGGGCAAAGTCAGGAAATTTTGGGAGGTGACGATGATCAACTGCAAAAAATAATGACTAAATTTAGGTGAAGACCTTTTTTTTTTTTTGGAACACCTTGATTTTGGGACGAAAATTGAAAATTAGGAAACTGAATTTAAGTGAAGACAGGAATAATTTTATATAATTTATATAAATTATATAAATTATTCCTGTCTTGATTTTACATTTGACAATACAATAAATTATTTTATATCAAATTTTGACTCTCCACACGTCACAATTGCCTTTATGAATTTGAAATCAGCTGTTTTCCAAGATGTTTATTTTTAGTATGAGCAGTTCAGAGGTTTAGCTTTTTTGCCAGTTTTTATTTTAACAAGTTGTTTTCAAAAAAATATTTCGGTAGGATTCTTTTACTTTAATATTAAAATTTTGCGCTTTATGTTTGTCAAGTAAGTATATTTTATTCTATGATATACTATAAAATTTAAAAATTAAGTTTAATCAATCATCAATTAATAATCTAAACCAGCGGTTCCCAAACTTTTTTTGTTCACGGCGCCCTTCGAAAACTTATCAATACTCGCGGCGCCTTAATAAAGCCAAAATTTGCAAATTTTATGTTTTACTAAGAAATTGTACTTAAATCATGTTCATTATTCAAAATGCGCAAAAATGTCAGCATTATTCGCAAAATAATAAAAAACATTTAATGTGAGCAGTGAGCTTGTTGCTCTATGCACATTTTATTAAACCGCGGTGCAATGTTTGATATTGCAACACACATACCGCGTTCAATGTCAATCTTTATTACGATACTTGAATACTGCTACCGCAGAAAAACCGGCTTTACACAAGTATGACGTTGCAAAAGGCACAAGAACACGGAGAGCTTTACAGCCTACAAGTGGAAACTCAGATCGAGCCTTAACCCAAAATGAAATGAGTAAATTAAGGTTGTATAAGCTTTTCAAAGTGAGGTCAGAAGAAAGATCGATAAATTGTTCAGCTTCCAGAGATGTAAAACTCTGAGAGGCATTTTGATTATCAACAAAAGGATTTCTTATCCAATTGTGCTTCTCCATGTCTTCAGAAAAATATTTCTCAAAATGCGAGATTAGAGCATCCAAATGCAAACACATCACAGTCTTCATATCACACTCATCGGTATTCTGCAGGAAAAGATTGCCAGATTGCAAGTTTAAATGGGATTTTAAAAGTGGAAAGTTATCACATTGCTTGTTACTGTATTTATCAGCAGATCAGTTTGTCACAACTGTAGTTTTCTTTTAAAGGCTGTAATTTTGTCATGGAGTTGCAGAAGGTCCGTTTCTTTTCCTTGGAGGAGATGTTGAATTGATTTAATTTTAAGAAAATATCGCAGAGATACACCAACTGAGTCAGGAAAACTTCATCCTCAAAGGTTGTAACAAATGCATGGTTTTCTTCTTTTAAAAATATGGAGATTTTGTTTCTCAATTCGTACACACGCAGAAGAACTTTGTTTTTGGAAAGCCACCTTGCATTACAATAAAACAATAAATTGTTGTGCTCTGCTCCTAATTCACTGCAAAGACGTTGGAAAAGCCGAGCTTTAAGCGGCCTTGCTTTAATGAAGTTCACAGTTTTGACAACAGCTTTAAGCACTCCATTAAGGTCACCACTGAGCTGTTGCGAAGCCAGCGCCTCACGTTGTTTTAAGCAGTGGGTCATTTTGCGTTAACTGCAACGTCCTGCACTAACGTTCGCAGCCCGCCAAAGCGGCCAGACATAACTCGGGCACCATCCGTGCATAAACCAAAGCAATATTTCCACTGGAGATTATTTTCCTGAAAAAAATTGTTCAGTATTGCAAACAATTCATGCGCTCTACAATTTTTTAAAATGGGTTTACAAAAAAGCAAATCTTTAACGATATTGTCGTCGTTATCGATAAAGCGTATGTAGCAAATCAAATAAGCATCTTTATTACTGGTACTGGTTGTTGCCTCATCTAACTGTAAGCTGAACTCATTTCCACGCATTTTTGCTACTAGCTGATCATTAATATTATCCGAAATTTTATCGATCCTTCAACTAATGGTATTGTTTGAGAGTAAAACAGCTTTCAGTTTTTAAGCAGCTAATTTTCCAATCAATGTCGAAACTAAGTCAAAAGCAACAGGAAGCATAAGTTCTTCCGCAATGATATGCAGCTTTTTACATTTCGCGATTCTGTACGCAACTTTAAAAGACGCAAGCAGTGCTTTGGCTGGTGTTTGCAAAATTTGAAAATAAGACCGACTGCTTATTCATTTCTGATAACTTACGAGCAAAAAATTCGCGTGGTTTTGTAAATAAGTTGTTGTAACTAACAACTAACAAGCGGTTCCACACAACTGCTGGTTACCACACACTGTAAAATTGTAAAAAGCTGCTAACAACTTTTACATTGCAGTTTTTGTCATAAAAGGAGTAAATGCAACAACTTTCACAAGTTCTCGCGGCGCCCCTGGCAAGGTCTCGCGGCGCCCAGTTTGGGAACCGCTGATCTAAACTATTGTAAAAAGCTTTTTTCTATGGTTTTTACTATATTACTTCGTTTAAAAACTTTTATTCTTTCAATTTGTAGATTTAACTGAAGATGACTCGTATGTTATCAAAATCGATTTTAGATTAAATTAATAGAGTTTTTGACAAGTTGTAGAGTGATTCTTGTGCGCGGAAATGAAAAACTTTCAAATTAGTTTTTTTCGCAGTAAAAATCACTTAACCTGTCCATGTTGTGCGTGTTCACGCAATATTTAGAGTCGCATAGTTTTAATGCAATTTAGCTTCATGTTTTCGTTTGATTTAATTGTGAGAGAATTTCCACGGAACGGTCACTTTCAAAACTTAATTGTGCCATACGCTCCCCCGATTGGAGATGATTAACACGAGAAATCAGAAACAGGCTCTAAAGCTGGGGTGGGCAATTGTTTTCGCTTGCGGGCCGCATTGCGGCCGTGGAAGCTAACTGAGGGCCGCATTTAGATGTTGAATTTGTTCGCGGGTCGCAAATTACGCTATTTTTCTCCCAAAATCGTAGTGATTTCTAAAAAAAAAGGTCTTCACTTACATTCAATCTGTGATTCACTATTTCTCTCCCAAAATCTTGGTGTGTTCTCTAAAAGCATTAAAACATAAGAAACTAAAACTGGGATATTTCCGACATAATTCTATGCAACTGTGGCTCAAAGTGAGGGTATGTATTTTTTAAAAAGAGCTCCGCGGGCCGCACAAAACGTCGTCAGGGGCCGCATGCGGCCCGCGGGCCGTAGTTTGCCCACCCCTGCTCTAAAGTGAAGACTTTTTTTAGAGATCATCAAAGCTTTGAACGAAAATCAAGAAATCAGAGATTTGAAAAAAATTTTCCACTGAGCATAATTGATTGTGCTTGCATGACCCCCCTCTTTCAAAAATCCTTGGTACGGCACTAAAAAACGCGCAGTGTTTTGCTATATTTGAAAGAATTTGACGTAGGATGTTTTTGTCAGTTTGGCGAAAACTCTCTCATTCTTTCTACTTTCAGCTTATCTTTTAGCAGTTTTGAAATAAACTTCACACAGCTTTTAAAAACTTTTTGATTCCTTCTCAAAAGACTACAAACAGAGCTTAATGATGACGCAGTCTTATCAGACAAGTCTCTCCCTATGCTTCTCTTGTCCTTATAAATTTTTTAATAAGCGAGGTCCTTGCTTTCCTCATGCCTAACTTATTAATTATTGGTTACTTAGATCCAAGTGTTGCTTTTGAGACTTGCATGGCCAGAGTTGCCAGGTGTCCCAAAATTTGGACAAGCAATGATAAATTGTTTTAATTTTATCTGCTGTGTCCGACGATCGGCAAATCATTCGGACACTTGGTGTTTTGTCCGATTTTTATTAGCCTTTTTCAGATATTGATTTTGTCAGTATCTCCAGCGTGGCATTGTCAGACCTAAGCAGTTTTTGTGTCTAGTGCTTGATTGACATATTTTTACGTTACCATAAGTTTGTTGCTTGTGACATAACAATAGAGCATTGATTAAATGAAAACGTAAAAGAATCAACACTTTGCGCTTGATTTCCCTAGTTTGTCTTTCCTGCTGGCGGCAGTATCTTCAACTAATACTTTGCTGATTAAATTAGTTTTGCCTAAATCAGAGGTCATCAACCTTTTTGAACCAAGGGCTACTTTTTGGGTACCGAGTCATGTAAAGGGCACCAGCTTTTCACACTCCTTCAAAATAACAAATTGTCTATATACACACACACACATATATAACATAAATAGCTAATGATAAACAGTTTAGAGTGGGTAACAGATAATATCACGGGCTTTTTCTGCCCGTATAGCGCTTCCCAATGGGTAGTTAGCATTGTAATTTTCATGACGCGTTGTGAAGTGCGCTCCTCATTGCGCCGCTTCGCCGTCGCGAGAGTCGTTCTGCAAATCAAACACACGCAGCTATCTTTTACCGTAGTAAAAAAAACTCTTCCTCCCATTCATTTTGAAAATAATAAGTTCTCTTTCTTTTTTTTCTGCCATGTTTTTGAGGTAAGAAACTGCACTTCGCTCACAATGTTTATTGGCGCTAGCATACTCTTCACAAGTGCAAAGGTTTTGTCATGGCACAATACTGACCTTAGAATTAGAGTTTATCGAACTTCACCTGAAAAGCACATATTTTTAATTATTAAATTTTTAAGACATTGTCATTTTTAAATCTATATAAATACAAGTGTGATTAAAAAAATATCGGCAGAAAGAAATACATTTTAGACCAGGGGTGTCCAAACTTTTTTCCAGGAGGGTCAGATTGATAATGTGAAAGTGACCGAGGGCCAAGAACGATCTCTAAAAAAAAGGTCTTTACTTCGATTTCATTTCAAATTTCGCTATATTTCTCTTAGAATCGTTGTGATCTATAAAAAAAAAAGGTCTTCACTTAGATTTCATTTCAAATTTCGCTATATTTCTCCCAGAATCGTTGTGATCTCTAAAAAAAAAGAAAAGGTCTTCACTTAGATTATAGTATATGCTGTAGAAATGTAGCGCCTCTGCAAGCAGTAGCTGGTCACAACACACTTACTGGACAGAACACGCTTTGCTTCAGTGATCGTAGTGAAAAAAGAGCCTGTTTAAAAAAATTGTGAAATGTCAGCGGCGGGCCGGATTGAGTGTATTGGCGGGCCGTAGTTTGGCCACCCCTGTTTTAGACGCAGCTCACTTAGGAGTTATGCTATTTTTATAACAAGCCGCCGGGCACACTCATGTGGTCCTCGCGGGCGACCTGATGCCCACATGCAATGCTCCCCAACTGCTGTTCCCTTTAACTTCTCTGCCGGCCCGCCAAAATCTATTTCAATTTTATACTTCAATCGCAAGGTACTTAAGGCGCTATGAGTTTGATTGAAAAGAGCAAATTTGAAAAATTAATCGGAAACCTAGAACATTTTTTTAAAAACGTGGTTGAAAAATGTCAAGTAGAGATTTTTTCGATCTTAACTAGAATAGGCAACAGCGGGCCGCAAAAGTTCTTTTGATTTGTTACCGGTCCGCAATCTTACAGTGGTTGAGAACCACTGTAGTAAAGGAATGTTGCCGAGGTTTTGCACGAATGAAATGTACTCCAACTAAGAAGAAACCGACGAATTAACGACGTAAATTGAAATTTTGCAATAAAACTAAATTGAAGCCATTGTGCTGCTTACTGCACTGTTAGCTGTTTTTTGTTTGATATGCGTTTTTCTTGTTCGTTTGTTCGTTTTGACTGTTTTATCTAATATGTATGGGATACTGCTCTTTGATAATAATCAATTTTGTTACAACATGAGAATTGCGCCCTGCGAAATGAATTTGTATATTGCACCATACGAGTAAATAAGCCATATTTTTAGATTTGTCCTAAAATTTCCGAATTTCAAATTAATACTGTCCGAAAATTTTCCGAACTATGTAGCAACCCTGTGTATGGCTTTCTTTAACTTCTTAAATTATTCATTGAAAAAAATTTCGTTTCTGTCGCCTTGTCAAAAATTTATAGCAACATGATTTTCAAAGTTAAACCACATGTTTATTTATATCTTGATATATCTTCAATTTTTTCGAATTGAGGTTACTTAAGAGCACACTCTACATTTCGTTTAAAAGTAACAAAAGTTTTTCTCGAAACTTTTTTGAACAACCTTTGTGTAGACTATATGTAAAACATCTTCAGCCACAAGAAATACAGCGTAACGTCGTAACCGTTGTGAAGTTGATGTAAATCATCATAACCAGCGGTGACCGATTTGTCTGCTGGTAAGTTCGAAATTAAGTTTTTTTGGAAACTCGCGATCGACCACTGCGAAAATGCGATCCCAAAAAGGAATGATCTCTAAAGAAAAGGTTTTCACTTTGATTCTGTCTCGGATTTTACTTTAAGTTATAAAGTAAAACATTCTAAGTTATATCAAAATCAGAAGCGATCGACCAGCTAGGACATCGCGATTGAGGTGTTAGCCATCCCGGATATAAACTATTGAACCTGCTGATTCACAGGAAAACGTTTGGAATATTAACGTAAAGCTTAGAGCAGGAGCAGATATTTATCTCAATGGGCCAAATTGTGCAATAATAGTAATAATGCTGCGGGCCGCCAGTTCGAGCAAAAACAGTTGCTGCTATTAATCCTTGTATTGTAAAAAAATTTCTCACTCAATTTACACGTAACGTTAAAATCTTAATGAGTTAAATGAAATCTTGTCATTGTCTGCTTTCACTGAAGAAATAGCAACTCGAAGTTAACCAGACAGATGTCCATCAGTTAAAAAGACAGGTGTCTATCCGTTAACTAGACAGATGTCCATCAATTAGCTGATTTCGATATTTTGTCTTAAACATCCTTACTTTAAAAAAAAACTGCTCGCAGCAATATGTGCTCCCGAAAAAAAAGGTCTTTTCTTGCGTGGTTTTCTAAATTTTTTAAATTCCCATACACATAGCGTCTAAAAAGGTGAGCAAACCATTATAAGTGCTTTAAAATCAACATTTTTTGCAATTTTATTTCTGTACTTTTAATTCAAAGCAATCTGGAATATTTTCAGCAGCTAAGTCAAATAGATGAGCAAGAATTTTAAAGTCCACTAAGCGATTTTGAAAATCTTCAAAGCGTGTTGGAAATACAGATGATAGTTTTTCAACCATTTCAATATACGTTTCACGATTGATGTTTTACCTTTTAACTAGGGTTTATGATTTTCCGGAATTTTAAATATACCGGGATTTCGCGGGAAAAAAATTTAACTTTCCGGTAAACCCCGGAATCCCGGGATTGCAAATCGTACCACGGAGATGTCAAAATGTCACACAATTTCGTCTGAAAAATTTTCTGAGACTAAAAAAAAGATTTTAACTTACAATCAGTTTCCAGTTTCTCCATTTTCGTCTTAAATGGCAGGTGATTACTTGAAACAAAGTTTCACCTACAAATTGTATCCAATTTCTTCATTTTCGTCTCAAAAAAAAAGTCTTTACCAGCAATCCTAAGCTTTAACGCAACACGTAGATAGCGATCGACAGACGTATTGAGCACCCCTGCTTTAAATCATTGCTTTTAATTCAAATGCAATAAACCAGAATTTCTCAGGAAGTTTGTGCGGGATCCCGGAAATTCAAAATTTAAAAATTGTCCGAGATTCAGGGACATAAACCTTAGTTTTAATTCGTCTGCTTTCTAGACAAGGGAAGTGAGTCAGAGATTCTTATTATTTTTTGCACCACTCGTTACTAAACCGTCTTCTTCCACAATTATTCTTACTTCTAGACATTTTAAGCTTTTAAGCTAATTTTCAGAATGAGTTTTTTTATGTTTTTTATTTTATCTCTATATTTATCCTTTTGACTCTCAGGAAAGCGACGAATATGCTATACATAGGGCAAGCAATTACCCCCACCTGCTTCCGGAGATGCCAAGATATTGCTGTCCGGTTGAAATTTATTAAAAATATGATTGAAATTTAGAACTGCTTGCTAAGACCACCAAGCGGTGGAAAGTGCCGTAAAGCGCCTTTTCCAAAGACACAACAGAATGGCGCGAGTAGGTTTTTGAACCAAGACCATGTCGATTACAGTTGCGACGCTCTAACCATTTGACACGCTGCCGATAACGATTGAATCTTTGTAGTTAACTAGCCGTTCACAAGCACTATGATATTATAAAAGCAAATTGCCAAGGTTTGTAGTCTGAATTTAATTACAGTATGACGCAAATGAAAACAAAAATAGCAATAAGGATTGAAAACTCTAAGCAGGTTAAAAACAATAGTTATTGAATATGGTTTATTTGTTGGACTTGAAAATTGTTTTTTGTTTTCCAACAAAAAAAATTTCCTTTTTAAAATTTGTGTTTAACATGTGTTTATAATTTTGGTTCTTTATTCACTGGAAGCGGACTGTATGTTGCACGCCTCTGGCTTAGAGCAACAAGCAAATGATTACCCGCTTGTCTTTGGAGATGCAAAGATATTCGCACAACAGCTTTCGCCAATGCTTTTTTTAAAGAAGATTAAACGAAGAACTGAATTTTCCAAAACCAATTTCTTTGAAAATAGTAACTAACATCTCAAATTGTTGTGAAAATCGTCGCGATCAAAACAATTATCGAAAGCAGCATTCTTCCAATACACGAAGTATTGTAGCCGATAGTATCACCGATAGTCATTAGACATGACTTCTAAATAATAAGACCAAAATGGTTTTCTTATTTAATTTTAAATAATTTTAAATATTTGAATTTAATCAAGAAATTTAAATAAGAAATTTTAAATAATAAAACTATTTCGGTTTTATTATTTAGGAGACAACCTTGGCAGACTTGGCATCCGCGCTTATGAATGGACAAATTACAAATGGAAAACGGAGTATTGTGAAAATGCTTCCAGGCTCCGTGCTTTTGTGCCCGAGATCGGTGCCAGGCCTGTTGGGATGAGTTTACCCCGAGCAGCTTGGGTTAAGCTCAACCGCCTGCGGACTGGTGTTGGGCGATTCCATTCGTCCATGCACAAATGGGGTCTCGCTCCTTCACCGAATTGTGAGTGTGGCGCCTCTGAGCAAACCGCAGACCATGTACTAACAGCGTGCCCTATACATCGAGCACCACATGGAGCACGAGATCTGACGGTTTTGGATGACGAAACTCGATGCTGGCTTAATAACATCACTGCCAGCATCTGATCCAGGCAGTGCAGCAGTCTCGGGTGGTAAAAGGATAAACCCTCGGCCCCAGTCCTGTTTGTGTCTGACCTGGAGTGGATACCCTTCAAACGACGACGACGACGATTTAGGAGTCCATGCATCAGTTGATCGTAAAAAAAAACGCAGTTCTGACTCAAAATTTAAATAAATTGTTTTTAAAAATAACTAGATATTGCTATGCAATTGAAATATATATTTTTTTTTTCAAATAATAGTAGACCTACTGAATTTAGAGTGGCCTGGTAAGACCTTCAACCAAAAAAAGCTTATAATGCTTTTCTCAAGGTCAAAAATCAATTAGGCCTTGATTTTTATAGCCTATATAAATAAGCTATAAATCCACGTATAGGACTAGCAAGCAAGTCAAGACCTTACAGTAAGAAATTAAGTTATTTCTTCCCATGATTACGCTAGAAGGGGTGAGGTACAGTAATTTGATATTATTTTATTTTTATTATCATTGGTTCTTTCGGCTTTAAATCGGCGACGCATTTTCTTTCGGAACTATTTATAATTTGGCACACGAGAACAATGAATTTGTAATCTCTACAATTCTTACTACTGCTCGTATTTTGTCATTTATTGTTTAAATGAGAGTGGTTCTCAACAGCTGGTTCGCATTAGCCTTTTTGCCGGTCCGCAACAATCTATTCCAATTTTAAACTTTAAAGAGGCGCTACCGGTTCAGAACTAAAACAGTGTCAAAAGAATATTAACAGTAATTATTGATTTCGTTCAATAATTAAATGCAAGATCAAGGCTTAAAGTAGATTGGCGAAAATGTGTAGTGGTGTGTGCTGACGGAGCTGCCAGCATGGTTGGTTGTCATTCGGGTGTAAGAGCAAAAATAAGAAAAGTTATCAACAAAATCTGCTTGCTGTCTTACATATCGTATAATTCGCCTGGAAAATTTAGCTGCCCAGAAATTGTCACCTGAATTATATAACATTATGATCGAAGTTTATATATTCGTAACGATTAAGATTATAAAATTTATTCGTAACCATGTATTGCATTTAAGGCTTTTTGAGGCACTGTGTGAGCGCATTGGTTTACAACATCACCATCTCGTCTTTTATGCGGAAGTGATACGGTTTTCGAAAGGACGTATTTTTGCGCGCCTTTTTGATTAAGAGAAGCAAATAAATTTTTACACGAGTGAAAATTTCCTGTAATGTAACTGTACTTTGAAGAGGTACGCAAATGCATGACCTGGAAGATTAAAAAAGAAATTTCATTTCCTGTGTACGTCAGTTCGTTCACTCAATGAATTTTTGGTTTTCTTGTATAGATTTCGAAAAATCACTCTGATTTTACCACCTATTCTTTTTTTTCGTTGTTTCCAAATATATTTTGAACATGTACGCCAATGCATGACCTGGAAAGTTAGTTAAAGACTAAAAAAGAAATTTTATCTCCTGTTTGGTAGTTCATTCACCTAATGCACTTTCGGTTTATATACGAGTATATTCAGAAAGGTTTTTATATTTTACATTTATTGTGAGTACTTTGTCAACCAAAAGAGTGCCTCTTTTCTTCGATTTTACGCCCTTGCTAACTTACTATTTTTTTGATGATGTCAAAGCATTGTTTTAAAAATTTTGTTTAATTTAATTCTGGTTGAATTTATACAAGTGTAGAGACAAATCGAACCCAATGCTTTTGTACTGCAAATTCAAAGGACACTATTTTCCCCTTTGTGCGCCCCCGCTTCTGGTGCCCTGACCTCGCCTTTTAAAAACTGCAATAGAGCCACTTTTACTACGTGTTATATCAAGAAGACAGCAGCAAATTTCACATTAAATAAAGTTCTTCTGATGCTAAATGCTCCCTTTTGTCTTATTAAAATTCTTTTTATTAGCGTTTACTACAATTTTGTCATAAAAAAGATTACCTGGCCGCAAGATTGTTTTGAAATATTACCGGTCAGCAAGCTTAAAAAGGTTGAGAAACATTGGTTTAAACTCGTATGGTGCTTCTTTTTTAATCTCTTTGTTTGCAACTTATTCCTTTGTCGACTTACCTATCACCCAACAAAAAAACCCTTAAAATATAACTAGTGTACACAAAAGAAAAAGATCATTCATTTCAATTGGTAAAAAACTTTAGATCGAAATCTAACTATTTTGTAAACTTCGGAATAACAATTGTTAAATAGATATCTACGTTATTTTGGCTCTCCATTTTCCTAAACTTTTAGCCTATACCATAGAGATAAATAGAGAAATAAATATGGAAATAAAATGAAAAATAAAAATATATTTTTTATAATTTGGTGTACAGTATGTTTTAGTTTTTCTCGGAACAGTTGTTTTCTCTGGTTTATCTATTATGTACAGCAGGCTCGTCAAACTCATGACCGTAGGCGGGCCTCATGGGTGAAATTTTACCCCGAAAAGTTGCCGCAAGCCGCAATCTGGTTAGCAAACAAGGCGACATTTTGTGTGACTTCGATATCAATGTAAAATCTCAAAATTTTCTTTACTAGTTGTACAATTTGCGTCTCAGGTTTAAGTTTTTTCAATTTTTCTTATGATTTGGTTACTTATAATATGATTGATTTAATTTAATTTAAAATCAAACTTAAGATCAAAAAAAGTCTTTGCATTAATGGGGAGGGGGTGGCAAATCTTGGGCACGGAGGGAGTTGCGTAATCCTTTTTTTACTTTTTGTTGAAATAAAGGTGAAGACCAAAAAATAAGATCAGCATCCAAACAAATTTATATTGTTTTCTAAAATGAAACCAAGTTTCGAATTGATTGATATTTTGATTTCCTATTGAGGATCTGATTAAAAATTCCTCAAGATTTTTGTGGGCCGCACCAAAAGACTTTGGGGGACACGGGTTCGATACGCCTGATGTACAAGATCACTAGTACAAAGTAGAAAATAAAAGTATTTGTCAACAAGCTTAGCGTGGAGAGTTGCACAATAAATTAACCACACCCAAGAACATTGCTGTTTGTTACGCTGTCCACTGCTGCAAAGCTTCTCTTTTTTACTGCGTCATAGCAATATGTGATGAACCTTAATGCAGCTCTTTTGGGGTTTAGTATCCTGTAAACATAAGTTGCGGCCACTAAAAGTTATTCAAATATGCACAAAAAAGTTTCAGATGAATAGACCACCGTCGTAATAACAGTGTCTAAAACAATTCCGTCTTTTGAATTTACAAATAACGGCCGAAAAAACCTTCTAAAACTTACCAGTAGAGCGTTAATATTAGAGAAAACAATGTCTTTGTCTGCAGCAAGACGTTCAGTGCGGATTTCTAATCTCGTCGTTTTTTCTAATTTTACCAAATTAAATCAACTACTTTTTGGAATGTCTTTGCTAGATTATTGTGGTATGTGTATAACACATGCGACATAATCTGTAGATCTTTCGGTGCAGGGATACACCATTTTAAGTAGGCTACACTTGATGCTAGTGGTTTACAAAATTTATGGCTACACCTACAGTGATGGCCTTAGAAAATGGGGGGCGGTGCAAGAAAAACAGGGGAGCCACTTTTTAGTGTTCCGAAGTAAACCGATCTCTAAAAAAGGTCATTGTTTTAAAAGGGAGCCACTTCTTAGTGTATTAAAATAAACTGATCTCTAAAAAAAAATTTTTATTTTAAAGATGCCATCGTTTTTGTGGTACTATGAAGAAACAGAGCAATATCTTGGCAGGGGGCCGTTTTTTATGTTTTTAAGGGGGGGGGGCGGTGCGGCCGCTCTGTTTGCACCTTATTAAAGCCATCAATGTACACGTATGTTCTCACCAACATCGAAACGGGTTTCGATGCAGGGGAACTACCGTAAACCAGGAAGTGCCATTCAATGTCTCTTACTCTTAAATTAAGAGATTTTAATCTATCTCGATAATAAAAATCAGTGTTCGTTTCGTTTTCATTTCACTATTAATAAAAAAACTAATATTTTTTGAAGCCTCAAACCAGGTTCGTATTAGAAGCAAAAAAACTGGTTTGGTGCCCAGTAAGTATTGCAAACAAAAAATAGCTTTTATCTTCAAGATCGAAAAATCGGTAAAGAATACACAAGGCTTACTGTATGTGACAATGAAAGGCGGTAACGGCTTTTTAAAAACAATGCCTAAAAACTTCATGCTAATCCAAAGCAACGTAAAGGTTGATGATGGGTGGCGACGAATACAAAAAATTAAGTTTGAACGACTGTGATGTAGGTTATATATTAAAAACATTGATCCGCTACAGTCGTACACATTGCAAAAGTTAAAAAGAAAAAAGAAACTCGTGCACAAATTGAAAGAGCAGGTTTGGATGTAACAAGTTCAGTTTTAAAATAAATAAAAATGATTTGTTGATTTAAAAACAACTGTTCTAAGTTGATAAAAACAATGTTGCCGTCAAAATACTAATCACGTGCGCTCATCACGGACCTCATTTTGGGAAACTCTGGTTTTGGTAATTTAGTAAAATTACTCAACCTTCGCTGGCCGTTAAATGTTATGATAATTTTTTATACTTTGCTTGCAAAGCAACAAAATTAAAATTTCATCAAGTCCTTTTTGCATTGGTATAAATATGAAATCTGGTGTTTAGTGGATTTTTGATTTTATGCAAAATATTTCCATTTTTATAATTAGACAACTAGAATGTTCCTTGCAAATGCAATACCTTCAGAAAATATTTACTACACTAAGATTGAATCCTATAATTTCTTTTATACCATATTTAGCGCCGAAAGCGCTAAAATGCTACTTTTTCCAAAGCTACAATGTCTTTTTTGCACAATAATTACTATATGCACATTAAACACGATAATCACTCTTTTTTTTGCACAACTGGTGTGGTGACCATGCACAATTTTTTTGTACATGTTATAACGTATATAGTTTAATGAAAACAATGCACTACCAGCGTAACTACGACAAGCACAGCTAAGCCGCAAGGGCATACTGACGGTGGTTTCGATATGCTGACCACATCATCGAGTCAGCTAATACGAATCGGGTAAAGTCAAGTTAAACCCTGCAGTTCCATTGCTAGCATTAAGTAAGAATAGTCAAGCCAATCAACAAGCAAATGCGGACAGACCTGTTTCGTCCTTATTAGGACTCGTCAGGATACTACAGCTTGTTGTTGACCCCAGCTGAAAACAAAAGTGTTATTTAAGGTTGCATAGAAAAAAATTTTATACTCTTTGGATAGAGATACTTAAATGTTGTAATAAAATATTTTTTCGGATTGAAAAAGCAAGTTTTTGAAAGGTAGTCAACTTTCGTAAATTGGTCGAAAAGCAGAGATTGGTTTCAGAAAGTTAACGACTTCGGCAGTTTGATTGATCGTATGATTAAAAGTAAAATTCTTTCACGGTTGGAATTCCCTCAGGGAGGTTACTGCAGTTCACAGAAGAAGAAACTCAATTTCTGCAAAATCTGATTTCATTATTAAAATTCTTCGATCTTAGCAACAACGAATGTTTTCAAAATTCACGTGACTTTTTAAACAATTTTGGAAATGAACTTTTCATATAATAAAAAGAAATACAATTCATTCTAAAAAAAAATTGAAATTTTAAGTGTCATATCGTACTTTTTTATAATTATTTCAAATTGTTGTAATAAGCCTAATTTAAAAAATTTAGTTAGGATTGATTACTTTGGTGAAATAAATTTTTTTTGATTTAGAGAAACACCTTGCTTTTGGCTCGAAAATTGAAAAATATGAGACTGAATTCAAGTGAAGACTTTTCTTTTTTTTTTAGAGATTACCATGATTTTAGGACCAAATTCGTTCTTGGTTTGCGAATCTCAGACAATTTTTTGTTCTATCCGTAATGTGCTAGAAAATTATGATTTGGGCAAACGTCACAAAATTTGGGCAAAACTTCATTGGCCCCCATATTTTTTTGGCTGGTACGCCTATGCAACCAATTAATGATATTGCACTCAATTGACTTTGTTTACGTAAATGTTCGATGCAGTTCCCAGAATAATTCAAAAGTAGGACGGAAGTTCTTTGATAATTTTCGATCACCTCAAGCAAACTGCGACCAATATTTCTTAAAACTTCACTTTTTAAATGAATCTATATAGTTCGATTTTTTGGTTATTTTCATCAAACGCTCAGTGCAACAAAGAAAAGTAGGCTATTCTATTTAGAGTTATTTTCAACATAAACTTACAAGGAGGAAAAACGAACGCACATTTATCTAGATATTGTACTGTACAGAAAGTAACATATAAAAATAAAATAGCTATTCACGCCAAGTCATTTATGCTAAATTTTAATACCGGTGCGTAATGTTGTAAAATATTTTTCACTGCCTGTTCTTGTCGCAAACAAAAATATAAGAAAAAAGCTGGAGCAGGGATCTTTTAACTCTGCTACATTTGATGTGTCATCTGCTTGAATAAAAACAAGTCAAATAACCTCTGTTGATGCGTTTTCGTTAAATTCAATATTAACACTGAAAAATGATTGTGCCATTTTTTTGTGGTAATTAGAATTTTATTGGTTGATTTCATTTCAGTAACCTCTTTTGATTCTGTTAAAATTGATCAAAAAATGGAGTTTGAATAAAGTTTCAAGAAAAACACAGAGTCGAATGATAGACTGACGCCGGCGTATAAAAAAATGATACAATTAATTATATAATGTAAAACTTCAAGCGCATAAGCAATTAATGATCTTTCTTCAATTTAGTCAAAACAAAACCTGACATTTAAACGGATAAGTTAAAACAGCGGTTTTCAGTTGGGGTTGCGAGAAGGGACTTCTTGGGGTGCGAACTTTTTTTCCAAACTGTAGTTCAATTTATGTTACATCGGACCATAACGCAGATTTTACCAATAGGAGTATTCGTTTCATTCATGTTTTATAAACGATTGACTGTGATGTACTGTAATAGATAAATAGAAGAAAATTTCTCAGTCATAAAAACTCATTGTCTGCCTGTACCACGTGGAGAGCGTATCCCTGCATTAATATTCTCCTATTTTTTGTGATAGTTAGTAAATCGAGAGTTGGGATACTTTCGGCTGTTTGATTATTTTGTGCAAAAGAATTTGGGTTATAATTGAAAGTGTTGATAGAAGCATTATTAAGGTTAAAAGAGTAAAGGATATTATATTTGTAAAGGCTTATCTTGCGAACTATTAATAACATTTATTTTAGACTTTTAGAGTAATTTTAGTCCTGTTCTTGATAATCTACACTGGACTGCAGCATGTCAAAAATCAAACTAAGGAAGTGGAAAGAGGAATACAGTAAGTTTGGTTTCACAGCCACTACAGTTGATGGAGTTGAAAAGCCGCAGTGCATTCTCTGTGATGTTGTGTTTTGTAATGCTAATCTAAAACTTTTATAAATAAAGTCTGGTGCTTCTCATTTTTAAGCAGTTTGGTTTCTAATAACTAATCTAAAACCGTCAAAGTTAAGTGAGCATTTTAGAAATAAACATGGGGGAGTTGAAGCTGGATATGATGCTGAAACTTTAAAAACAAAACGAGCTCGTTACGAAAAAAGTGGGACGCTTCCGAAAATGAGATTTACTAGTGTCGAAAAGCCTCATCTTCTCGCTTCATACAAAGTAGCTTATCGCATTGCGAAAGAAATGAAACCTCACACGCTTGCCGAAGAAGTTGTTAAACCTTGTGTCATTGACATGGCTGACATAATTTTGGGAGATGGTGCTGCCACAAAGTTGAAACAAGTTGCGTTGTCAAACGATACTATTGCTAGAAGAATCAAGGATCTCAGTATCGATATTCGCGATCAACTAATTTCGGACTTAAAGGCTTCTCCACTAAAAATCTCGATTCAACTGGATGAGTCAACAGATGTATCCAACTGCAGTCAATTAATTTGCTTTGTTCGTTATATCAAGGAAAAGAAAGTCGAAGAAGAGTTTTTGTTTTGTCAACCACTACCGAGAACAACAGCCGCGAAGGATATATTTAAACTAGTCAAAGAATTTTTCATCAAGCATAATCTTGATATAAAAGTGATTGGTTCTGTTTGCAGTGATGGTGCTCCAGCTATGCTGGGCAACCGTTCTGGTTTTGCCGCTATGCTGAAAGAGGAGATACCCGAGTTAAAAATGACTCATTGCCTACTTCACCGACAGGCTCTTGCTTTCAAAACACTACCTACATGTCTAAAGGATACCCTTAACTCCTATGTGAAAATCGTGAATTACATCAGAGGTCGTGCTTTGAATCCCCGTTTATTTCTATCGCTCTGCCAAAATGTCAATCAAAACGACAAACATGTTCTTCTCTACCACACTGAAGTAAGATGGTTGTCGAGGGGTCGGGTACATAACAGGTTTCTACAACTACGAAAAGAGATTAAACGCTTTTTGGAAGATCGCAACAGTGACTTGGTTGTTTGTTTTGAATCTGTTGAATTTATTCAAATGACACACAGACACAGACAGACACACAAAATTTATTTTTCCCAAAACCATATAAAACAATAACAAAGAAATATAATGCAAAAAAAAAAAAAAGGGGCAAGGAAGCACCGAACAACCCTAAGGTTTACTAGTCAAGATGCTTCCCGAGTAAATTACAATTACCAATAATAATTGTGTTAGTGCGATTAATAGAAAAAAATAACAGCAAAAATAAAAAGAAGAAATTTTTGACGAAATAAAAGTTTATAAAACAACAACGAAAAAAAAAAAAAAAGTTTCAATCTCACTTGATTATGCATATTAACATCAAGTTACGCCAAAGCATTTTTTATTTTTATTTATGTAAAAGTACAAAACTGGGGTTACATTGTAGGTATAGCAAAAGACTATTTATATTTAATATGATTTACAAAACAAAGTAATCTATTCAATTACATAACATATGCTAAAATGTTGGGAGATAATATAAATTTGAAAACTTAATATTGATCAATAAAACTTTTTTTTAATTGTTTTTTAAATGCATTCCAATGTAAGTTTTTCAACTCTGGTTTTAGTTTTGACTAAATCTTTGTACCTTTGTACGAAATTGAGTTTTGAGTACATGTTTTTGACATTCTCGGTAAAAAAAACGTAGAGTGAAATACTTGTCTTATATTGTAAGAGTGAATTTCTGTAATTTTTTAAAAAAAAACTGTTAAAAATTTTTGGTGTTTTTTTATTATAATACGTATAGATACATGAATTTTCCCAGTTCTACTTTATATAGATCTTCTAATTTTAGTAAGTTTAGTTTTTTATAAAAACTTGACATGGGAGTGTACAAGTTACTTGAGCTTAAAGCTCTAATTATACGATTAATTCTTACATTTACTTCAGATAAATATGTTTTAAATGTTGCACCCCAAACTATTATTCCATATTGTAATTTACTATTTATTAGGCTATGATACAATAATTTCATAGTGTCCATATTGGTATATAATTTTAACTTATAAAATAGTCCTGTGTAACGAGCCAGGTGGAAAGATAAACTTTTAACCTGTGGTATCCAGTTTAAATTTTGATCGATGAAAAGTCCCAGATATTTGACTATTGGGGATCTTGTTAGCATAATATCATTAATTTTAATTTCAAAAGTACTTTTGATTGTTCTGGAAGGTTGTTTGTGTATTAATAAAAAAGTTGATTTTGAAAAGTTTAAAGATAGTTTGTTTTTTCTCAACCAAAAATCAATATTTTTTAATTTGATATTAATTCGATTTTGCAATGACGTTAAATTCAAGTCGGACATCATTAAATATGTATCATCAGCGTACAGGGTTGTATTCATTTGAGAAGCAAGTGGTAAATCGTTTATATATAAAAGAAATAATAATGGACCTAGACAGGATCCTTGTGGTACTCCACAATTAGTTTCTAGTTCATCGGAGAAATTGTTTGAAATTTTTGTATATTGCCGTCTATTAGTCAAATGATTTTTAATTAGATTAAGAGATTTTCCTCGTATACCAAAATAATTTTTTAGTTTGCAAAGCAAAATGTGGTGATCAACTGTGTCGAAAGCTTTAGATAAATCTAAAAAAATACAACAGCTATAAAGACCTTTATCAACATTTTTGATTAAATTATCATATATATAAGTTACAGCATGAATTGTAGAAGAATTTTGTCGAAAACCAAATTGATGATCACTCCGTAAATTATATTTTTCAATAAAATCTATAATTCTATTGTAAATAATTTTTTCAAAAATTTTGTCAAACTGTGAAAGCAGAGAAATTGGTCGGTAGTTTGATATATTTGTTGCACTTCCCTTTTTAAATATAGGGATTACCTCAACAATCTTTAAACATTTGGGAAATTCACCTTCAAGTAAACATTGATTAAACAATTTGCTGAAAATGGGTGCTATTATAACACCGCTTATTTTGATAAAATAGGTCTCAATATCTTTACTTCGTATTGCTTTTTTATTAATTAATGAAGTTATTACATTTGCTATTTCTTCTGGGGTTGTAGGAGACATAAAAAGAGAGTTTTTAGAATAGGTAGAAGGTGGCGGTTTATATGTTGAGTGAATTGGTGGAATAGCTTTAGCTATGTTTTTTCCAATGTCTACAAAATATTTGTTTAGTAATTGTGCAACATCTTTTGGTTCTTCAACAAAATCACCGTTTTCTTTCATTAATCTGTTTATGGTTATGTTCCTTTTAGGTTTCAAATCAGCCAGCTCATGAATTGCATCCCAAATTTTTGCTGGATTATTTTTATTACTTGAAAAGTATTTATTATAGTACATTTGTTTAGCGCCTTGAATTGTTCTATTCAATACGTTGCGGTAAGCTTTATATTTGTGAAAAGATTGTTGATTAAAATTTTTATGCAAGTCTTTAAACATATTGTTTTTCTTCTTAATTGATTTAAGTAGAGTTTTGTTTAGCCAAGGTTTAACCTTTATTTTCTTTTCTTTTCTAGTACATTTTCTTAGGAGTGCATGAGTATTAACAATGTCAGCAAATATATTAAGAAAATTTTCAAAGCTCTCATCTACACTAAAATCTTCAAAACTAGTTTTGTTCAGTTTTAAATTAAGATCATCGAGAAACAAATCCAGTTGAAAACATTTCATATCTCGTTTAAAAAAATTTGGGGATGTTTTAGGAGTTTTGTCTTTTGTTTTCGGTATTAAGGCAAATGTGGGCAAATGGTCCGCTAGCTCCAGCCTAGCAATTCCACCATTGACATTGATTTGTTCACTGTTAACGTATATATGATCAAAAAGGGTTTCTGCATGGGCTGTTATTCGAGTCGGCTGGTTTATAATACATTTAGTAGAACAACTAAGCAAGCAGTTGGCATATTTTCTTACAGAATTGTTAAAAGTGTATTGCATTAGATTAATGTTAAAATCACCCACTACGCAGAAGTGCAACTTTTTTGAATTAAAAGCTTGGAAAAGATTATGTATGTTTACTGAAAACTTTTCAATGTTTATAGCTTTGTTATCAGGATGTCTCTATATCACACCAATTAAATATGGTTTTTTATTTATAGTTAATTCTATCCAAAGGTCTTCAACATTATCAAGGTTTAAAGAAGTCTTATTACTCTGAACATATTTTAATGATTCTTCTATGTAAAAAGCCACGCCACCGGCACACGTTTTGCTGTCATAATGTATGAAATTATATCCGTAGATATTTATGTTGGCTGACATTCTGTTTTGATTAAGTTTTGTTTCGGTTATGGCAATTACACTTGGTTTCGTTTTTAAATCACATATACATTCATTTAATTTATCAATATTTTTTGCCAAGCTTCTTACATTAAAATGCATTACTATCTGATTTTTTTGCTAGGGTCATCAAAGAAATTATTTAAAGAAGCTTGATCATAGTATTTACAATTTTTAAACAATTCAGTATAGTTAATATCAGTTGAATTACAGTTTTGATTTAAAAAAGAGACTTCTCCATTTTTTTGTTTATGATTACTTTCTTCGATAGTCAAACTACAGTTTTTATCAAAATTTTCGTTTTTGGATCTGCATTTTCTATGTATTGAATTGTTTAAAGCTTCATTAGTACAGTCAATATAATGAATATTGGTGTTATTACTTAAAGAGGCCATTTTTAAGCAATAAATTAATTATATACATATTAATAATAAACTACTAACAATTTATTAATATCAGATTCATTATTTATAATAATTGAATCGTATTCCTGACTTTTGCGAATGTAAATTTTACCATTGTTGGTCCAGATGTAATGATAGCCCAATTCTCTTGCTCTTTGCTTCGTTTGCCAAAAAAGTTCTTTTTTTGCATTTGTTAAATTTTCATTGATGAAGAAGCGGGTCATTTGTTGCACAGGAAAATTGTTGATGGATTTGGCTGCACTTCGGCTTTGATAAATTTTGTTACGTATTCTTTGATTCGTAAAGCGAACAATTACATTTGGTGGCTTTTCAGGCTTTGCATTTTGAGAAGCTTTTAATCGATGCGCAATAGAAATATCTTCATCTTTGATCGGGACTCCAATTTTTTCAGCCAGATCAGAAACAATTTGATTTAAGTTTTCATTTTTTTCATAAGGAATGCCAACAAATTCAAGATTTTGTCTTCTTCCATATTGTTCCAAGTTATCAAATTTTTCTCTTTCATGATTGGCATTATTTTTTAATTCAATTGAATTTTTTTTCAGATTACATAGTTCTTTTTCTTGTTTGCTGTTTATTACAGTTTATTACATTATACTAAAAAGGTATACAAAGAAAAGAAGAGTAAGGCAAAGAAGGCAGTTGCAATGGCGAAAGGACGTGCATATGATGATTTGTATGCTAGATTGGAAACAAAAGAAGGTGAAAAAGAGTTGTACAGATTGGCTAGGCAGAGAAACAGAGCAGGGAAAGATGTACAGCACGTGAGGGTTATAAAGGATGAAAACGGTAATGTTATGGTAAATTCAGAGGCAGTGTTAAAGAGATGGAAAGAGTACTTTAAGAAACTGATGAACGAGGAAAATAACCGAGAACCTAGGACAGAGGAACCAGAAGTGGTTAAGGAAGAGGTAAATTGTGTCAGTAGAGAAGAAGTAAAGAACGCACTAAAAAGGATGAAAAAAGGTAAAGCGGTTGGACCAGATGAGTTGCCAGTAGAAGTATGGAAGTGCATGGGGGAGATGGGGATAGAGTTTTTAACCAGACTGTTCAACAGACTATTAATGGGTGAACGAATGCCAGAAGAATGGAGAAGGAGTGTGCTTATCCCAATCTATAAAAACAAAGGGGACGCACAGTGCTGTGGAAACTACAGAGGAATAAAGCTAATGAGCCACACAATGAAGAATTATTGAAACCAGGTTAAGGGATAGAGTGGAGATCAGCAAACAGCAATATGGATTTATGCCAGGAAAGGGAACTACCGATGCCATGTTTGCTTTAAGAATGTTAATGGAAAAATACAGGGAAGGTCAAAGAGAGCTATATTGTATATTCGTGGACCTAGAGAAAGCTTACGACAGGGTTGCACGGGAAGAGCTGTGGTACTGCATGAGAAAATCCGGAATAGTGGAAAAGTATGTGCGACTAGTACAGGATATGTATGAGGGAAGCGAAACAGTGGTGATGTGTTCAGTAGGAACTACAGAAAGTTTCAAGGTCAAGGTTATACTGCACCAGGGATCAGCGTTAAGTCCATTCCTGTTTGCAGTGATAATGGACAGGCTAACGGATGATGTAAGGAGAGAACCACCGTGGACAATGCTGTTTGCTGATGATATTGTAATTTGCGAAGAGACCAGGGAGGAAGTGGAGCGGAGATTAGAATCCTGGAAGTATGCATTGGAAAGGAGAGGGATCAAAGTAAGTAGGTCGAAGACCGAATATCTGTGCATAAATAAAGGAAATGATGACGAAACGGTAAAGATGGAGGATACAAACGTGCCAATAGTAAAGGAATTTAAGTATTTGGGATCAACGGTGCAAGAAAGTGGTGGTTGTGAGAGGGAGGTAAAGAAGAGAGTACAGGCAGGATGGAACGGATGGAGAAGAGTATCAGGAGTAATCTGCGGCAAGAGGTTACCAGCTAGAGTAAAAGGAAAAGTGTATTACAGTTCAGTGGTAACACCAGCAATGGTGTATAGACTTGAGACAGTAGCAGTCACAAAGAAACAAGTGGAAGAGATGGAAGTTGCAGAGATGAAAATGCTGAGGTTTACTATGGGAGTGACGAGAAAAGACAAGATTAGAAACGAGCACATCAGGAATACTGTTAAGGTAGAACGGTTAGGAATGAAGATGAGGGAGGGCAGGCTGAGGTGGTATGGACATGTCATGAGGAGAGACCAAGAGTATGTAGGAAGAAAGACGATGGAAATGGAGTTACCAGGAAAGAGGAGAAGAGGGAGACCAAAGAGAAGATTTTTAGATGTGGTAAAAGAAGATATGAAGGAAGTTGGTGTGAAGGAGATGGACATTGAAGACAGAAAGATGTGGAGAATGATGATACGCTGTGGCCACCCCTGACTAATGGGAAAGGCCGAAAGGAGAAGAAGAAGAAGCTGTTTATTACGTTTAGTTGTTCAAATTCAGTTTTTAATTCATCATACTTGTTACTAAGAAAATCCTGACTTTCTTTTAGTTGTGTAATTTCAAGTTTTAAAGCCATTATTTCTTCTTGATATTGTTTATTTACATTTTCAAAAATTTGTTTACCAACCAATTCAATTTTTTCAGAAAATTGTTTGGTAATTTCTGATATGCTCTCTTTAACTATCTCTTCTTTATCAGTAATTGAAATATTGTAATTCTTGTTTGCTTTTTTATCAGGCATAGCAATTTTCGAATTTAAACAACTAATACAATTTAAACAACTTATTCAAATAGAATAGCACCTTATTCAAATAGAATGACAACATATCTTGCTGATATTTTTAACCACCTTAATGAACTGAACTTATCACTACAAGGAAAAGAAATGAATATGGTAAAAGCGTCCGAGAAGTTGAAATCTTTCATCGCCAAACTGCCTCTCTGGAGTCGCCGGATTCAAAGTGGCAACCTAGCTAACTTTCCTTTTCTTGATGAAATACTTGTGGAAGGTGGTGCTAGCTTGCTAGAAAATGTGCAGTTGGAAATTGTCGCACATATGAAAACTCTCAGCGCATCCTTTAACAATTACTTCTCTCCAGGTAAATTAAACGTAATGGAAACTTGGATAATCGATTCCTTTAAGTTTAATGTAGATACACTTCCTGATGACGAGAGTTACAAAGAGGATCTTATCGATTTGAAAGAAAGTCGAAACATGAAAATGGAGTTTGAATCGATGGTTTTAGATAATTTTTGGAGTATACAACTGGAAACATATCCAAAGTTGACTGAAAAAGCTCTGGCAGTTCTTCTTCCTTTTTCGACTATTATCTGTGCGAAGCTGGGTTTTCCTCCCTAGTTTATTTAAAGAATAAGTATCGAAATCGATTGGAAACCGTGGAAAATGATTTACGCATCGCTTTGAGTAACAGACAACCACGATACGAAAAACTTGTAGACATGAAAAGGCAAGAAAAATCAAATAAATAAACTTTTTTGTACTTGATTGTCTTTTGTTTAAATTTTTACTTACGTTTTGTTTATTTTCATTTATTGAATTCTTTGTTAAGTTCTTCTGGGACTTTTGCACCTATTGATATCAGCGATGATAATTACAAAAAAATTTAATTCAAATTGTTCAAGGGGTGCGAAAATGATTTTTCTGTTCCAAAGGGGTGCAAGCTTCAAAATGAATTGAGAACCGCTGAGTTAAAACAATATTTTTTCAACCAATTTTAAAATTGTTTCTTTTTCTATGCACATTAATAACATGATTAAGATTGATTGAAAAATATAAGACAAAATAAGCTTCATACACAAACCCATCATTCGTTTTCAAGATTTAAAATTTTTATTAATTTTTATTGTATTTCAACTCCATTTATTCTTCAGACTCGTACAAAAACTTTATAGTAAGGGCAACTTTTAAGCAATACCTTACCTGCTTATTTAATGCTATATATACAGGTCCGTAAGCAACCAGAAGATCTAGCAGATAATTGCTTTCAAAGATGCCAAAATATTGTAGTGAATTGGAATTTTTAATTTACTTTTTTAGTTTTTATTTGAGACATAACTAAAATGCTAGTCTACCCAGACTACCCTACTAGCCTGAGTAAGCTTAGCCTAAATAAAAAGTTGCAAAAGGGCTACTGGCTATGAAGTACGTAAAACGTTCCTAAACCTGACCTTACTTAAAATTAACTAGTAACTACTACCGCAAGGATGGGGAAAGTAGGGGAAGGTCGGGACCTATGAGCCACTTTTCCGTTTTTCCTAAATTCTGAACTACCTGAGTGGAACTTAAAGTCGAAATTTACACATGATATAGTCTGTGGTGTTAGCTATAATATGCAAGCAAGCATTTTTGTTAGAAACACAAAACATATAAAATATTCAAAAACTAAAAAATTGTAATATGTGTCTCATCGGTCCCCACAGGGAGGGTCCCTTGAGCCATTAGTATCGCATACACAACCACAGGCAACAAAAGTTTTTTGACAATAAAATATCAATATTTTAAATGGTGCAGTGGTGGATTTTTGAAAAAAACAAACATACAAATAAAAATGTACAGTTTAGTGACAACGTTGTTTTGATATCACATATCATATGCAGAAAAGTCTGTGTGAAACTTCTTTATGCCAATAGCTCTTCTGGTAGAACCAGTCACATTGTAAGGTTGTTGAAGAACCAATGTCACTGATGCAACAGGAACGAAATGAATATCCTCTATTGCAGGTTACACAAATCCATTGGAAATTTTTGGATGCTTTTGCAAAAATTTAATTTCTAAATCTCCATCTTCATCTTCTTCTTTCAAAATCTGTCCTACAAAGTGAACCTTTCTTTTTCCCTCATAGGCAACAAGCACATAGTTCCCCTGCTTCATAGCAGCATCACTGGCACTAATTTCCAGTTCGTCTTCGGACATATCGGTTAGGTCTACCTCTAAACCACTTTCCACAAGAGAGGGTTCAGTTTCCGAGTTGGAATAACTTTCTACTGTTTTTAGCTGTTTAACAGCAGTCTTCTTTTTTGCAGTTCCAATGGAATTTGTGGTCAAATCAGTGATGATAGCTGATTTCACTCTTTTCCGGTTACTTTTTCTTGCACGAGGCACTGCTTTAGGGTAGGGACGCACGTTTTCAGGAGTGATAATTGTTCCAGTTGTGCCACTTGTTCCAGGAACATCATTTGCTGTAACAGTTGAATCAATAATTGGTGCAGGCAAGTTTGTGTTGTTTTCAACTTGCTGTCGTGAAATAGCTTGATCTGTGACCATGCTCGAAAGAAACACATCTTCAGGAAAAATGTGCTCATTGAAAGAAACAATTCCTGTTTTTTTGAAGCCACTTGTTATGTTAGAAGGTGTAAATGCACGATAATAAGCTATTGAGCTTAAAAAAGCAAGATTGTAGATCGTCAATGCTTGTCCTGCATTGGATAGCATCCATGATTGATTATTTGTGTGTGTCATGATTGACATGCAGAATTAAAATAAGTTTTGAAGGGGCCATATACAGAAACGTCCAAAGGTTGCAGCTGGTGGCTACAATGCGGTGGAAATGTTACGATTGTAACCTCATGATCACGAGCCAACTCAACAAGTGCAACAGACAAATGACTTTTGTGGTTATCCATAATCAGCAGTGCAGGACTGGAGATCGAAGGATTGATAAACTTTAAAAAGTGTTTAAAAACATCAACAAACAACTCGCTAGTCATCCATCCTGATTGGCATGCTAGTCCCAAACTTCCACTTGGCGCACCATGTAACATGTGGGGTTTATAGTGAACGCGCGGAAAGATATAAGCTGGTGGTATTGACTGTCCAACTGCATTTACACAGCAGCACATTGTGACTAAAGTACCACGTTCATAAGAGGTTATTTGCCCAACTTGTTTGGCTCCTTTTTCAGCAATCACTCTCATGGGTCTCTGAACTGTGGTGATTCCTGTTTCATCCAGGTTCCAAATTGTATGAGGTTGATAATTAAATCTCTCCAATACTTTCTTCAAGTTACTGAAAAAAATTTCGACATTTGATTTATTGAAAGCAATTGATCGAGCCAAACTTGTGGCTTCAGGCAACCTTAATGATAGTGAAGGCTATGACTAAAACTGTAGGCCTACACACAACTTGCTTATGCCTTAAGCTCAAAATTTGCATTATGGCTGTAGGATGATTCTGTATATGCCCGGGGCATGGACATCGTTAAAAGTGAAAATTCTAAACCATAGGTGGATTCAGGGGGAAGGCTAAGGGGGTTGAAGCACTCCTAAATTTTCAAAAGTCCCCCATAAATAAAGTAAAGACCTTTTTTTAGTAATCACTTTCAAAATGTGGAAAGATTCATTCAAACTAAAATCAAGTGAAGAAGTCGTCGCTTTCAAAATGTGGAAAGATTAACATTAAAAATCAAATGAAGATTTTTTTAATCAACACCTTCATGTCTGAGCCCCCCCAAAAAAAAGTCTGGATCGCCCCTACCATCCCTTCCATCTGCGCTGGCATATACAATGTAAAATGCATCAAATTGAGCAAATGGGCTAGCCTTACGTGAGTCATAGCGCTATATGACCAAAGTAGCAAAAAGCCCCAAAAAATATTTAATAATAATAAGCATCCAAATAAACGTGGGGACCCATGAGCCACCAGCTGCCATGATGGCTCATGGGACCCCACCATAGCATTTTTTACTTCAATCAATGTTTTTCCTTAAACTGACTAGACCTGCTTTTAAGTTCTATTGCAACATCTAACTCAGTGACTCTATAAACCAAAGAACTATTGCTTCATATATATCACTAACATTGCGTTTACAATTGTCACATAAACCGTAGCTAAGAATTTACTTTGCCACCAAACAAACGCATGTGTAGCTGCTTTAACTGAAGTGCTGTAGATGATGAGGTAACACTTTAAGGCTGGAATTATTCTACCATAAACTGTCAAATTGTACCACAAGATGGTGGTATTTCAATTTATGTTCGTAGATTCAGAGGTGGTTCATCGGTCCCGCTATGATCACAGGTCCCGACCTTCCCCTACTGGTAAACACTTAAGCTTAACAAATGTCAATTTGTGATAATACTATTGTAAATCAAGAAACTACTTTGAAGTTGCAATCGATACGAAAAACAAAAACATGTCGCAATGCTGCAAAAAAAACTTTCAATGACCCTAAAATTAGACGGAGTACCGCGGTACTTTATAAAAAAAGTACCGCGGTACCTTATAAAAAAAGTACTTTTTTACCGGTACCGCGGTACTTTTGTACACGGTACTGCCCACCTATGGTAAATACAAATGTCTTTTTGTTTTAAAAGACAAAGTTGGGTTGAAAGTTTAGTTAAAACTTAAAAAAAATTTTTATATGTGCCATAACTGAAATTTAGAGCTCTGGTTGGACTGCGCTTATGATTTTGACAGAATATTGCTTCTCATGTGATTTGAAAATCTTGATGCGCTGCACGGTCATGGTGTGTAAAGTAACTTTCCCAAGGACACAACAGAATGACATTCGCGCCATTCTGTTGTGTCCTTGGAAAAGTTACTTTACGCACATTCCCCTGCTTGGTGGTCTTTACAAGCAGTTCTATTTTAGTCATATCTCTGTTAAATTACAAGCAGACAGCAATACCTTGGCATCTCCGAAAGCAGGTCGGGGTAATTGCTTACCCTATGTATAGCGCCTCCGTCGTTTCCTGCGAGTCAGGAGGATAAATATAGAGATAAAAAGAAATTAATATAGTCTTTTTAAATACATTAAACATAAAGCGCATTACGCATAACATAATTTATTTTAATATTTAATTTAATTAATAATAACATAATTTTAAAAAGACATTGCGCTCTGCTTAACATGATTTGTAAAAGTTTGTAAAACAAGATTTATAAATATTTTTTGCACTGCGCTTAACATGATTTAAAACCTAAACTTAAATTGGGGGCGTGAAAGGTGCGTAGGGGGCATGAACAAATTGCTGCAAATTAAATTTTAACTCCTAGATTCTTAAACTTTAGGGTAGGCCTCCCTGGGGGTGGAGTGAAAGGTTTACAGGGGGGCACGAATAACTAGCCACAAACTAAATCTTAAGCGAACCTGGCGGCCTTTTTTTGGAGAACACTACAATTTTCGGAGAAAATTGAGAAATAGGACACTAAATCTAAGTGAAGACTTTTTTTTGGTGAACATCATGATTTTGGGACGGAATTTATTGGTATGATAGAAGGAGGGGCAATTTTTGTTTGCAGGACAAAAAGGGGGCACGGTCTCAATAAAAACCCTGGTTTAAAAAAACATTGCGTAAGTTGCGTTGCGCTTCACTAATTTCAGAGACTCGTTGCGCTTTAGTGCGCTGCGCTTTGCTAATTCAAAGACTAGTTGCGCTTTGCTAATTTATGGAAAAATGCCCACCTCTGGCTAGTGGTTTACAAAATTTATGGCTACACCTACAGTGATGGCCTTAGAAAATTGGGGGTGGTGCAAGAAAAACAGGGGGGGCCACTTTTTAGTGTATTAAAATAAACTGATCTCTAAAAAAAGATTTTTATTTTAAAGAGCATTCTTGTGGTACTATGAAGAAATTGAGCGATATCTTGCGCAGGGGGCCGTTTTTTTATGTTTTTAAGGGGGGGTGGGGGCCGGTGCGGCCGCTCTGTTCGCACCCTATTAAAGCCATCAATGTACACGTATGTTCTCGCCAACGTCGAAATGAGTTTTGATGCATGGGAAATACCGTAAACCAGGAAGTGCCATTCAACGTCTCTTACTCTTAAATTAAGAGATTTTAATCTATCTCGATAATAAAAATCAGTGTTCATTTTGTTTTCATTTCACTATTAATAAAAAAACTAATATTTTTTGAAGCCTCAAACCAGGTTCGTATTAGAAGCAAAAAACTGGTTTGGTGCCCAGTAAACATTGCAAACAAAAAATAGCTTTTATCTTCAAGATCGAAAAATCGGTAAAGAATACACAAGGCTTACTGTATGTGACAATGAAAGGCGGTAACGGCTTTTTAAAAACAATGCCTAAAAACTTCATGCTAATCCAAAGCAACGTAAAGGTTGATGATGGGTGGCGACGAATACAAAAAATTAAGTTTGAACGACTGTGATGTAGGTTATATATTAAAAACATTGATCCGCTGCAGTCGTACACATTGCAAAAGTTAAAAAGAAAAAAGAAACTCGTGCACAAATTGAAAGAGCAGGTTTGGATGTAACAAGTTCAGTTTTAAAATAAATAAAAATGATTTGTTGATTTAAAAACAACTGTTCTAAGTTGATAAAAACAATGTTGCCGTCAAAATACTAACAATAATGGCTAAAAAGAAAATTGAGGCGTTTTTCAAGTTAAATTTCGTTCGCAATATTTTAATAAAGAATCGCTGTTTTTCATTTTAGCAATTATTTTTTTATTTTTTGAAATTGTTACATAAATTTCAAAGCAGTTACTAATATGCTAATAATTTTGTTTAATTTGTTTATTTTGCTATTATGCTGGTCATATGAAAATATTAATTTATTTTTTTAATAATGAATATAATTGTAAAAGGTTTTTTTTATTCTATCACTTTTTTTGAAACGAATTTGTAACTGCTATATTATTCATATATATTATGTTATTCATATACAGTATATTGTTTCAACTCTATCAACTTCGACTAGCATAACAGTTTTTTATGTTATTTTTTATACAGTCAGTGATGGCTTTAATAGGGTGCGAATGGAGCGGTGGCACCGAGCCCCCCTAAAAATGCCGCAAAAGTGCCCCCCTAAAACATCTCATGAAGCGAAATTAACCTCCCTAATTATTTGCACAATGATACCTTTTCCTAAGCTATTTTTTCAAAAAGTCATTTTCATTTCAACTTTACACCATAAATACTATGTCAATAATTAATCAATCAGTTCATTTCAACAATAACAAAGTATTGAACACCAGGGTACTATCAAAATGCTGCATAACATCATTTGTGTCAATGTTGTCACTCATTAAAGAAACATTTAAAAGACCAAAAGGTTATCGAGTCAATTGCCTTGACTTTTCTAATATTTATGAATTTTTGTCTGAACTATTTATTTGCGATTGAAAATTTAAAAAATGAAATGAAAATGAAATAAAGATTATTATAAAGAACACGCTACTTTTAACTAAGCTTTTTGTTGAGCGTCATAAATCAATAAAATAATGATTTTATTAAACATTTGCATATTCAGTTATTATGAATAAAAAAAAACTAAAAGAGCAGAAATAAAACCAGAACAGAGTAGCAGTAAATACTTCTATGAAGCTAGCTTGCGTACAAAATATACAAAAATGAAAAATATACTTGAATTAACTTAGTTACGGAACTATTGAGTACCATATAAACTTTTGTCCTGATGCAATAATTTAAATAAACGTGTATGAACCATTTTAAGGTTGTTATTATTATTGCAGTAAATTCTGTTAGATACAAAAATTTTGATTTTAGAAAACAGTGTTCCTTACACTTGGCTGGCTAATTCGAGTTTAAACCCTGGTAAAATAAAATTTTCAACTTGAAACGAAACGGCAAGCATTTCGAGATATAACGAAAACTTTAAGAGTCATTGAGTCGACTTTTTTAAAAAATCAAGCCTATTGTTTCTTTTGGTTTACCGTGGTTAGTCATTCAACTTTTGATTTTAGTTTTTCGCCATTCAAAATACTTGATGACTCGTTGGCGCCCTTCAACGTTTCGCACTCTTTATCTGGAGTAAACGCACGTTGGCGTGCGGATTGATCAGTAACGAAATGGACTGGATTCTGTAACGGAGAGTTTTGCTCGGAACTTGAAAATGTAACTTGTTCGTATGATGGAATCTGAGGATCAACTCCTGCAACACTCCGTTTAAATCCTATTTCTGTTCTGCAAGTAAAAAGATAAAACTTAAAATTCAACGTGAAAAATGTGAAAAAATTTTAAACCATAGCACAATTATATTCAATAACAGTAATCCATTGATACCACATTAAAATATGAAAACAAAAAGAAACCGAAATCTAAATTCGTCTTACATTAGCCTTCTTCAAATGAATAAAATGTTAAAAATTTTTGCCATCAAATTTCAAGATCGAGGTCAACGACCTAAGTTTGTCAAATTTAATTTAAATAAATCGAAGTTTATTTAAATTTGAAAAATCTTAAATTTTAAATTTAAACTCCTGCGAATCCTGTAAAAACTTTTAAAATTTAAAATCCAGTGAAAAATTTAAACTTGAACATTTTTCGCGTTCGTGGGTTTGTGTTGTCACGTGATTTCTCTAACCAAGCATTAGAAAGTGCTTCCTACCCCTTGAACCAACTAGCAAATACGTTGAAGAACCCGAGGCAAAATCGTTTCAAAAGCGACTGGAAATACACTCGGGCACAATTAAGTCTATTACGTCACAATTAAGTCTCAATTAAGTCGGGCAAGAATCCACGAGTAGGACTTTCACAGAACGCCAAACAGTTTACTTTCCGGCTTTACTCATATAACGTTATATAATACTTATGTTATATAATACTCACACTTGGTTGGAATTCTCGTTTTGATTCTCGTCTGCGGAAAAAAAATATTAATATGTACGTAAAATAAAAACCACTCGCTTTCATGTAGACAGTAGTGGTTTTTAACTATATCAATGGACCATTTTTATGTTTAATCTCATCAAGAATCTATTGAATTTTCGGCAAACCACGTTGAGAGTCAATGGCATAGACTGTAAGCTAGTGCTTCTCAAACCAGTCCATTGGAACATTCGAAGGGTTGAATGGGAGTCAATGAAAGACTGACGAGGTCTACTGCAGTAATAAAGCAATGGAAGCAATTGTTTTTTCTGGAAAGGTGGCAATTTTAAAATGTATGAACATTAATGTGAAGACCTTTTTTTATGTTCAATTTTTTCTTCGTATATCTCATTGAAAAAAAACATGGTGACAGGAAGGTGAAGACAAAATAAAGTTCTTCTTTGTAATGCTACATTACATTAGTTATTAGTGTATACTAGAGTGGGGGTCGATAAAAATTTTTTTAATCGAATGGGCTCGACATGCAGAAAAGTTTGAAAACCACTGGTTTAGATAAACTAACCGTTGTCATTCTTTGGAGCAAGCATCTCCGAAATTGATCCTTGGTTGGGATTCTCTGGTGATGACATAATTTCCGGAACTGACAAAGAAAAACTGCAAGGAAAAGCAGCATGACTTTTGCTAGATGGCGATCTTGTACAACAACGGTCAGATGAGAAGTATTTGCAATAAGTGTCTACAGGGGAGTTTTGAGGATATGGAGGATCAGGAGAATTTCTGGGATAAGGAAGATCAGAAGAGGAATTTGTTGGATAAGGAGGATCGAAAGAGGAATTTTCGGGATGAGGAAGATTGGATGAAAATTTCGTAAAGTAAAGAAAGTCGAATGAAGTTTTTGCATGAGGAACGTCGGAAACGGAATTAGAATTCTTCCGCCTTCTTCGAATATTGTCAGGGGATTGGTCGTTTGAGGGAAAATCGGAAACAAATTCTGAGTTTAAACTTGTTTTAAACTCGTTAATTTCCAAGCTGGTTTTTAATCACGTGCCTGTCTCCAGTTAAACAGACGCCACAAAGGAGCAAACCAGGAATCATCTGTTTGATTGGGGGGACCGCGAATGACGTGGAGTTGACTTTCCTGCAGTGTTGCCACTAGTTTTTGAAGATGCTCAATTTGCGACCTGAAACGCATTGGAAGTCATTAAATTGTTTGTTTTCGGCGACATACATGCCACAAATTGCGACAATAGAATATTTGAATAGTATCTATTAGAAAAAACAAACTTGCGCATAAACTCAAAATCAACTGCTCCACTGCAGGCCGGCACTTCTTAACCTTTATTAAAATGCAGCCTTTTTTTAAATAGTCTTCACTTCATTATAGAAGAAACACGTAAACGTAAAAAAAGAAGAAATTTCACGAGTACACGGATTCCCAACTTGTAAAAATCCCGATGCACTAGAATCTAAAATATTCAAGTCTAAAACCTTCTTTTGATAATTTGCATGATAAATTTGTTTTACAAATAAAAGTAAAGACCTCTCTTTTTTTTAATATTCACAAGTATTTCGTGACAAAAATGGAGTAATTGGACACAGATGTAAAATGAAGACCTTTTTTTTAGTCTTCACCAGGTTTTTGGGACGAAAGTGTGTGACATTTTTTCACCCCCGCGAAGCGCTACAAGATCATGAGTCAGGCAACCGTCGATAAAATTTGGAAAAAATTTTATTGCCCAACAAAAATTTTTCGGCTGACACAGGTAGGGAAGGAAGTACGTGGATAACTAAAATAAAGACCTTTTTAGTCTGCATCTTTACTTTTTTCAAATAAAGTAAAGACTTCCAGGCCGCAACAGTTGTTTTCCAAATTTTCTAGTTCGCGATGTTAAAAAGATAGAGAAGCACTGCTGTAAGCAGTGATGGCTTTAATAAGATGCGATTGGTGCGGCCGCACCGACCCCCCTACACAATATATTGCTCTATTTCTTCATAGTAGCACCAGGACGTCGATGGCATATCAAAAATAAAATAAAAAAAAATTTTTTTAGAGACAACTTTATTTTGAGATACTATAAAGTAATCCCTCCTAAAACAATGACTATTTTTTAGAGAACGTACTGGTTTGAACACTTAAGAGTGGCCCCCCCCTAAAACAAAGACCTTTTTTTAGAAACAACTTTAGTTTGAGAGATTAAAAAGTGGCCCTCCAAATCAAACAACAACTTTTTTTAGAGATCAAAATGCTTGGGATCACTCAACAGTGACCCTTCTAAATTGAAGACCATTTTTTTTAGAGATCGCTTTGTTTTCATACACTAAAAATGGCCCTCGCTATAACAATAACCTTTTTTAGATTGCTTTGCTTTGGAACACTAAATAGTGGCCCCTGTTTGTATAAGGCCATTACTGGCTGTAAGCCATAGGTTCTCAACCTTTTTCAATCCATGAACTCTTTTTGCTCTAAATTTTATACGGTGGATCCCTACAGCCAAGTTTTAAAAAAGTCTATTTTAATTATTATACACACAAACAGTAAAAAAATTAAACGTGTAAAAGTAGGCAAATACATTTTATCTTGAAGTAAAAACTATTATATGAAATTTAGCATTATTTTAAAACTTTTATGTCATGAAATCTGTCCACAAAATTAGAAAAATTATTTAATAAACCAATTAAATACTAAAGCAATTGGATATGGTCATTATAAGCGGACGGTCTAACTCTTCTTTCAAGAGTCAAAGATATAATGAGGTGATGATAAGAATTGGAAATATGATTTTATAGTCTCTGTATAAAATCGAATTTCTTAAAATCAACTTCTTATATCTTGGATTCTTAGAAGAAAAAGTATATTTGTTATTCTTATCTTTTTTGCTGAAGAGAGCAATCAACAAAATAAAAACCGAATAATTAGCTTGAATTTTGCTTTTAATCCTATCTATGCACTTAAATCGATTCTAAAACAATTTTTAAAAGTTAAATCAGTGGTTCTTAACCGGGGAGGCACGCCTCCCCTGGGTGGCGTACGTAAATTTTCAAGGGGGCGCGATTGTTAACATGTTTTACAACACATTCTGTACTAATTTTGATAATCAAAATGACAGGTACTTGACCTCAGCAAGAATCGAATTGAACAACGGAATCTAGCAAGCTTTTTTTAATTGGATTTCGTTCTCACAAACGGTAACTGTGAGTCCTAATTAGAGGTTGCCATTTGGAATAATATGTCGCAATGATTTTCTTCGCAAAGTTTGAGTTTTATTAACTACCAATCTTCTAATTTTTTCATCATCGGCCTCCAGTATACCAAGAACATTTTCAGGATTAAAGAAAAAAACGTTTCTTTGCACAACTTTAAGCGTAGTACAGCAAATTTTGTTGTGTGGAAACTGTTGTATGCAATAGACCAAGTTGAAGAAATTTTTGCACCATGAAGTATTTGACTTTGTTTTTTGATTTCAAACCACGTTGGAAAATAAACACTGATACAAAATCTGGCGATTGCTTGAAGGTTTGCTGAAGGGGTGCGTTTTGAAACATATAACCGCAAAATCCTGCAAGCAAAAGTCAACCATCGTGAATGGACAATTGCTCCTACTTCCAAAAAGTAAAGATCTTCATCCATTGAATCAACCATGACAGCCATACAAATTCTGTATGCATAATGCTGGTCACTGCTTAACTCATCAACAATTGAGTGTGGTATATCAGGGAAATGCATGTTAGGAATATTTTCGAAGTTAGCAATTGGCCATTTTGAAATTCATCCATCTAGTTGTTCACCTATGGGTCCAGTAAAGCTATCAGATCTGTTGGTGTTATGAGTTCCACTAGTATCTGCAGTTAGCTCTTTTATTTATACGGAGTTACACGATAGTTATACGACTGAATCTGTAAGTTATACTAAAATATTTTATCACGCGGTTAACCACACTTATCAAACCAGAGAGAAGAAGGCAGTAGCGCCGTGCGCTATGACGTCACATACTATAACAACCCCCTTTTAAGAAGCTTTTTAGCGAAAAGGTTGCCTAAGAAAAATATTAGTACGTTGTACGAGCCCGATTAATAAACATGCACAAACTATATACAATACGGCACAAGCGTTATGAGTTTTACGCTACTTCATACAAAATCTCTTAAATGATTAGGAAAGCGTTTTTGTCTCACGCTTCGCCGCGAGGTTGGAGATGATGGAAAGACTTCATCTTCAAAATGGACGTGACGTTCGTCTGATGTCATCATTTCCTCTTTGGGGTCTCCCCCTTCGGTGGGGAGAGGGCGAATAAAACGTCTATTGCGCCAACAGACTCGACCGATCGGCAGTTTTATGTGGTAGTCGCGGTTTCTCCCAACGCCGATGATGAGTCCCGATCGCAACCATTTTTTTGTAATATGGTCTTGAATTCGAACATGTTGTCCGATTTTTAGTGGATTGAGGTGTTTTGCGCGTTTATTGTATTCGGTTTCTGCAGCCACTTGTAGATTTGATAAAGCTGCGTCCCACTTGTCGAATTTGTTTTGCCAATCTTCCTTGAAATACTTCAGTTTAGCTGGGACGATTGAACGTAGCGGGGCGCCGTATAAAATTTCGGCTGGTGATAACCCATGGGCCTTGGGTGTGTTAACCCATTCGATTAGGCCGCTGCTAAATTCATCGCAGTCGAGACTACCATGCTCAGCAGTTTTGGCAACAAGGTGCTTCATGGCTTTCACTGCTGCTTCTGCGTGTCCGTTTGACTGTGGGTAATGTGGAGTACTTATGGTGGAAGTTACTCCCCATTTCTTGAGAAACTGTTGAAACTTGCTTGATGTGAATTGCGGTCCTCCGTCAGTTCTGATTCGTACTGGTACCCCTGTGTCCACGAAAAATTTTCTTATAGTGCTGATTATCTGATGTGAACTAGGGTCATGAGAGAACTCGCTGAGCTTAATCCATCCCGACAGACGGTCTACATAAACCAGGTAAGTCTTACCGGCATAATAAAATAAATCTGCAGATACGTCTTCAAAGGGTCTTGATGGGAGGGGATCGCGTTGTAATGGTTCCTGTTGCAAGCTTGGTTGGTGCTCTTGGCATTTCGTGCAGGCTTCAACGGTATTTTTGATGTCGCTATTGATTCCTGGCCAGTACACTATTTGACGCGCTCTTTGTTTTGTTCTTTCGATGCCTTGATGTGAGGCATGTAGCTTTGTCAGTATTTCTTTTCTTTTCTGTACCGGCACCACAATGCGATGGCTGTTCAGGAGAATTAATCTATCTTCGAAAGTAAGCTGATCTTTCAGCTTTTTGAAAGGTTGAGCTAATGGATATTCGTTTCCTTTTGAAAAGTTGCTTTTAATAGCAGTGATTAATTGTTGTGCTGCTTCGTCCTGCTGAGTACTTTCTTTTAAGTCTTCCAGCATTGGATCGATAAATGTTTCTTTTGTGACTTCTGGGTCTTTTCCTCTCAGAATTGTAGAAACGTTTTTGCAGATCATTCTGGTTGTGTCTACGTTTATGATATCTTCTGGTTCTGGGTCGCGGCATGGTGCTCGTGACAACGCGTCGGGGATCACATGGTCTTTGCCTTTTCTCCAGGTGGTGTGGAATATAAAGGCGCTGAGTTTTTCTTTAAGTCTCTGAATCCTGGGATTATCCACCATATCGAGTGTCTGGGTATTCAGGATTGACTCTAATGGCTTGTGATCTACTATCAGCTCGAATTTGGGTAAGCCTTGCAGATATATGCGGCATTTACGCATAGCCCAAACAACAGCGAGCAATTCCAGTTCAACCATAGCGTAGTTGGCCTCAGTCTCAGTTATAAAACGTGATCCTGCTTGAACCAATTTCCACGTTTCTTGATGTTTTTGCAAAAGTGCAAAACCTAGACCTTTCAACCGAGATGCATCTGTTTGCAGCATCGTTTCCAGATTGGGGTCGAATGCAACCAAAATATGGGGGCTACAAAGAATTTCTTTTGTCTTTGTAAATGCTTCTTCATGCTGGGGTGACCAGAGAAAAGCATTTTTTGGTTTGAGCAAGTCCCGAAGTGGGCCTGCTGCTTCACTGAGTAGGTGAGTAAATCCGCCCAGCTGGTTTGCCATGCCCATAAAAGATCGTAATTCAGTTATATTTGTTGGAGCAGGGAATTCAGAGATTGCTTCAATTTTTGTGGGGTCTGCTTTAATACCGTCGCTGCTCACTATATATCCGACATATCTCACAGCACTTTGTAGTAACTGCACTTTCTTCGGATTAAGAGTAATACCGTGTTCTCGACATCTGTTTAGTACAGCCACTACGGTATTCAAGTGCTCCTGTGCAGTTTCGCCTTGAATAAGAATGTCATCTACCACTTTTTCGACTTTTTCAATGCCTTGCAGAGCTTCATCGCCTCTTGCGCAATATTCGTCTTGAGAAGAAGCTAGTCCCATCGGAGCTCGAAGGAATTTAAATCTTCCGAACGGCGTAATGAATGTGGTAAAGTCTTGACTTTCTTTTTCTAAAGGTACTTGCCAGTATCCTTTAGTGGCGTCTAATGTTGAGAAAAATTTAGACGAAGAAGAAATATTCGAAATAGCTTCGGCAGGTGATTTAGATGGATGATATGGACGGCGTACGTATTTGTTCAATTTCTGCAAATCAATACAGAGACGAATTCCACCATTGGGTTTTTGTACAACGACCATAGGGTGCACCCAATCAGTTGCTTCTGTTACTGGTGCAATGACTCTGGCTTGTACGAGTTGGTCAAGCTCTGTCTTCACCATCTTTCTGAAAGCTAAAGGTATTTGGCGTGGAACAGGTAAAGCAAATGGAACAGCATCATCTTTCAAGGAAATTTTCATGGGTTTACTGTTCATTTCCCGTAATGTTGTGTCTTCAGAAAACACATCGCTGTACGATTTTATCAACTTGTTCTCAATTTTATTAATTTCTGCTTCAGTTGGGTTCTCTGATATAATGAATCTTGTGTTCTCTGCTTTTAATATGCTTGCTAATTTTCGAGGTGTTTTTGATGAATTTATCGGTTGAGGATACGTGTCAGGTAGAATGTTAACCTGTTGACATACGTACCAAGCAAGCAAAAAATCTTCTACCTCAGGACAGACGTAAATGGTTTCTTCCACGAATCGGCCGCAGTATTCGATGATGCATGGGAAAGTCCCTACGCATGTTACGGTCTGCCGGTTTACTGCACTAAGAGTGTCTTGATTTGGCGGCATTAGATTAGCAAGGTCTATTCCGAGCCGTTGAATAATGTTTACTTCAACAAGACTTGCTTCGGCACCTGTGTCTGGTGTAGCTTCTGTGGAACCTAACGGGTTACGATGTTTAAGAGAAAAAAGATTAATTTGGGCGCCGCGGAGTTAGCGAAATTTGCGTTAGCATTGCATCTACGCTTGATTTGTCCGGTTAACTTTTTCTTCGTTTCTTCGCGTCTGTTGAACCCGGGTTTGTTGTGAAAGCACACTGATGTAAAGTGACCTTTTTTGCGACATATTAAGCACTCTGTATCCTTTGCGGGACAGTGGGTTTGACCTTTTGGTGGGCAGGTCTTTTTACCGCATTTTGTACAGGGCGTTTTAGTGCGCTCTTTAGATTTAGAGAAATTTCGGCGAAATTTGCTTTGGTACGCTTTTCTCTCATTCAGCTGTCGGCTTATTCGCGCGTCGTCTAGTTTTGCTGACTCTTCCGATCTGCATAAATCAGTGACGGTCTGAAGATCAGGTAATGGGGACATGGCTAGGAGCTTTGTTCGAGTCTCTTTGTCATATATTCCCGACATGATTTTTGTGACTAAACGACGATTTAAACATTCATTGCACAAGTCTGCGTTTCTTGCCAAAGTTTTGATCGCGATTAAAAACGAATCGAAGTTTTCGCCCGCCGCTTGCTTTCTCTCTTCAAATGCGACGCAATCTAACGCTATATTTCTTTGACTCCGGATGTAATTTTTAATTTTGTCTAACACTTCGTCTGGTTTAAGTGTCGTATCATCCGGGATAAGAAGTACGTGTTCTACGGCTTCTCGCATGTCCATCGAAAAAAAACCGCGAAGCAATGCCAACTGACTGCTCAATGGCAGCTCTGTTGCAAGCGAGACCGTAGCATAATAGTTGTACGATTTACGCCATTTCGCAAATTCAGCTAACGAAATTCCCACCTGCAGTGTCGAAGGCTTTTGTGCGTCCGCTTTGGTTCGCCTTGCCTCGTTGTTAGAATTGTTGACGTCAATGGTTTGCTCACGTGATTCGCTTCTCTCGCTGTTCGCGCATTGGGCCAGCTGCTGTGGCGAAAATTTTTCAATTATTTGTTGCAATTGTCGCTGACTTTCGACATTCTGTTCTTGTGTTTGTCTTTGCATTGACAACTGTGCTTCTAAAAAAGTTTTTAACCAAGAAGGAGGTTCATCATTATTAATATTACTATTCGCGTTTTGATTAGATTGAGATAATTCGGCTATACGTTTGTTTGCTGCTTCTAATTCTGCTTGCAGCTCTCGCTTGTTTTTTGCCATGTCTCTTTTATCTTCAATCTTTTACAAATCTCCGATCACGAACTTGCAGTATACTTTTATAATGGTTCGTAAGCTTATTTTCTTTAAACAAATTTATAAGCTGACTGTCGACGACGCCATGTTATGAGTTCCACTAGTATCTGCAGTTAGCTCTTTTATTTATACGGAGTTACACGATAGTTATACGACTGAATCTGTAAGTTATACTAAAATATTTTATCACGCGGTTAACCACACTTATCAAACCAGAGAGAAGAAGGCAGTAGCGCCGTGCGCTATGACGTCACATACTATAACAGTTGGTTGTGCTATTAAATTCCATAAAAACATGTCGAAGGAGAAGCTCGCTGGTGTGAAGAAGACAGATTGACCATTGCCGTGGATTTTTAAGTAACTCTTCCAAAGAACATATGGCACCATTGAATTTACCAGTCATCAATACGATTCCATCAGTACCGATAATGGCGAGTTTTTCACACAGTACTGTTTCCGATATAAACTCAAATATTTCTTGAGATAATGTACGGCCTTTGCCATCAATTAGGAAAAGTGTGTGAGGTAGTATGTCCCAGGTTTACCTACAAGTACATCATGCTCTTCAAGTTGGGTGGATCTGCACATTTTTCGATTTGGTCCTTCTACTACTATAATCTGGGTTACATTTTTTCTGCCGTCAAAATACAATCCAGTAACAAATTTAAAATTGAAAACTTCTTCTTGACAAATTTCTTCTCTGCACCTCTCCCTCTCTCTTCTCAGCTTACTAGGATCAGTTACAAGCGATTCGTCTTCGTCAGTGAGCATTCCCATGTCTTGCAATGTACTGGTGGCAATAACAGCTCCAGCTCTCTCTGATAAATGATATCTTTAACACATTCTTGGCAAGTTGGTCCATCTTTGACGGTTTTGCGATGTTGCAATTGTTGCATGACTTAGGCGGCTATCTTGTGGTGCAAAAATTGCCTCCTCAGATGACTTTGAGGCAGAACTATTAGCGTCAATATTAGAATCAGAAATGAAAGAAAGTGTTGTTCTGAACTTAATGAAGCATATGTAAATTTTGGACGAGAAAGTGGTTGGACATGATGGCTAAATCTTAAATCTGGTAACGTTAGTGGAACGACACCATCTACACACCTACGTTTACACTCAGTCCTCTGGTCTTCATAAAATGCATAATTTTCTGTTGCATTCTCAAAAAATGTTGAATCTCCATTTGTCTTTTTTGCAGTTCATCAATACAGAAAACATTAAAAAGATTATCCATGTTCTGTAGGAATGAAGATTACATTTGCTTGTATGGGCTCTGAGTTCTTTTTTGGATATCGAGTAATTTTGCTGAAGGTTGTCATTGTTTCCTGTATTTTTGTTAATGGTATAATGATGCTGTGGGTAGACATTGCATCATACTCATCTGTCATGCAGTTTATGAGCAACTTCTCTTATAGCACTTAGTGTTCTAAAATCAGGAAAAATAGTATTCGTTCAATCACTTGTCTATTTGTTGGAAATTCTCTTGGAGGAAAAAAGTTAGCAACTTTGAAAACTTTATCACAGTGCAACCAGAATAGGTTCGTTTCCTTGTCAATATTATTTTTAACTTTCAACCAATTTTTAAAACTCAAAATTTTTGCTTTTTCACCGCACCCTAGGGACCATGGCACAATGCCCCCCTAAATAACTAACCACAATGTAAAAAGAATGCAAAAAAATGGCAGCCATAGGCATTGTTACATGGCAGACAGAGAAGTCATGTCTGAAAGCTTAACGCATTCAAGTGGGCATATAAACACGGCTAGAACAAATAAGAAAAGAGAAGTGAAAAACTCGGAATGCAATGCGTCCGTCCCTTTGATAGCATTAACAGCTGTGAGAAATGATGCAGACGAACAAGCGGCCGATATTTTATTTTATGCTCTTGTAGATACGGGCGCCGATACAAGCCTCTGCACTCGGGAATTAGCAGAAAAATTGTTTGGCTGGAAACCAAAAGATGAGATAAGCATTCAGTTTCTTGAAAAAGCGGCAGAAAGATACCCTTGCATGAAACAAACGCTGCGCCTTAGGTACGATAAAACAAAGATTGTAGAATTAAACCAAATATCGTTTATTGACACTGTGCTTCCATATAAAGAATGCATTCCTAGCGATCAGGTCTTAAGGAAGTTCGATCTACCGGAAGAATGCTTTCCCGTAATCCAAAATGAACGTAGAATCGATATGATCCTTGGGGCCCAAAACATGCGGCGATTTAAGCTTTTAGAAACCTGCAAGTGGCAGGAAGGCCTATCACACGGACCACTTGTAGGAAAACATCCACTGGGACCTATATACTGGGGCGTAAAGATTAATGATGGTAGTAATCCTTACATCTGTGCAGTGCAACGCGTTTCTAAACCTCAATATGTAGATCAGATTTTTTATTTATTTTTTTTTTTTTATTTTTATTTTTATCTCTATATTTATCCTCCTGACTCGCAGGAAAGCGACGGAGGCGCTATACATAGGGTAAGCAATTACCCCGACCTGCTTCCGGAGATGCCATCATATTGCTGTCCGCTAGTAATTTAGTAGAGATATGACTTTAATTTAGAACTGCTTGTCAAGACCACCAAGCAGGGGAAAGTGCCGTAAAGTGTCTTTCCCAAGGACACAACAGAATGGCGCAAGTGGGTTTTGAACCGAGACCATGTTGATCATCAGTCCGGTGCTTTAACCACTCGACCACGCTGCCGACACGATCCTTGAAGTTGTATCGGCGGAGCACAATATTTCGGCTAATGAATGCTTAGAATATATACCGGGACTTATCCAAGACATATCTCGTTATTACAAGGACCAATTAATAATAGACCCAACAGCAAGAATTGATAATGAGTAGGGAAGACAAACAAATACTTTTTTTCTACGTAGAAAACCTGACTGAGATAGTAGACAATAACGGTCAAAGGTGATTACAATTGCCCCTACCCTGGAAAAAAGGGTACCCCAACGAGGTGCCTGAGAGCCTACACATTGCCAAACAACGTCTCATGTCACAAATAAAACGATTATATAACCAACCTGAAACAGCTCAGAAATACCAAGAGACTTTCGAAAAAATGAAAACGGAAGGACATGCCGAGTCAGTAGAAGGCAGTACTTATGACAACGTAAAGAGAAAACCGACCAACTACATAACTCATTTTTCAACAGCACAACAAAAATTTAGGGTGGTATATAATGGTGCACTCGCTATAAACGGTATTAGTCTAAATGATATGCTATACCGAGGACCCACGTTCATCGAATCTCTTGTTGGCATCTTAATCAGATTTAGGCAGCATAGCTATGCTATAACCGGGGATATTAAAAATATGTTTTTTCAAATTAGTCTGCATCCTGACGATAGAGATATGCTACGGTTTCTACCATTTAATGCAGACGTAGATAAGAACTTTCAAATTAAGCACCCTATTCTACTGCCCTTTAGGCATTGGACTACGGAACTATATATAAAGAAAAAACACACTGAATGTGGGCATTTTGGCCCAGACTTTGTATTTGGGTCCCTGCATTATGATAGCGGTTTATGGGCAATAGGTGGAACGGCCACAGTACGGCACTACATTAAAGACTGTCAAGGTTGTAGGTTAAGGCAGCAGAAACGGGGGGAACAGCTAATGGCACCGCTTCCCGCCAGCAGGTTAAAACCTTTTACGCATGTCTTCACGTGTACAGCTTCTGATTTTGCGGGGCCCTTCAACGTCGTGGTCGGCAGGAGCACAGTCAGGCGCTGGCTATGCATCTTTGTTTGCATGGTTACCACGGCGGTTCGTATTGAAGTGGCAGCTGATTTAACCACGTCTTCTTTTATGAACGTCTTTCGCAGGTTTTTGTGCTCCACAGGGTTCCGAACAAAATTCATGAAAACGGACAACGGAACAAATTATGTGGGAGCAAACAATTTGTTAAAAAGAGAAGTCCAGATGGCCCTGACTACCATCCAAAGTTCACGCGACTTCAAATCAAAAATGGATGAGTGGGAGGTCGAATGGGAATTTGGAACTCCTGAGGTCTCACATCACGGAGGAATCTACGAACGGCAGATTCGTAACCTGAGGAAAGCTCTCGCAGGCTTTCCGGAGTTATATCCGCAGAATCGCACCGATGATGATATTTTAACTTGCTGCAAAATGGCAGAGTATATCATAAATTGTCGACCGCTCACTAAATCCCCATCCGATGACGGCCTACCGCCCCTAAGACCAATCGATCTGATGGTTGGGGCTATGGAGCCTAGGAGAGACTGCACTCCTCCATGTTTAACGGTCCCACAAGATGAACTTCGCCGAGGACATCGCTTTACTAAAAGAATCGCCGAGTTGTGGTGGGAAAGGTGGTGTAAAATATACCTCTCTGGACTACAAGAGCGTAAGAAATGGCGACACGAAACCAGAGACTTTAAAATCGGGGATCTAGTGATTCTCTGTAATGAAGACCCACCACGGTTCCTGCAATATCCTTACGCCGTAATTAAAGAAACAATAAAAGGATCGGACGGACACGTTCGTTCTGTCATAGTGCGTATGTCCGATGGGAAAGTGAAAAAAAGAGACATAACGAAAATGGCGTTGGTGGGCACGGACAATTAAAGACGTTTATCGTAAAATCTTTATACTGTGTTTGTATTGTGTTTGTATTTGTCGCGCTAGAGTATTTGTGTTGGGAGACCAGTTCACTTTGAGAAGTTAAAAACCTCATAAATGAAGTTTTGGGGGGAATGTTACGTGAACTGGCAATTTAATTGGTTTTTAGAATTTGCCACGACGACTTACGATTCGATCTATAAATCTTGACTACGTCACTGTCACGGATCGCGCGATGGTCACAAGACCGCACGAGGCACACATGACCAAAAATCAAAAATCATGGGACCTCATGTGACTCATCGCTATAAAGGCCATAATTTGAAACCGGTGTCTTACTTTGGTCGTGGCTAGGAGCGACGAAGTAATGCGTGATAAGCAATCCAGAATATGTAAAATAAGTAAAATAACTATTAGTTAGTAAGTTAACGTGAGCGGCATAATGTGGCAATTGTAAATTGTAGTAATTTTTATTGTGTTTATGCAGACAGTGGAATAATTGAATTTAACCCTCCTTAAAATCTTTAATTGGCTTTCTGACGTAATAAAATTAAATACATTATTTGATTGAAGTACTCTGATTGCTTGAAGATTCGGTGTTAAAATTCTCCCTAAGTCTTTTCGAGTAGAATCATTCGAAACTTCAGAAGCGTTTGAAGGGACGAGCTTACAGGCATCAAACGAAACATAACCACGACAAGAGTTTTACTTGTTGCCCCCTAAAAATGCTTTGCCCAGGAACCTTGTTAAAAAACTCTGACCTTGAAATTGACAAAAAATTACAAAAAATAAAAACAAATTGTCTTCTTACTGATAACCTCTGCTTTTTATGAATCTAATTTACAGTAACAAAAATATTATTTAATCGCAGAAACATACAAAAGTAAAACTCTTCTTTTTATCAGCTCTCATTTCGATCGAATGTCGTTTCGATCAAGTGTCGTAGCACAGCTGGCCAGGTAGGCCTACACGGCATTAGAATTTGGGTCAGTTTGACTCAATTTTTCGCTGCGCTAAAGGCAGCTTAATTTTGAAATGGTCTTTTTGACCCATGGCAGGATTTCTTTTGGTGGGTTTCTTTGCCTGCCTAACCCTTTTTGGTCCAGACCCTTTTGCTCTTTGAGTTTGTTGTTTCTCCCACCCATGATTATACAACATTCTCTGAATATGGCTCGGATGTGTGTATTAATTATCTTCTTTTCGCTTTCCTTTTCTTATTAACATCACATCGCTTTGTTCAAAGGTACGGCGACCATGCACAACTGACGTTGTGCAATGTAATAACGTACTTCGTTTAGTCGCTGCTTCCTTATTCACAATCTTTATTTCTACATGCACTATGATTAATTTCAAGTTGATTGCGAGTAAAAATGAAAATAAATAAAAAAAAAAAATTGTAAAACCCTGCAGTACTTTATGTATTGTTGTACTATGCGATCAAATTATGACGCAACTTAAACTTAAAAATAACTTGTTCGTTATTCCTAAGTAGCATTAACGTAGTGATATTGACAAAGAAAAACCTAAACATATTTTACCTAAACATATTTTGCAAAAAGTAAGAAATTTCCTCCACCATATTCATTTGATGTTTAGGGTTTTTGCAGTAATTCGGAACACCAACAAACGAAGCTTTGTGTTTAGCTACTGCTTCCTAAAATAAAGTTGCCATGCATGTTACCATTATCATCAGAATGGCAATGAAAATAATGCTCTACAAAACGTTAAATCAAAAAATTTGACTAATAAATACGATAGAAGTAATTACATTGCAACCACGAAATGAAACTTTTGATCTAAGTTCGATTCCCGAAAGAAACTAATCTGACACAGTGTTGCCAACGGCTTGTCACGCAATTCCGCGTAGGAGGCTAGGTTGTTCAGGTGCAATGTTTGTGTACATTTGTACAGCAAGCTTGGCATGTTCACCAGTAAAAGGAAAGGTAAGGCAGGCGTTGGTACTAATGGCTTGCGACCTGCTTTTGACAAGTGACCTCATGTACATGGTGAGATTGACCATATTGTTCAGCTATCCGAGCAAGATTAAGTAAATTTCGAAGATCGAGATTAAAATAAGATCACGCACCAAAGTAGCACCAATTGTTTTTGAAAAAGACACCGTTAGTGAATTGTCCGTAACAGAAGCACTCAAATTATCAACATCACTGCTGCAACTTTATCAAAAAATAAATCAGAAGTTACTTGATATTGACGAGCGTAAGTCCATAAATAACTGAAAAAGAACATGAGACATACAAGACGAGCAAATTGCTTTGTCCAAGACACTTTACTTAAAATTTCTGTGGTGAGAATTGCAAACAACAAAAGCAATAGAGCAAACACCTGAGAAAACGAAAAAAGTAATAAACAACAAATGGTAGTGAAATATTCAACGGTAGAAATAAAACATACCATACAAGCATCGTTTAAAGTTACATGAAAGTAATCCTTGAACTTCCATTTCCAGCTGGGCTCTTGGTTCCTTCCCGCAACAGAAAATTGTACAAAAGTTTTTTCCAGATGCTGAAGTATTTCCTTAAACATATAGTTATGTTAGTGCAGTTGAACATTAATTCTAAGATTTTGATAGAAGTTAGTGGTTTGTATCTCCAGTGACTTGAATTTAACATTGATTCAGAAACTAGAAGCGCTAGGCAGTTATTTTTTAACGTTTTTCATTTTTAGATATGATTATCAGACGAATGAAGTGAAATAAAGCTAAAACTTAGAACTTGATTTCTTTATTTCACTTTATTGGTATGGTAAAAGCTGATTGAGGCCGAAAACATTTATGTTCGCTTAATGTACTTTTTGGGTATAAATTTGTTGTTTTCGAGTACGACTATTGTATGGATGTGATTCTCTCCCAAAATTATATATAGGTGATCATTATATGATTTTGTCATAATATCAAGGCTCTGTAGAGTTTGCAACGTTTAATTATTGAGTTTAATGGTTAGCCTTTTGCCTTCAATTCAAAAGGTCCGAGTTTGAATCCCAGGAAGGGTAAATCTGATGGTGTTTCAATAGCTTGTGTTTGCAATGACAGAATGAATAACAACTAATACAATTTAAATAGTAACTATAGATGAATGCAAACTAGGTGCTTAGAAGTGTCATTTTCTGTAGATATATAATAACTTGAGTACATTTTTATATACATTATATTTGTATATTGTAAACCCACTAATGATTCCTATAACAGCATGTATGTTTAAAAGTGTAGCCTATTTATAATGACATCTATAAATTCGATAGGCCCATTTTTCGCTACATATCTACAATTCTACGTATGTTCTAAATTTTAAAAACATATGATAAATAGTTGCTTAATTGTTGTACAAACCGGCAACGCTTCCTTTAAAACTTGAGCAGTAACCTGATATTGAACATCATCACCAGGCTAAAATACGTTTGTTAAGTAATTATCGAAATACAGTATACAATGTATTAGTGTAAACAAACTACTGGTATGACATTTGTTACTGCATATTGAAAAATAATTTTATTGCATTTGCATGTGCCTTAGAACCATGATTTTCTGAGGCATAGGCTACAGTTTTGCTGTATCTATTGCAAAAATTACTAAAACATAATTTATTTATAAAGGTTAATTAGCTTTCTATTTTTGCTTTACTCATGGAACAGAAATTAATCAAACTTTTAGCTTATTGGTAAGTTCTCTTCTTTAACAGCTTTACAGATACAGTATAACAATAAGTTATCATTTCAACAATACATTTTATTGGTAAAATACCCTATTTCATTACTAATACATTAAATGAAACCATAGATACCAACCAGATTTTTTTTATTTTTCTGGTGAAAAAAGCGAGAAAACGCTTTATAAATAAAAAGTCTAAACCCATAAAATATAGCTCAAGTTAAAACTAAAAAACAATGAGTTTAGACAACTAAGTAAATGTTAAACTACATGAAAAAATATCTTCAAGATAAGCCAAAATTATAACGACACATTTTTAAGATTCAAAAATTAACTAATGAGACTTGGCAAATATGATCCAACATTTTAATCTCACGAATAAAAGCGTGCTGGTTAAATACCTCTCTATTCAAAATCTTTTTTTTCTTGAATGTGTCCTTAATTTAAATGATGCATAACATGTTTGTTCCATGGCGATAAGCATCAACCACTCGATCAGAAAATCAAACGATTCTTTAAAAGCAGACTAGGCTTTGTGTTATTCTTGATCACGATACTTTGACACGAGATTAACCAGGGACGTGCCGGCAGGGGAGGCAAGTGAGACAGTGCCTCACCTTTGAAAATTAAATGAAGCAGAAACGTAACGTAACGTAACGTAACTATTTATTTGTTTTGTGCTTCAAAACGAAAAATACACCAATATATGTGAAAAAAAGTTTTCGAAAGCACAGGAAGGCAGCGAAATGACCATACTGTCTTCTAGTCAACTGCCTCCCTCGAAATAGTAAGACAAAAAAAAATTTTTTTTTTTTTTTTTACTACGAAAAATACAACAATGTGTTTTTGGAGTGAACGAATATTAATATGCAGAACCAAAAGGCCATTTGCGGAGTAAAATTTAGACGGCAGTTTAAAAAAATCAAAATAATCAGTTTATTCACAATCATGCACATTGTCAGTCAGTCCGGAGAAAAGGTTATCGTTGAGATTCAGAGGATTTTCTGGTTTAAACGTATCGTCGGCAGACATTGTAGTAATGAATAGTAGCAAATTATAAATAGCCAAGGCAATATTATCACCATCAGTTCTCATAATAATTTCTCAGTTCCAGCTTCTTCAATTAAGACGTTACTTGCAGCCCTCTTTTTTTTTATCTTGCCAAAAAAAAACTTTTTTCTTCAGATAGTTATTCAGCTGAAGGTAAGTTAACAATTGTTGATATTAAACGAATATCAATTGATGACGTAATAATAAGCAAATATGGATGAAATTGATAGCTTAATTTTCATGGTTACTAAACTGATTTGAGTCAAAATTCCTATAAAATATGGCGGTTTGTGACGTTGCAATGGTAACAATTAGTTTCATAACTTGTATTTTATAGGAACTTTGATTTGAGTAAGTTAATGATGCAAAAATCATTGGAATTGCTGAATGCTTGTTCTTGCAAACTTAGATCTTTAAAAGTTAGCTCGTAAGTTTATTATTGTTAAATCACGTACCCGGCAGTTTCTTCTTACAGCACGATTTTAGGGAAAATAACGCAATTAAGAGATTAAATCAAACTGAAGACCTTTTTTTTTTTAAAGATCTCCTGATTTTGAGAACAAAAATTAATAAAAACGGTCTAAAAGTGCCGCGACTTTTGATGGATTTTAAAAATGTGCCGCAAATGGAAAAAGGTTGAAAAACACTGCTTTAGAATGACTAACCCGAAAACGAGTACCGTAAAATGGGGTGACAAAAACCACTTTTGAAGCTATTTTAGTTCATAGTTTCTTTAACTTTGCGTAAATTGTACTGTTATTAGTTTTAGTAAAATATTGTTATTAATAAAATATTGAAGTCACAGTTTTTGCAAAGTAAATGCAATTTGCTTTTAGTTAAAAAAAATTAGTAAAAATTATACCGTACTTGTAGTAGTTTAATTAGATTTGCTTTTTAACCCTAATTTTGGACGGTTTAATCGTTATATTTTCAGCGCTGTAATCATTTTGTCAAGCGTTCTTAGCAACAAAATTGCTAATACACGCTAGTGAGGCAGCTTCAAGATTTGCCTGCCTTCAGATAAAAAAGAAATAAAAGTGAAACAATATAGCGCTTTTTTCTCTTTTGGTGAAAATATCTATTGAAATGAGAGACATTTGAGGCATGCCGCAATTGTGACCTCGTAGAGAAAAAAAAGCTTTTCTTACTCTCGACATTTGCTAAAACAGAGGTTCCCAACCAGGGGTACGAGATTAGATGTCAAGGGTACAAAGATCGTTGGCCACAGAGCAGCTATTTGAACGGTTTTGTTGAAGAATTTGCTTTGTTTTGAAAAAATTATTATCAGCAAATATTAATTGTTTAGCAAGAAATGTCATTGCTCATAATAATGGAATTTTTACCTGGATTGCGCTAGAGACTAATTAGTTTAGACTTCAGATTATAGTAAAGCTTCCTAAAACTTAGACTGTCATAACAAGACTTCTTTTCTAATTTAGGTTTTTTCGCTCGATGACCTGTTTTTCCGCAACGAAAACATTTTTCTTGATTATACGATTTAGGTTTATTTAAATTAACAAACCTACCAGCACTTGACTTTTTCAACAAACGATTTACATTTTCTCTTTCTTCTTGCTCGACCTCTTCGGGCTTAGCATATAGTAAACGAAACCCAATTTTGCTAAGCCCGAAGAAGTCAAGCAAGAAGAAAGAGAAAATGTAAATCGTTTGTTGAAAAAGTCAAGTGCTGGTAGGTTTGCTAATTTTAATAAACCTAAATCGTATATTCAAAAAAAATGTTTTCGTTGCGGAAATACAGGTAATTAAGCGAAAAATCTTAATTTTCTGGCAAGAAACCGTAAATGTTTTAAATGCAATAAAATGGGACATTATGCGCGATGCTGTAAAACAAAATTAATGCTGAATAAAAATAAAGGCCCGTTTCCACTACGAGCGTGGAAAAGAGCATTCTTTGTTTCTTTTATTGATCTTCGATTGAAGCGAGCGGTTAAAATTGAAGCGAGCGCAAAAAAAATCAATAAAACAAACAAAGAATGCTATTTTCCACGCTCGTAGTGGAAACGGGCCTTTAAAGAATTTAATTCGAAATGTCAAAGCGTAAAACAACTTTGCAATTGGGGGAAGTCCCTAACGAATGAATCGGTTTTGTTTTTGCTTTAAAGTTTCAAGTTTCAAGTTTATTTATTCTTCCAACACTTTATAAGTTCAATAAACACATGTCACATTTGTTGATTTGACAAAAAAAAGAAAAAAGAAAACAATCAAAAAAGATATGACATAAGTGTCAAACAATTGAAACAGCGAAAGATCATTTGATCACCAAGTCCAGCTGCCTCAGAGGTGTTTATTATTTTAGATTGACTGAATCATTAAGTTTTTTGTTTAGGTTCATAAAAAAAAAAAAAAAAAAAAAAAAAATTTAAGAACATAAAAAAAAGGAAAAAAAAGAAAAAGAGAAACACAAGAAATATACAAAAATTTAATTACCAAAAAAAAAAAAAAAGATAAAATTGAGCATAAATCATTTGCGTGCAGGTCAAGGATTATCATTATTTTATATTTTTTAAACACTTTAATAATTAACCTGAAAAAAAAGTGTCGTGCCTCAAAATTGCAGTAAAGTTAGGAAAGCGCCATCTGATAACAGAAAACAACTACAGTTAACAAATTGCAGAGAATGTTTATTCTTATTATCATTGATTTACAATTTTCATTGATTATTAATTTTTCCTTTTCCTCTTTAAAATTATATTAGTATAATTCTTTTACACAAGAATGTACTATACAGCAAGTGAACATTTGATTATAATGCATACACTAATATATATATATTGTAAACTATGATGTGCTCTAAAATGTAGATGAAGCTAGATGATTTTTTAATTTTTTAGAAAAATTTTTGTAGGAAAATTTTTTTATGTTTTCTGGGATTTCTAACCACAATTTAGCTCCTGTATAACTAATAAGTTTTTGGCTTTGTTGCAATCGATATCGCGGTAAAAAATAGTTTTGTTGTTTAGAGAGCCTAGTAGGGTAGCTATGTATTGATTGTATTGATGTAAAGTATTTAATAAAAGACGTTGGGAGTTGATTGGCATTATAGCGAAACATGAATTTTCCGATTTCTAATTTGTATATTTGTTCAATGTTTAGTAAGTTAGTTTAAAAATTCTCTTTTTCTTGAATCATTTTAATAATTCTATTATGTACCTTGTTGAGTGGTGACAAGTTGGTTTTGTTTGCATTTCCCCAAGCTAATATGCCATATTGTAATTGTGAGTATGCCATGCAGTAATAAACATTTAGTAGAGTTTTGGAATTTACTAGTGGTTTTATAGTTCTGAGAATTCCACAAACTTGTGCTAATTTCTTACAAAGAAGTTGAATATGATTTGTCCATTTTAATTTTTCATCCAGCACTACTCCTAAGTATTTAAAGGATTTTACCTGCTCTAGTTTAATTGAATTTGTCAATGAAATTTGGAAGGTAATATTGTCATCAATTTTTTTATTAGAAGGTTTAAAAAGCATATATTTGCATTTGTCGTAATTTAGCTTCAGTTTGTTTAAATTCATCCATTGGGAAACTTTATTTATTTCCATATTTACTTTTTTGTTTAAAAGTTTCAGATTAGAGTCAGTCATAATTAAACAAGTGTCATCTGCAAATAATCTTGTCGAAAAGTTAGAGATTAGTGGGAGATCATTTATATAAATCAAAAATAGTAGAGGACCTAATGTTGAACCTTGAGGAACCCCTGTATTTAATACATTTGGCTGAGATATGATGTTGTGTAAGACAGTAAATTGTGTTCTGTTTGTTAGATAATCAGATAATAATTCATGCATGTTTCCTCTTATGCCATATTTGTGTAATTTGTTGAGTAGAATTGAGTGATTGACAGTGTCAAATGCTTTTTTTAAATCCAAAAAGACTGCACAAGTATACTTTTTTTGCTCAATACTGTGTAAAATCTTATTGTAAATGTCTGTTACAGCTAAAGTTGTAGAATGTCCTTGTTGGAACCCAAATTGGTCATGGCTTAGAATATTTTTAGAAGTAAAGTATTTATAAAGTCTTTTGTATATACATTTTTCAAAAATTTTTGAAAATGAAGATAGTATAGAAATGGGACGATAGTTGGTTGTTAAAGAATGAGATCCATTTTTGTGTATAGGTACTATTTTAGCTGTTTTTAATTGTTGGGGAAATTTTCCTAATCTTATATGATTATTAAAGATTTCAGCAAGGAATGGAGAAATGATGTCACCAACATATTTGAGAAATTTATTCTTAATTTTGTCAATTCCAGGTGATTTTTTATTGTCCAGTTTACCAATTTGAATCATAATTTCATTGGATGTAATAGGAGTAAAGAAAAAGGATTTCTTGTGTTGTGAAATTATGGAACTTGGATTATTTGATGTTGTACATAGAGGAATAGTTTTACTAATATTTTGTCCAATATTAGAGAAAAAGTTATTAAATTCATTGCAAATTTCTTGTTGCTCAGTTATTTGGTTGCCTTTTTGGTCAACAATTTTTGTGGGTGTATCAGAGTTTTTAATTGTTTTCTACCAATTACTTCATTTACAACTTTCCATTGTTTACGAATATCATTTTTTGTTGTCTCAAGTTTTTCGGTATAATAAGAGATTTTTGCAGCATTTTTAATTTTTGTAAGTTTGTTAGAATATTGTTTATATTTTTTAATTAATAGAGAATCACATGATTTGTAGCATTTTTTAAACATTTTATTTTTAGTTTTAATTGATTTGATAATACCAGATGTTAACCATGGTTTATTTATGAATCTTAAATCTTTGCGGGAGGATTGCCTTAAAGGTGCATGGGAATTCAGAAGATTACAGAAAATTTCAGCAAAATTTTGATAGAGAAAATTTTGGTTGTCATGTAATGTTTTAATGTAACTTTTATTGAGTTTCTCAAACATTTCTTCTCTGTATGTGTCAATGTTAAAATTTTTTATGTCCCTGTACACGTGGTTTTGCTGTTTTTGTGTAATAATGTCTTTAAATACAATATAAACTGGAAGATGATCTGATACTTCGTATATAAGAATTCCAACTGGTACATTGTTAAGTAAGTTGTTAGTGTAGATATGATCAATAAGTGTGGCTGAGGTGTTTGTTAATCTTGTAGGTTTATCAATAGCTAAGACAGCCCCTGCACTGTATAGTTCATTCATATAGTTACTAGTTTGAATATTGCTTTCCCATTTTAAAAGATCAATATTGATGTCCCCACAAATAGTATATTTATAAGAAGAAATAGCTTTTAGTACGCTACATAATTTATCTTGAAATAAATCAACATTACAATAGGAATGTCTGTAAATAACCGAAATAATCATATTTTTTTTGTTTGGAGGGGTGATAATTTCAATCCATAAATTTTCGCACCCTTCTAAGTCAATAAATAGATCTTCTCTTATTAAATATTTTATGTTGCTATGTACATATAATCCCACTCCTCCAGCCTGAGTAATTGAATCGTTATGTAGGAATGAGTAGTTATTTAGGTTCACATTGCATACTTTGCTTGATTTCAGTTTGGTTTCTGAAATAGCTATTATTTTGGGCAATGCATTACAGCAAAATAAAAAATCTTTGATTTTATGAAGATTTTTAGGTAAGGATCTCATGTTAAAATGTATTAAACTTAAATCAAATTCAGATTTATTTTGCTTAAGTAATTCACTGAATGAATGCAAGCTTGTATAGTTGCAGTGGTTTTGTACATATTCATGGTTGTAGATGTTATCTGATACTTCAAGATTGGCAAATTTTACATTATCAATTAATTGTACCAAATTAGAATCAATATCTTTGAACATATTAATAAAATCACAATCACTTAAGCTGGTGAATGGAAATACATGCACATAGCAAACTTTACAGTAAAATATCATTGTGTCAGACATAGAGCAACTGTTTTTTTTAGGATTTAAATCTGTGCATTTGTAATGAAATTTATTTTGGCAATTGTCACATTCTATGCAATTTTGGTTTTTACGACATCTTTTTTTACAGACCGTACATGTTGGTGCTAATATTTTTGTCATCTGGATTACGAATCACATTGAGATTATATATGCTGCACAATAATAATATATGTATGGCAAAGTAAAAATAGCACTTACTAATAGCGTTCTTCAGTCATTTAATATTTTGTAAGTCTTCATCAGTTCTGATGATGAAAGTTTGAGTATTATCATCTTTTTTTGTGAAAATGGTTCCATTTTTGGTCCAGATGTATTTCCATTGATGTTCTTTTTTCAGTTTGTTTGCTTCAAAGAACAGAGATTTTGTTTGGGGATTTAAATTTTCATTAATGTAAAAATGGTGTGAGCTATTAAATCCAAGATCTTTGACAGTAAATTTGTATGCTTTTTTGCGATTTTCAAAAATGCTATTTCTTGTTTCTCTTGTTTTGAATCAGACAATAATTGATCGGTTTTCTTTGAAGTTACTTTTGTCTTTTGTTTCTCTACCAAGTCTATGAACGAGATCTAAATCTTCCATCTTTATATTATCTTTGACTTTTTGAAGAACATCGACAGCAATTTTTTTAATATTTTCATTTGGGATATATGGAATCCCTTGTATTTCCAAATTCTGTCTTCTTCCATATAAATCAAGGTTATTAACCTGTTTTTCTAGAAGAGATACTTTATCCAGAATTTCAATATTTTCTTTCTTTATTATCTCATAGTCTTGCTTCATTGTTTCAAAATTTTGATTCAATAAGTTCATTGAATTTTTGATATCCTTTAGTTCCTTAAGAATTGCTTCAATTTTTGCCATTGTATTATAAAATTTAGAAAAATTTTTAATTATTTTTAAAACTTATTCAAGCCTTATTCAAATAGAATGCAAGAAATCAAATTGAAAGAGGAAAATATTTATTAGTGATGTGGAAGTAGAAATGCTTATTGATTCGGGAGCAACATGCAATGTTTTAGACCGACAATTGTGGGAATTTTTAAAAAAGAATTCGATTAAATGTAAATGTTACTTTACCGAGAAGAAAATTTATGCTAATGAAAGTAAAGAACCGCTAAAGCTAACGGAAGGTTTTAAAGCAAAAGTATCCTTTCATAATAAAGTGATTGACAATGTCGATTTTCTTGTTTTGGAAGGAGAAGGGGAACCAATATTAGGTACAGACACGCTAACAAAATTAAGAATTTTGAAAACTGAACCTGAAATTAACAATTTAGTTAAAGATGATTTTACGGCTAAAATAGTAGATCGGTATAAAAGTTTATTTAAATGGATAGGTAAACTGAAAGATTTTCAATTAAAAATCCCAATTAACTCATCTAGGTATGTCAAACTGCACATCGGATGCTGTATCATCTACGTGATAAATTGTCACAAAAACTGAAAGAATTAGAAAAACTTGATATCATTGAAAAGACAACTGGTCTGACACATTGGGTATCACCTGTAATTGTTATGCCAAAGTCTGATGGAGATATTCGTTTATGTGTTGACATGAGAAGAGCAAACTTAGCTGTAAAAAAAGAAAGACACCCTATTCCAACCATTGAAGAGTTACTCCAAGAGATGAACCAAAGTAAAATATTTAGTAAGCTAGACGTGAAATGGGCTTATCATCAAATTGAATGAGACCCAAAGTCGAGAGATATAAAAACTTTTGCAACTCATGAAGGATTATTCAGATACAAGAGATTAATGTTTGGAGTAAGCTGTGCTCCAGAGATGTACCAGAGATCAATGCAACAAACCTTGGCAGGATGAAACATCCTTGATGACATCATTGTATTGGAGTTGGATTGTGGGTCACAGAAAATTCAGGTCTTTTCAAGAAGTCGCAGTAATCAATTTTTTTTGGTGAAACTAACCTGGAATCATTGTTACAGCACTACGATGGAATAAAAAAAAAACAAGAAGAAAAGCATCTCTTTAAAAAACCATAGTAACCACAGGGAGGATCTGGTTAGTTTCACAAACAAAAGTTGCTTACAGTGACTACTTAAAGAGACCTGAAAATTCTTGGATTCAGATCAAAGTAGAATAGAGCCTGGCTTGACTTGGACCCCAAAAAAAGTGTTTTTGCCCATCTCTGCAACATACCATGGTAGTATTTGGGGGTCTCTTCAAGAAGTCATTGTAAACAATTTGTTTGTAAGACTAACCTAGAACCCCCCCCTACAGCATCAGGAGGAAATAAAAAGAAAAGCAAGAGGAAAAGGATCTGTGCAAGAAGCAATAGTAACCATAAGGGGATCCATGTTAGTTTCATGGACAAAAATTGTGGTGACTTCTTGAAGAGACCTGTATTTTGCTGCTAAGCAACAGTATTTAAAGTTTGTAGTAAGCTTATAGACATGATAATCCTTCAAATTGAAAGCAAATTTCCTATTAGAAATTTAATCCTACTTGAAAAAAATATGACTGGTCTTTAATGCTTCATATTTTATGTTTTTAAGTATGGCTTGACTGTAAAAGTGTTAAAAATTATATTGTTTTATGATTTTATTTAATGCATTTATTGAGGTCATTCTCACATATTTTCAATGCATTTGATATTAACTTTTGGTATATTAGTTCTTTGTTCTAAAAAATTGAAACTTCCTACAAAACTGGTGCAGAACAATGATCCATACATTTTTGTCTTGAACTTTTAGCTATAAATATATCAATGCCTTATTTCACACCCAATTAATCAGTAATTTTTAAAGAAGATTTTATTAACTCTGAAATATAATTAACATTTTGATCCAAAAATTAAATTTTTTTTTATCAGTTGTACTTTTAAGTTTATAAATGCTTAGAAGTTAAAATGTGATTTTGTTACAAATTGCTAATTATTACAATTGTATTTTTCGTTTTAGTTTAAATGCAGTTTTAACTTATTGACATTGTCCAAATAAATATATATAGAAATATATTATGTTAAAATCTCTCATGGTAGTGAATCTTTTGTTGAGTTGTTATACAATTTCTTTTTGTCTAAAACAAAATCAAGAAGATTGGGTGGATCCTCATGATGTGTTGTCATTTAACCCTGTTTTGAAAAAAAACATTCAATCATCAATAACTGAAAAAGTAACTGAAAAAGTAAGTAAGTATTTTAGTAATCATTAGTATATTTACTGTGGTTGTGGTAATAATGTAAGAGAAATCATTATGTTGATATTTAAAGCATTATAATTATTTCAATTCACTAAATAGCTATATCATTTATCACATTGCTAAATGGTTAAATTTTTGTGACAAGTTTTTTGTTTTCTATTTTAATTATTAAAGGTGACACTGGAGGTTACCAATAAAAAAAGTGATTTAAACATTTAGAATATCAATGTAAAAGATTTTCGACAATGTCCAAAGCATTCCATTTGCTCAAGTCATATCAATGAAAAACAAAACCATTTTTCCAGTATTGAAAAAGGTATTCTACAGTACATATTTATTTCTAATTAATGAAAAATTGCATTTAAAACAATAAAGGGTCTTCAACTTTTACATGTAATACAAATCATTTTAAAAAAACTCACATGAAATTTATTTTAAAATTGTTTGTTTTTTATTATTTTTATGATGTGTTTTGCATTGTTGTATAATTTGATTTTTACAATTAGATTTTTTAAAAAATGTTTTAAGTTTTTTTTTTCTACAAATTGTGTTTTATTTTTTTATTTCTGCATGTTTTCATGTGAGGAGGATAAATATAGAGGTAAAAAAAATGCATGAAAGAAAATAAAATTAGGCAAAGCATCTGGACCAGAGGTAAGCATGGAAAGGATAAATGCAAGTGAGAAAGTTGGAAATGATATGATGATGAAACTTTGTCAGAGAGTACTTGATGGAAAAGGAGTATTAGAAGATTGGAATACTAGTGTGATGGTGCCAATCTACAAGGGAAAAGGAGATGTCAGAAACTGCAGTGTATATAGAGCAGTGAAGTTATTGGAGCATGGAAGATCGTTGAAAGGGTATTGGAGAAAAGGATTAAGAGCATTGGTGGAGGTGGATGATATGCAATTTGGCTTTATGCCAGGAAGAGGGACAATAGATGCTCTTTTTATAGTGAAAAGAATGCAAGAGGCATACAGGAAGAAGGATAAAAAATTGTACATGTGTTTTGTGAATTTAGAGAAGGCCTTTGAATGAGTTCCAAGAAGAATAATTCAATGAACGCTGAGGAAGAAAGGACTACCAAAGATTTTGGTAAAAGCAGGGATGAGTTTGCATGAGGGTTCAAAGACAAAGGTTAAAGTTGGATGTGAATTCTCAGAAGAATTTTATGTAGTGGTTGGTGTATATGAGGCATTTATTTTATCACCTTTATTGTTTGCAATTGTGATGGATGTTGTGACAGAGAATGCAAGAGAAAGCCTAGTGGAAGAGATTTTGTATGCAGATAATTTGGCACTGATGAGTGAAATGATGGAGGGTCTGGAGGAAAGGTTTCTACAATGGAGAAGTGCATTGGAGAGCAAGGGACTGAAAGTTAATTTTGAAAAGACAAAGTTGATGGTGTGTGGGTCAGAGAGTGAAGTCATATGGAGTAGAATAGACTCATGTGGAATATGTGGCAAAAGAGTGACTATAAACTCAGTGCTATGTACAAAATGTGACCAATAGATTCATGGAAGGTGTTCCAAGTTGAAAAAAGTAACTCCAAGTGCAAAAAAATTTTTTGTTTGTAATAAGTGTGTTAAAGTGACTATTGGTACAGAAGTGCAACAGGTGGTAATGTGTGATGAAGTAAAAAATAGTGAAGGGATTTTGCTATCTTGTTGATAGGTTGAATGCCAGTGGAGGATGTGAAGCTGCAGTGACTACAAGAACAAGAGTAGGATGGAAAAAATTAGAGAGTGTTTGGAAAAAGATTCTCTTTGCAGATGAAAGGAAAGGTATATAAAAGCTATATGAGATCAGCTATGTTATGCACTTAATGTGAGCTAATTATCTTTACTGCTGAATCCTAAAATTTGTATATAACATATAACTTTAAGTTGGTTTTGGACAAGCATTTGACTTAAAATGCAATTTTGCTTTTAAAATGTCAAAAAAGTAATTGAAGTTGTTAAAGTTGACAGTTGTGGTAACGAAATAGAGAAATTCTTAAGTAATTGTTTATCCTTTATTCATGAGATCAAATGTTGTAATATATTTACCAAGTTTCATTAGTTGGTTTTTTAAACCTAAAAACGTGTTGTGATAAGTTTGGCACATCTTGAAGATATATTTTCATGTAATTTAACATTTAACCCATTTCAGCTTAGCAGTACATATATGGCACAGTACTTCATATAAAGTCGTTTTTCTTCCAACATAAAAATTTTGTATTTGGATGTGCTTAGTAGTACATATATGGCACATCGTGTTGTAGCAATACTATTGCAGGGACATGTAAGCTAATGCATTTTTCTAATCAATTATGTTGAGCCAACATCAGAAAAATTTATAAATTGAAATTATTTTACAAAAAATTAATTTAGGCAGAAATGGGTTAATTGTCCAAACTCATTGTTTTTAGTTTTAACTTGAGCTATATTTTATGATTTTAGATTTTCTATTTATAAAGCGTTTTCTCACCTTTTACACCAGAAAAATAAAAAAAGTTTGGTTGGTATGTGTGGTATTATTTAATATATTAGTAATGAAATAGAGTATTTTACCAATAAAAATCTATTGTTGAAATGATAACTTATTGTTTTATCTGTAAAGTTATTGAAAAAGAGAACTTGCCAATAAGCTAAAAATTTGATTAAATTCTGTTCCATAAGTAAATCAAAAATAGAAAACTAATTAATATTTATAAATAAATCATGTTTTACTAATTTTTGCAATAGGTACAATAAAACTGTATGTCTTAGAAAATCATGATTTTAAAGCACATGCAAATGCAATATAATAATTTTTAAATATGCAGTAATAAATGTCATACCAGTAGTTTGTTTACACTAATACGGTGTATGCTGTATTTCGATAATTACTTAACAAACGTATTTTAGCCTGGTGATGATGTACAATATCAAGTTACTGTTCAAGTTTCAAAGGAAGCGTGGACCATTTTTGATCAGTTTAATGCTGGTTCTAATCAAGTTTCATTACCGGTTTGTACAACAATTAAGCAACTATTTATCATATGTTTTTAAAATTTAGAACATACATAGAATTGTATATGTGTTTTGAAAAATATTGAATTGAAATACACTTTTAAACATACATGCTGTTATGGAAATCATTAGTGGGTTTACAATATACAAATATAATGTATATAACAATGTGCTCAAATTATTATACTGTATATGTACAGAAAATGACACTTCTAAGCACCTAGTTTGCATTTATTTAAATAGCTACTGTTTAAGTTGTATTAGTTGTTATTCATTCTGTCATTGCAAACACAAGCTATTAAAACACCATCACATTCACCCTTCCTTGGAGTCTAACTCAGACTTTCTGTGTTGAAGGCAAAAGGCTAACCATTAGACTCAATACCTAAAAGTTGCAAAATCTACAGAGCCTTGATATTATGACAAAATCATATAATGATCACCTATATATAATTTTGGGAGAGAATCACATCCATACAATAGTCGTACTCAAAAACAACAAATTTATACCCAAAAAGTACATTAAGCGAACATAAATGTTTTCGGCCTCAATCAGCTTTTACCATACCAATAAAGTGAAATAAAGAAATCAAGTTCTAAGTTTTAGCTTTATTTCACTTCATTCGTCTGATAATCATATCTAAAAATGAAAAACGATAAAAAATAACTGCCTAGCGCTTCTAGTTTCTGAATCAATGTTAAATTCAAGTCACTGGAGATATAAACCACTAACTTCTATCAAAATCTTAGAATTAATGTTCAACTGCACTAACATAACTATATGTTTAAGGAAATACTTCAGCATCTGGAAAAAACTTTTGTACAATTTTCTGTTGCGGGAAGGAACCAAGAGCCCAGCTGGAAATGGAAGTTCAAGGATTACTTTCATGTAACTTTAAACGATGCTTGTATGGTATGTTTTATTTCTACCGTTGAATATTTCACTACCATTTGTTGTTTATTACTTTTTTCGTTTTCTCAGGTGTTTGCTCTATTGCTTTTGTTGTTTGCAATTCTCACCACAGAAATTTTAAGTAAAGTGTCTTGGACAAAGCAATTTGCTCGTCTTGTATGTCTCATGTTCTTTTTCAGTTATTTATGGACTTACGCTCGTCAATATCAAGTAACTTCTGATTTATTTTTTGATAAAGTTGCAGCAGTGATGTTGATAATTTGAGTGCTTCTGTTACGGACAATTCACTAACGGTGTCTTTTTCAAAAACAATTGGTGCTACTTTGGTGCGTGATCTTATTTTAATCTCCATCTTCGAAATTTACTTAATCTTGCTCGGATAGCTGAACAATATGGTCAATCTCACCATGTACATGAGGTCACTTGTCAAAAGCAGGTCGCAGGCCAAAGTAACGACACCTGCCTTACCTTTCATTCTACTAGTAAACATAACAAGCTTGCGGTACACATGCACACAAAATGCCCCTACCGACCTAATCATTTACGCGGAATTGTTGTTAGGAGCCGTTGGCAACACTGTGTCAGATTAGTTTCTTTCGGGAATCGAACTTAGATCAAAAGTTTCATTTCGTGGTTGCAATGTAATTACTTCTATCATATTTATCAATCAGGTTTTTTGATTTAACGTTTTGTAGAGCATTATTTTCATTGCCATTTTGACGATGATGATAACATGCATGGCAACTTTATTTTAGGAAGCAGTAGCTAAACACAAAGCCTCGTTTGTTGGTGTTCCGGATTATTGCAAAAACTCTGAACATCAAATGAATATGGTGGAGGAAATTTCTTACATTTTTCAAAATATGTTCAGGTAAAACGTTTGTCTTTGTCATTATCATTACTTTTTTTTATTTTTATCACATTATTAATGCTACATAGGATTAACCAACGAGTTATTTCTAAGTTCAAGTTGCGCCATAATTTGACAACATAGTACAACAATACACAAAATACTGCAGGGCTTTACAAGTTAAGCTGCATCTAGCGCAGCGAAAGATCGAATCGAACTGACCCAAATTCTTATGCTATGTACCTGGCCAGCAATCAAGTCAGATACACAGCATCAGAAGTTTTGAAGTTTGCCATTATTGATTTGACTTGTTCTCGTTTTTTTGCTGATTGTGACTAATTATCAGGTTGAGAAATACGTTCGTAGCGTTTTTATTAAAGATTTTTGTTTAAACAAAAATGAAAAGTTATGGCTATAAATTAATAAATTATGTATTTTCCGTTGCTGTTTACGACCTCCTCCCACCTCTCGACCAATTTGTCGATGCCGTTCTGCCAAAAATCCCCGGGTCTGGTATCGAAGAATTTGTTGAGCCAGTTTTTAAGGTCCTCTTCAGTGTCAAAGGTAACGCCCCTCATATGGTTCGACAAAGAGCGGAAAAGATAGTAATCCATGGGTGCAAGGTCCGGAGAATACGGCGGATGCTGAAGGACCTCTCATTCGAGCGCTTGGAGTGCGGCTTTGACAACTTGTGCAACGTGAGGTCTGGCGTTGTCAAGAAGTATGGTTTGGCCTTGTCGATGGGGTCTTTTCAGTTAAATAGCCTCATTCATGCGATGTAGCTGGGCTATGTAGAGCTTCTTGTTGACCGTGGCATTCCTTTCGAGCATTTTCTAGTGCACCATGCCCTCTCAGTCCCACCTAACGCAGATCATGGTCTTTCTTGGATGGAGGTCAGGCTTAATTCTCGGTTTTGCCTTATCTCCAGGAACCACCCATTCCTTTCTTTGCTTCATATTTATATATAGGCACCATTTCTCATCTCCCGTGACGATTCGGTACAAAAAGCACTGTTTGTGACCGCGTGTTGCTCGATGGCGGGCGAGATGTTGAGAAGCAATTTGAAGGCGCTTTTCTTTGTTGTTTTCGCTAAGTTCATGAGGCACCCAGACTCCGAATTTTTCGGCAAATCCCATTGAATGAAGATAATTGAGAATCGTTTTTTGATCGCAGTTCATTTTTCGGCCGCGACTTTCCTCCTTTAAAAGTGTTTTGAAATGGTCTTCGTCAAATTCAGAAGGTCTTCCGCTGTGGGGCGTGTCGTCGATGTCAAAATTGTCGTTTTTGAACTTCACAAACCATTTTCTTGCCGTAGATTTGCCAATGACACCTTCCCCATATACCATAAACGTTTGAAAACCACTGGTGTAGACGAACTAACCGTTTTCATTCTTTGGAGCAAGCATCTCCGAAATTGATCCTTGGTTGGAAAGCAATCCCGTATACCACGCATGTATCCCGGGTTGCTTTAGCAGCTTTTTGGCCTCGATGAAAAGCGAAGAATAGCAGGTGTCAAAAATGTCGCTTTTTACCCCTTGGATATTCCATATGTAAGCCTCACAAATAATAAAATCTCAAAATACTCAAAAAGACGATCAGCACAGTCTTTTACGGTAGAAAGAGCTCTATCGAATAAATATATACATTTTGCCAAGTAGTAAAAAATCATTGTAAAATAAAAGAAAATATAAAAAAGCTACGAACATATCCTCAACCCAATATGTTGTGGAGCTTTTGATCTTGACACGAAGGTCTGGGTTCGTTTCCCCCACCGCTCGATCTGACACAGTGTTGCCAACTGTTTCCCACCGTTGCACCCCCGACTGTAAAATGCACGTGTGAGTAAAAAATTCTAAAATTAACCGTGCATATTACTCATGCGATTGGAATTGAAATACTGTAAGCCGCTCTGTTCCAAAGTTTGCATTGGTTGTTTTTTTCATTTTTATTATACACAGCAAAAAACGTATTACGTAAATTTGTTTTAAGTGTATGCATTGTATGATAATTTTTGTCGGGAAAGTTCAGCCAATAAAAAATTGTAACAATTAAAAATTTTTATTTACTAAAAAAATTTTGTTGTACAGTAAACGACAGAAACAACAATAAAAAACTAAATAAACTAGCTTCGCTGAGCAATCACAATCAAAGATATTTCCCCCAAATTCGTAAATAGTTATACTAAAAGATTTGGTCGGTCCAACCATCGTGCAGCCATCGTGATTAACTTAGCGCTTGCAACCAACGTGTTCGCACAAAAATATGATGAGATAGAAGCATCAAACACCTTACTTGCTGTACCTCCATTTTTTTGTCTTGGTTATAGTTCGAGACTCCGAAATCGTTGAGTTTACGGACACTAATTTATTATTACTGAACGGCACTCTTTATGAAATAAGATTATTAATCGAACTTTGCTTTTTGATCAGCTGTTCAGCAATACTTCGTATCGATTTTGATGGTTTCCATCAATAACATAATCTACAACTGGTTAATTTTTTTAAAATATTCTCACTTTTTATTTTAAAGCCACAGTATTGATATCGACGTGTAAAGTCCCCGACATTATTTTTTTAATACTTTCAAAATCAATCTTTCTCATTGTAATAACAAAATAAAGGTAAAGAAAAAATCAAAAAAATAATGTCTGAATAAGGTTTGACGACTAACTAATGGTTATTCGGCTTTATTTTTAGCACGAAAAAGGATCCATGTGCAAGTTATCACGAATCTTACCTGATAAAACCAATTTTTACGATTTCACCGATCAAGGTAAGATTAAAGCTCGTTTTTTATTTTTCATTTTTATTTATCTCGATATTTATTCTACTGACTGGCAGGAAAACAACCGAGGCGCTAATAGATAGAGCAAGCAATTACCCTGACCTGCTTCCGGAGATGCCAAGATATTGCTGTCCGCTTGTAATTTTTTAGTTTAAAAGATGTGACTGAAATTTAGAACTGCTTGTTAAGATCACCAAGCAGGGGAAAGTACCGTAAAGTGTCTTTCCCATGAACACAACAGAATGGCACAAGCGGGTTTTAAACCGTGGCCATGTTGATCACCAGCACGAAAACCTTTAACCACTCGACCACGCTTCCACCACGTTTTCACCACGAGTGTGGAATGGAGTGATCTTTGTTTCTTTTACTGATTTTTTTGCTTCACTTAGCGGTCGCTTTGATCTTAAAAAAATCAATGAAACAAACAAAGAATGCTCCATTCCACGCTCGTAGTGAAAGCGAGCCCTGAAGGCGATGTGATTTTCCACAACATTTCAAAACTTATACAAATTTATATTATTTTTTAACAACGGTTGCATCGCTATTTTATTCATTCATTCAGTCATTATTCATTGACTTCTTTCCAACTTCTATCGAGTATAAAAATGATCAAGTGTAAATATTATTCGATTTATTAATCGTGGTTTTCTCTCCACAAGTTGTTATGACTGTTGAATGTCAATTGCTCTTCGGTATATTCAAAATTCCTCTCTACCCATTAAGGCACTGAATTAACACGAAGTGCGGTTTATTCCGAGGCGTCACCCCCCAGCTTGATAAAGAGCCGATCTCCCATTTGCACATCCTGAAATGATGTTTCGCGCTTGTTCGAAAGCAACTAAATTTGAGCTGAACTAAGTTTGAGCTTGAATTTATCGCTTTGGTCCAAAGCATACTTTTTCTTATATAGAAAACCATTCAAATTGAATATATGAAAAACACAGGCCTAATGATATTTTTTCATTAAACTGACCGTATTATGTTCTATTTACAAATTATTGCAATTTTTGCATATTAATTTTAGCTACCTTCACTTATCAACAAAATAATATTAATATACTTTTCGTTAGTAATTTTTCTCAAACTGTTTGAAAATTATTATCTATGCATTTTTTAAAATATTTTATTAATTGGAATTTGTTTTACCATATAAATATTTTGCTGTGCTAAAAACCAAAATCTTACCGACTTTGTCCCAACAAATAAATAAAATCTGTGTCAACACTTGAAATCAATCAAAAAAACACTGAAGTTTGTGCTTGTGCGTTGTTAAATGCCAAGAATAAAATGAATGTTGTTGTTATAGGTTTTGGCTGCGACTCTGTCCGAGTTTCTGCTCGAGCCATTTGGGCACATGGGGTCAACTTTCAGTGTGACGTTTCGAAACATGTTCTCGGAGCTGCCCGTCCAGTTGTGGATACCTGCCTTTATATTCGTCATTGTCGTCATGGTGGGCTTTCTGATGTTTATCTCAGGTAGTAGAAAGGTTGGAAGTTTTTTTTAGCTGATTTGAAATTAGTTTTTTGTTATTCGATCTGACGGACAATTGAAATTTTGACTTAATTGGACAAGAAAATATTATAAACGTTGCATAATTAAGCACAAAACGCCAAATCTTCTACTAGTAACTGATTGTGTTCATGAAAACACGGTTTTTGCACGTTGTTCATTTACTCGTTCTTTCTAGCAAGACGTTTGCACTGACATATTGCTACATTTTCTTTTGCTTTTGTAAAGACTTTTCATTATTGAATTTAAGAGTTTTTGAATAATGATTTCTTTTTGACTGCGTTGTTTATTTTTGTAAATTGAGAAGATGATTTTGGATTACAATAAAATTTTGGTCAACGATTTGTTTTATAAAAATATTTCAACAAACAACCGTAATTTATTTTAGTTTGTCTCGGGTATTCATGGAACCTGAATTTACCATTTTGGAGCGGATTCGAGATTCTTCCCTCACAAAACGCCTTGCAAACTCGACATCACGAAGAACTGACGCAAAACTTAAGGTGCGATAGCTTTAATGTTGTTTCGCTTATCTTGACTGCTTTAGTTGGTAACCAGCCACTTTGGTAAAATTTTCTTTGAATTTTTAATCTGCTTTAAACTCTAATTAGACTTTGTGAAAGTTTAAGTTATTAACGAATTGCCGATTTTCGATTTTTAGCACTTGATCTCCATTCAAAATATATTTTGCTCCAGCAACCTACATATTGTAAATAATTAAAAATCGATTTTAATAACTTTCAAACTGTTTTTATTTCGTATTTCACGCGTTTTCTCCGCTGCCGCTGTGCTCCTCAACCAAAATTCTATATCCAATCTTCCTTATCCCGAAAATTCCTCTTTCGATTCTCCTTATCCGAAAAATTCCTCTTCTGATCTTCCTTATCCCAGAAATTCTCCTGATCCTCCATATCCTCAAAACTTTCCAGTAGGCACTTATCACAAACAATTTTCATTCGACCGTTGTTGTACAAAATTGCCATCTAGCAAAAGTCATGCTGCTTTTTCTCGCAGTTTTTCTGTGCCAGCTCCGGAAATTACGTCATCACCAGAGAATTCCAACCAAGGATCAATTTCGGAGATGCTTGCTCCAAAGAATGAAAACGGTTAGTTCGTCTACACCAGTGGTTTTCAAACGTTTCTGCATGTCGAGCCCATTCGATTAAAAAAATTTCTATCGACCCCCACTCTAGTATACACTAATAACTGGCATCCGGGCAGGATAGCGATCGTCATAACAGCGACCGTCAAAATAGCGACTGTGTCAAAACAGCGACTGTAAACGATTTTGGCTAAAATTTTGGATGAATGTTTGGACAAAAATAGGCCTGGCGATGCGGTGATGTTATGACAGTCGCTGTTATGACACAGTCGCTGTTTTGATACAGTCGCTATTCGGACGGTCGCTGTTTTGAGACAGTCGCTATTTTGAAGTCGCTGTTATGACGGTCGCTGCTTTGACAGTTGCTATTATGAACCCGAGCTTAATAACTAGGGCAAGTTTTTATTGACCTATAACATTGAAAAACTTGCTCTTACAAATTATAGAAATTGACTTTTTATTGACCCATAGAGTTTTATTTTTAAAAATAACCAATGAGTAAGACATTCAGTATTTTACTGGTAGGAAAAAATTCTGTGTGAGATTCTAATTCTTAGTGCTAATATCATGGTGTTCAAGAAAAAATTTTGTCCCAGATTCAAGGTGATCCCTAAAAAAAAAAAAGAGGTCATCACTTGAAATCATTCCTTAGTAATGCACTTTTCGTTTTAAAAATGCAGTGATCTCCAAAAAAAGTCTTCCCTTTCAATTTCTCTCAACTTTTATCCTTTTCGTCCTAAAATTGTAGCATTCCCTAAAAAAAAAGATCTTCACCTCGGATCAGCCTCAAATCTCTCTAATTTCCTTATCAATACCATTTCCCATTAAATTCAAAAATTTATACCTCATCGCGCAAAAGTTTGTCATGCAATCCCTAAAAATTTGGTCATGCAGCGCATCACTTGCATGCCTTGACTGCACGCCACTGGTGTCTAAAAACAACAACATAACGTTTTATCACTACAGGAATGAAATCGTATACACTAAAAAATTGACTTTTTATTGACCTTATAACTTTTTCCATACGGCCTTTTTAACAAAAATTTTTTCATTTCTGCACGTTTTCAAGCATTTTGAGGTTGTAATAACGAATTGACTTTATTGACAAAAACTTGCTCTACTAATAGCTAATGTAAATGTAGTATTATAAAGAAGACTTTTTATTTCACTTTCCTGTTACCATTTTTTTTTTCAATGAGATATATGGAGAAACAAGTGAACATAAAAAAAAGTCTTTGCACTAATGGCGATACGTACATTTTTATATTTCTACTTTTCCAAAAAAGACGCCACTGCTTTATTACTGCAGTAGACCTCGTCAGTCTTTCGTTGACTCCCATTCAACCCTTCGAATGTTCCAATGGACTGCTTTGAGAACAACTAGCTTACAGTCTACGCCAGTGACTCTCAACGTGGTCTGCCGAGAATTCCATGGATTCCACTGGTCTGCATCAACTTTGCTGAATTCCAAAAATGCAATCAAGTTTTGCCTATCACATCACGTTTTGTCGCAAAATGAAAAAAAATTTGCAAATATTGCTTTTTAAAGGCATTTTAAAAATTGTGGTCACAAACAATTTCATTGCTTGTTGCATTTAAGAATCAAACTTATTTATCTTGTATCTTATACATTTATAAGTTTCAGCCTAAAATTTAAAATAAGCTACACTGCTATGATCTTCAAGATTTTTGAATTGTTTCGTGCTTTTCACCGTATTCACCAGTTGGGTACTGAATGCCGAGCATAGTTATTGTAATTGTAGCCTACAAGTTATAAGCTCAACAGTCCTAAACCTCCAAGCTGCGATTAGCCTACTATAAAATGGCAGGGTAGGCAGTGCAAGCAGATAGGCAGTGTTACGTTTAAAATTAGAGTTAGGGTTAGAGTTAGTCAGTTTAAAACGGCTGGGGGGCAGGGTGGCAGTGTTACAGTGCTACCCTACCGTTTTTAAGGAATATTTTGCATACCTTGCCTACCCTGCCATTTTAGATTTTTCTAAAACGGCAGGCCAGGCAGTGTTACGGTCAAGGTTAAGGTTGGTCACTCCAAAACGGCAGGGCAGGCAGTGTATGCAAAGTATTCATTAAAAAGAGCAGTGTAGGCAGTGTAACCCTGCCCTGGTTACACTGCCTACCCTTCCGTTTTAGAAGAACCCCCAAGCTATTACATTAGGCCTACATTGGTTCATAACTTGTACAGCATGAAATCTTTAGTCACAGATAACTAGAATATTATATGAAGCTTATTTTTAGAAGTATTTTGAATAAATTTTGTTGTAATTGTTTTAGATTTTTATAAAAGTATTTCTGTGTTGCTTAAATTGTGAACTGCTTTTCTGATATCAATGGGTACAATTTTGTCATCACGAAGAAAGTGCAAGCTTGATCCAAACGTTTTTTGCTATATCTGCGGTTTTTTTACTGTTTCTAAACAAAGGCAAACAATTGCAGACTTTGTGAAAAAAGCATATTTGGCATATTTCAGTTTAAAGTAGGAGATCAAGACAAGAATTGGGCTCCTTACCAGGTTTGCAGAACATGTGTTGAAAATTTAAGGCTGTGGACAAAACAAAAAAGAAAAACTGTTGGGTTTGCAGTTCCTATAGTTTGGAGGGGACAAGCCAATCATGCTGACGATTGTTATTTCTGTATGACTGATGTTGCTGGTTTCAGCTCTAAAAGCAAAGCAACATCAAGTACCCAAACCTTCCGTGAGCAATCCGACCTATACCTCACTCTGCTGATCTTCCTCCACCTTTGTTTACTTCCTTGCCTGAATTAGTCGATGAACCGGTAAGTAGTACATCAGAAAAGAGTTCTTTAGAACACGATTGTTATGAACCATTGGCTGACAACAAATCCCCAATATTGATTACTCAAGCCTTTTTAAATGACTTGGTTCGTGACCTGAACATGCCAAAACAATTTGCAGAACTTCTTGGGTCCAAGTTACAACACAAAAAACCTTCTTGCTCCCAACGCAACATATTCCTGGTACAGGCAAAGAGAAAAAGATTTGATACAACATTTTTTCATGGAGGAAACATTTGTGTTTTGTCGCAATGTTGCCTGTCTTCTTCAAGCCGTCGTCGTCGTTTGAAGGGTATCCACTCCAGGTCAGACACAAACAGGACTGGGGCCGAGGGTTTATCCTTTTACTACCCCAGACTGCTGTACTGCCTGGATCAGATGCTGGCAGTGATGTCATTAAGCCAGCATTGAGTTTCGTCATCCAAAACCGTCAGACCTCGTGCTCCATGTGGTACCTGATGTATAGGGCACGCTGTTAGTACATGGTCTGCGGTTTGCTCAGAGGCGCCACACTCGCAATTCGGTGAAGGAGCGAGACCCCATTTGTGCATGGACGAATGGAATCGCCCCACACCAGTCCACAGGCGGTTGAGCTTAACCCAAGCTGCTCGGGGTAAGCCCATTCCAACAAGCCTGGCACCGGTCTCGGGCACAAAAGCACGGAGCCTGGAAGCATTTTTACAATACTCCGTTTTCCATTTGTGATTTGTCCATTCAGAAGCGCGGATGCCAAGTCTGGCAAGGTTGTCCAAGAGATTCCGCGCACCTGGCACAAACGGGCGTCTGGATCTTAGTCTCACTTGGCGAGTATCTGAGGACCCACTTAAGACCATTCAAGATATGATCGGGGTCCAGAGATCCACGGTAAGCCAAGGAGAGTGTCGCTCCCATTCGGCGAAGCTCAGCTGGCTGGATGCCTGAAAGTACAGGTAGGTGGTCCGTTGGAGTGGGACGCAGGCATCCAGTAACTATACGCAAGGCGTCATTCAAGACACTGTCAATGAGACGAGTGTGAGCACTGCGACACCAGACTGGCGCACAGTACTCAGCTGCTGAGTAGACTAGAGACAAGGTGGCTATACGTAGTGTTTTAGCACCAGCACCCCATCCCGAGCCCACGAGTTGCCTCAGCAGTGTGACGCGCGATGATAGTTTTTTGCGCAATGCCACTAAATGGTGACGAAACGTGAGCGATCTGTCCAGTTTTACCCCAATTCTTCAAGCGATGGCCTGCATATATGACCCAACAGAATGGCGACTTTTTATTGACAGTTCGAAAGCCAGCTTAAAGTCTGTATTGTTGCACAATGGCTATAGATATGCTTCAATACCAATTGTCCACTCCGTTCATCTTAAGGAAACTTACGAAAATATGAAAATGTTATGAACAAAAATAAATATGATGAACATTAATGGATGTTATGTGGAGATTTGAAAGTTTTAAGCATGCTGTTGTGTCAACAAGGGAGTATACCAAATACCCATGCTTTTTGTGTTTATGGGACAGCAGGGCTAAAAATGAACACTGGATTCGTGAGAAATGTTCGAAAAGAAATCAGTTTACAGTTGAAGAAAAGAACGTTGATAATGAAAATTTAGTACCTCCTGACAAGTAATATTACCGCCGCTTCACGTTAAGCTAGATTTAATAAAACAATATGTAAAAAGCTTAGACAAAGGTGGGGAATGCTTTAAGTACATTTGCCAGAAGTTTTCGTTTTTAAGCTATGAAAAAATAAAAGCCGGTGTGTTTGATGGACCAAAGATGCGATAGCTCCTGAAAGACAAAGAGTTCATTAAAACGATGAGCCCAGGGAAGAAAAAGGGTTGAATCGCTTTCAGCCAGGTTCTAAATAACTTTCTGGGCAATAACAAATCTCCAAAATACAAAGAAATTGTTAAAACTCTGCTTGATAACTTTCACAAACTCGGTTGTAACATGAGTGTCAAAGTATATTTTCTACACAGTCATTTAGAATATTTTCCAGAAAATTTGGGAGCTCTGAGTGAGGAGCAAGGTGAGAGGTTTCACCAAGACATTAAAATCATGGAGAAGAAATACCAAGGTCGATGGAATATTAATATGATAGCAGATTACTGTTAGTGTCTCATGAGGGATGGGGAAAATTTTGAACCCTTTTGAAAATTTAAAAAGCGAAAGCTTGTTCCTTAAAGGTGATACAAACTTTGCATGCTCTATTAAAAGTTTTGATACATTAATGATGTATTGCTAACAATATATACAGTATATACTGTGTATAATGAGTTGTCAACTTAAAACGAATTGTAAGTACTTTTAAGTGTACATTTTACGCTAACAAAACAGACTTTGCCGCATTGTGTAATTGAACTTTCTTTCCAGATTTTACTTTAACTTCTTTTATGCAAACTGACTGTAAAAACATGATTTTGCTCTAGATCTACGAAATATTGAAATGCATTTTTCAAAAAAAATTGACGTGATGGGCAAAAACAAATGTGATTTTTGATCTCAGCGCCCCAAAATTAGGCAGAATACGTTTTAATTGTTCAATCAGCAGAAAAATTTTTTTGAATGCAGACCAATCTTTGATAAGATTAAACATAAAAATGGTCCATTGACCTAATTAAAAACCACTACTGTCTACATGAAAGCGAGTGGTTTTTATTTTACGTAAATATCAATATTTTTTTACCGCAGACGAGAATCAAAACGAGAATTCTAACCAAGTGTGAGTATTATATAACTTAAGTACTATATAACGGTATATGAGTAAAGCGGGAAAGTAAACTGTTTGGCGTTCTGTAAAAGTCCTACTCGTGGATTCTTGCCCCACTTAATCGTGCCTGAGTGTATTTCCAGTCGCTTTCTAACGATTTTGTCTCTGGTTCTTTGAACGTGTTTGCTAGTTGGTTCAAGGGTTAGGAAGCTTTTTCTAATGCTTGGTTAGAGATAAATGTTGAAGTTTAAATTTTTCATTGGATTTTAAATTTTAAAAGTTTTTACAGGATTCGCAGAAATTTCAATTTCAAATTCAAGATTTTTTTAATTTTAAATAAAAATATTATTTAAATAAACTGTGATTTATTTAAATTAAATTTGAAAAACTCAGGTTATTGATCTCGATCTTGAAATTTAATGGCAAAATTTTTTAACATTTTATTCATTTGAAGAAGGTAATGTAAGACGAAAGCGTTTAGGTTTCTTTTGGTTTTCATATTTTAATGTGGTATCAATGGATTAGTGTTACAGAATATACATGTAATTGTGGTATGGCTTAAAAATTTTTCACAGTTTTTACGTTAAATTTTAAGTTTTAGCTTTTTACTTGCAGAACAGAAATAGGATTTAAACGGAGTGTTGCAGGAGTTGATCCTCAGATTCTATCATACGAACAAGTTACATTTTCAAGTTCCGAGCAAAACTCTCCGTTACAGAATCCAGTCCATTTCGTCACTGATCAATCCGCACGCCAACGTGCGTTTACTCCAGATAAAGAGTGCAAAACGTTGAAGGGCGCCAACGAGTCATCAAGTATTTTGGATGGCGAAAAACTAAAATCAAAAGTTGAATGACAAACACGGTAGACCAAAAGAAACAATTGGCTGGATTTTTTAAAAAAGTCGACTCAATGACTCTTAAAGTTTTCATTATATCTCGAAATGCTGGCCGTTTCGTTTCAGGTTCAAAATGTTATTTTACCAGGGTATAAACTCGAATTAGCCAGCCAAGTGTAAAGAACACTGTTTTAAATCACCAAAGGTCGGTCATTTACGGCACTTTAAAATCAAAATTTTTGTATCAAACAGAATTTACTGCAATAATAATAACAACCTTTATATGGTTCACACACGCTTATTCAAATCATTGCATCAGGACAAAAGCTTTTAAGGTACTCGATAGTTCTGTAACTAAGTTGATTCAAGTATATTTTTAAATTTTTTTATATTTTGTACGCAAGATAGCTTCATAGAAATATTTATTGCTACTTTTTGCATGTTTTATTTCTGTTCTTTTAGTTTTTTTATTCATAATAACTGAATATACAAGTGTTTAAATAAAATCATTATTTTATTGAACTTATGCCGCTCAACAAAAAGTTCTGTTAAAAGTAGCGTTTTCTTTATAATCTTGATTTAATTTTTTTAAATTTTCGGTCACTATGAAATAGTTCACACAAAAAATTGTTAACATTAGAAAGATCTAGAAAAAGAAGCAGCAGCACAACGTCAGACGTTAGAACATCAATAAGATAATTAAAAAGTGCAAGTGCAAAACGGTAGAAAACATGGCCGCAACACCTTGACCAGTTAAAATATAAGAAATGAGAAAGGAAAAAAGAATTTAATATTACAAGAAAACTAATCAAATAAATTAAAAGATTGTATAACCAGTGCATGACTGGTCTGTGTAATGATGATGAATGGCACAGCTGATCAAGACAGGAATTTAGCTCAACCGAGCAAAGTAAATACAGAAAAACCGTCCATGAAAAGAAACCTCGCCCAGGTCCGGAATTTTTTCTAAATGCATCTGGTAACTGTAAATGTAATCTGCATCTGGTAACATCCGGTAACATCTGGTAACTATAAAAAGATTAATTAAACGGATTTTAATATAAGGAAAGAGCGTAAGAGAAAAATTTAAAGAATTATAATAAGCAAATATTTACAATAGAAAAGATAACAAAAAAAACTATTATGGTAGTCGAAGTTAATGGAGCTAAAAAAAATGAATAACATAGCAATTATAAATAATCAATTTCAATAAAAATAAAATTAAAAAAAACTTTACAACTGAATTCATGAATAAAAAAATACAATTTGTACAAGACCAGCATAATAGCAAAATAAGTAAATTCAATAAAATCATTTGCATTAATAATTGCTTTGCAATTTATATTACAATTTAAAAAAATAAAAAAATAATTGTTAAAATGAAGCAGTGACTCTTTATCGAAATATTGCGAACAAAATTTATCTTGAAAAATGCCTCGACTTTTTTTTTAGCCATTATTGTTAGTATTTTGACGGCAACATTATCGTCATCAAGGTAACAAAAAATCGTCGATTTTAACGACTAGTCATCAATTTTCTTTGACGCCAACGTACGAAAATTTTCGATGTATGATCACGAAATTTTGAAATTTCTGTAGGGAAATGTTCTTCGGAAGAGTAACAACAAAAACTCTGCTGCCCATTAGGTTTTCGCAATAAAGAATCTGTTTGTTCAGGTTAATTTAATTATTCGTCAAATTTAACTCGGTTATTAAAAAAACAATCAAACATTTTCTAAACTAATTCTAGCGGTTATGATTACACAGTTTATACTTAGTTAATCTTTCTTTGACTTGCTTTTGCTGAAGAAACAATAATTTGTAGTTCAAAACATTTAAAACTAACATAGATGAATTCTGTGACGAAAAATAGTTGCCAATAACTATGTTTGATGGCCCCCACTCTTAAAGATTCGAATGATGAATTGAGAGATCTGAACTAATATTCATCATTAATAAAGTTTTTGAAAATCGAATAGATTTGCGGCAAAAAAAATTTTTTGATTTCAATCAAAAAATCGGAAAACACATTTTTATTCGCCTCAAATCTATTCGTAAACAATTTCTTTATTTGCTGACTCATCAAAAATTGGCTTCGAATTTTTTAAAGCGGAGTTTTCATGAAATATGTTTTCGGTTTTCTTCAACGATGTTTTTTTATGGTGAATAAATAATGTATGGTGAAGCATTATACTTTAACGACGCAGAAACCATCTGTCACACTTCATAATAATTTTAATCATAACGATAAGTCAATATGATTCTATTTGAATAAGAATGGAGTAAGGTTATTAAAAACTTTTGTTACCAAGTAAATTTAAATAATATAATTATTATCTTCTTTAATCTAAATTTTGTAAAATTTTGCTCTAAACATTCTGCTATGGAACACTCAGAGGAAATTAAAAAAAGAATGGAGCAAATGGAGGTAAGATTTAATCAATATGAACAGGATTTTAGAAGTAAAAAGTCTTGTTCTCCTGGTGCTGCTGTTTCAAAGAACTTGATCTACTCAAAGAAGAGACAACTAAAGGGCAGTGGAGTGGTCATTACAGAGTCCCTGACGAAACGAAGATTGAAGTTGCTGGAAGCTGCCAAATCTGCCTTTGGACGCTTCTCGGCTTGGTCTATGAAAGGTGACGTGTATGTTTTTCATAATAAAAAACATCTTGTCAATGATTTTGTTGACATTACTAGAATTAAAAACATCTCTACCTATGCTAGTGTCACCACAAAAAATCTCACTAATTACCTAACTAATTAAATATTTTCTTGGTAACAAGTTTAAGGTTTTTAGTTGTATCTGTTTTTAAAGGAAAATCTCAGCTAAATTTTATTTACTTCAACTTTTTTTTTCTTTTTTTTGTAATTTAATTTTTGACACCTGTTGTTTATATTTTTCTGCTTTCTTATTTTATTTTATTTCTAACTGTTTTTGATTGTTTGTTTGTTTCACTTGTTTTAGTGTATACAGTACTTTTTTTTTCTCTTTTTGTGAGTGTTTGAACATAATTTCTGCTAAATTATAATGGTTCACAACAAAACAAAATTTTGTTTTAAATGTAGCCTTAAATTATCAAAAAACAGTCAATATTTTCAATGCCTTGGATGTAACTCATATTATCACTTAATATGCAGATCTCCACAAAATGCTCAATCACAAGTTTCACCTAACTTTTATCTTAAAAACTGGTTGTGTTTGTCTTGTGCCAACTCAATCTTCCCTTTCCAGTCATTAGCAAACAATAAACTTTCTGATCTCTTTAATAAAGGTTTCTTGTCAAAAATCTCTTCTGTAGAATTAAACAATCAATTTTCAAATCAACCAAATAATAGTCTCAACTTTAACAATACTGACAAGAATGATACTTTACTAGACATTTTACTAAACGATACATATTTTACAACTCAAGAAGTAAACCAACCCTTTACTAAAAATGAAAACAAAACGTTTTTTACCATATGCTTTAACATACGATCATTAGTAAATCCCCATAATTTTAACAAACTTGAATGTCTAATCTCAGAATTACAAATAAAACCTGATATAATAGCTATTAATGAAACTTGGGAAAAGCCAAGCTCATCTGGACAATACAAAAACCTAAATGATTACAACTTTATTTCAAACCTTAGACTAAAAAGTAAAGGTGGTGGGGTTGGTATGTACATTAAAAATACATTAGTCTTTTCATTATGTTTTGAATTGTCAATAATGAAAGAAAAAGTTTTTGAGTCTTTGTTTATAAAATTCCACTTCAAAAATAAATCAATATTTTGCGGTACAGTTTACAGGCCTCCTAGACAAGATAAAAATTCAATAGATTCTTTTAATAATTCTCTTCACTATGTAGTAAACAAAGCAAACAAAACAAAAAACAAATGTATCATTTCAGGAGATTTTAACTTTAATTTACTAGATTCGTTAGATCATCACACAGATGCTTTTGTAGAAACGATGTTCAGCGTTAACTATTATCCTTTAATTAACAAACCAACAAGAATTACTGAAAAAAACACCACATTTGGACAAATTTCACCAACACAAAAATTTCCAGTGGCATTATTGTTCACCCAGTAGCCGACCATTTACCCATTTTTCAAACATCTGTTATCGGAGAATTATACCCTTTTCAAAAAAATGTCATGCAATGCTTCAGTTCACAATATTGTTATGAGTTCCACTAGTATCTGCAGTTAGCTCTTTTATTTATACGGAGTTACACGATAGTTATACGACTGAATCTGTAAGTTATAATAATAGTTTATCACGCGGTTAACCACACTTATGAAACCAGAGAGAAGAAGGCAGTAGAGCCGTGCGCTATGACGTCACATACTATAACAACCCCCTTTTAAGAAGCTTTTTAGCGAAAAGGTTGTCTAAGGAAAATATTAGTACGTTGTACGAGCCCAATTAATAAACATGCAACAAACTATATACAATACGGCACAAGCGCTATGAGTTTTACGCTACTTCATACAAAATCCCTTAAATGATCAGGAAAGCGTTTTTGTCTCACGCTTCGCCGCGAGGTTGGAGATGCTGGGAAGACTTCATCTTCAAAATGGACGTGACGTTCGTCTGATGTCATCATTTCCTCTTTGGGGTCTCCCCCTTCGGTGGGGAGAGGGCGAATAAAACGTCTATTGCGCCAACAGACTCGACCGCTCGGTAGTTTTATGTGATAGTCGCGGTTTCTCCCGACGCCGATGATGAGTCCCGATCGCAACCATTTTTTTGTAATATGGTCTTGAATTCGAACATGTTGTCCGATTTTTAGTGGGTTGAGGTGTTTTGCGCGTTTATTGTATTCGGTTTCTGCAGCCACTTGTAGATTTGATAAAGCTGCGTCCCACTTGTCGAATTTGTTTTGCCAATCTTCCTTGAAATATTTCAGTTTAGCTGGGACGATTGAACGTAGCGGGGCGCCGTATAAAATTTCGGCTGGTGATAACCCATGGGCCTTGGGTGTGTTAACCCATTCGATTAGCCCGCTGCTAAATTCATCGCAGTCGAGACTACCATGCTCAGCAGTTTTGGCAACAAGGTGCTTCATGGCTTTCACTGCTGCTTCTGCGTGTCCGTTTGACTGTGGGTAATGTGGAGTACTTATGGTGGAAGTTACTCCCCATTTCTTGAGAAACTGTTGAAACTTGCTTGATGTGAATTGCGGTCCTCCATCAGTTCTGATTCGTACTGGTACCCCTGTGTCCACGAAAAATTTTCTTATAGTGCTGATTATCTGATGTGAACTAGGGTCATGAGAGAACTCGCTGAGCTTAATCCATCCCGACAGACGGTCTACATAAACCAGGTAAGTCTTACCGGCATAATAAAATAAATCTGCAGATACGTCTTCAAAGGGTCTTGATGGGAGGGGATCGCGTTGTAATGGTTCCTGTTGCAAGCTTGGCTGGTGCTCTTGGCATTTCGTGCAGGCTTCAACGGTATTTTTGATGTCGCTATTGATTCCTGGCCAGTACACTATTTGACGCGCTCTTTGTTTTGTTCTTTCGATGTCTTGATGTGAGGCATGTAGCTTTGTCAGTATTTCTTTTCTTTTCTGTACCGGCACCACAATGCGATAGCTGTTCAGGAGAATTAATCCATCTTCGAAAGTAAGCTGATCTTTCAGCTTTTTGAAAGGTTGAGCTAATGGATATTCTTTTCCTTTTGAAAAGTTGCTTTTAATAGCAGTGATTAATTGTTGTGCTGCTTCGTCCTGCTGAGTACTTTCTTTTAAGTCTTCCAGCATTGGATCGATAAATGTTTCTTTTGTGACTTCTGGGTCTTTTCCTCTCAGAATTGTAGAAACGTTTTTGCAGATCATTCTGGTTGTGTCTACGTTTATGATATCTTCTGGTTCTGGGTCGCGGCACGGTGCTCGTGACAACGCGTCGGGGATCACATGGTCTTTGCCTTTTCTCCAGGTGGTGTGGAATATAAAAGCGCTGAGTTTTTCTTTAAGTCTCTGAATCCTGGGATTATCCACCATATCGAGTGTCTGGGTATTCAGGATTGACTCTAATGGCTTGTGATCTACTATCAGCTTGAAATTGGGTAAGCCTTGCAGATATATGCGGCATTTACGCATAGCCCAAACAACAGCGAGCAATTCCAGTTCAACCATAGCGTAGTTGGCCTCAGTCTCAGTTATAAAACGTGATCCTGCTTGAACCAATTTCCACGTTTCTTGATGTTTTTGCGAAAGTGCAAAACCTAGACCTTTCAACCGAGATGCATCTGTTTGCAGCATCGTTTCCAGATTGGGGTCGAATGCAACCAAAATATGGGGGCTACAAAGAATGTCTTTTGTCTTTGTAAATGCTTCTTCATGCTGGGGTGACCAGAGAAAAGCATTTTTTGGTTTGAGCAAGTCCCGAAGTGGGCCTGCTGCTTCACTGAGTAGGTGAGTAAATCCGCCCAGCTGGTTTGCCATGCCCATAAAAGATCGTAATTCAGTTATATTTGTTGGAGCAGGGAATTCAGAGATTGCTTCAATTTTTGTGGGGTCTGCTTTGATACCGTCGCTGCTCACTATATATCCGACATATCTCACAGCACTTTGTAGTAACTGCACTTTCTTCGGATTAAGAGTAATACCGTGTTCTCGACATCTGTTTAGTACAGCCACTACGGTATTCAAGTGCTCCTGTGCGGTTTCGCCTTGAATAAGAATGTCATCTACCACTTTTTCGACTTTTTCAATGCCTTGCAGAGCTTCATCGCCTCTTGCGCAATATTCGTCTTGAGAAGAAGCTAGTCCCATCGGAGCTCGAAGGAATTTAAATCTTCCGAACGGCGTAATAAATGTGATAAAGTCTTGACTTTCTTTTTCTAAAGGTACTTCCCAGTATCCTTTAGTGGCGTCTAATGTTGAGAAAAATTTAGACGAAGAAGAAATATTCGAAATAGCTTCAGCAGGTGATTTAGATGGATGATATGGACGGCGTACGTATTTGTTCAATTTTTGCAAATCAATACAGAGACGAATTCCACCATTGGGTTTTTGTACAACGACCATAGGGTGCACCCAATCAGTTGCTTCTGTTACTGGTGCAATGACTCTGGCTTGTACAAGTTGGTCAAGCTCTGTCTTCACCATCCTTCTGAACGTTAAAGGTATTTGGCGTGGAAGAGGTAAAGCAAATGGAACAGCATCATCTTTCAAGGAAATTTTCATGGGTTTACTGTTCATTTCCCGTAATGTTGTGTCTTTAGAAAACACATCGCTGTACGATTTTATCAACTTGTTCTCAATTTTATTAATTTCTGCTTCAGTTGGGTTCTCTGATATAATAAATCTTGGGTTCTCTGCTTTTAATATGCTTGCTAATTTTCGAGGTGTTTTTGATGAATTTATCGGTTGAGGATACGTGTCAGGTAGAATGTTAACCTGTTGACATACGTACCAAGCAAGCAAAAAATCTTCTACCTTAGGACAGACGTAAATGGTTTCTTCCACGAATCGGCCGCAGTATTCGATGATGCATGGGAAAGTCCCTACGCATGTTACGGTCTGCCGGTTTACTGCACTAAGAGTGTCTTGATTTGGCGGCATTAGATTAGCAAGGTCTATTCCGAGCCGTTGAATGATGTTTACCCCAACAAGACTTGCTTCAGCACCTGTGTCTGGTGTAGCTTCTGTGGAACCTAACGGGTTACGGTGTTTAAGAGAAAAAAGATTAACAGTTATTTTGGGAGCCGCGGAGTTAGCAAAATTTGTGTTAGCATTGCATCTACGCTTTATTTGTCCCGTTAACTTTTTCTTCATTTCTTCGCGTCTGTTAAACCCGGGTTTGTTGTGAAAGCACACTGATGTAAAGTGACCTTTTTTGCGACATATTAAGCACTCTGTATCCTTTGCGGGACAGTGGGTTTGACCTTTTGGTGGGCAGGTCTTTTTACCGCATTTTGTACAGGGCTTTTTATTGTGCTCTTTAGATTTAGAGAAATTTCGACGAAATTTGCTTTGGTACGCTCTTCTCTCATTCAGCTGTCGGCTTATTCGCGCGTCGTCTAGTTTTGCTGACTCTTCCGATCTGCATAAATCAGTGACGGTCTGAAGATCAGGTAATGGGGACATGGCTAGGAGCTTTGTTCGAGTCTCTTTGTCATATATTCCCGACATAATTTTTGTGACTAAACGACGATTTAAACATTCATTGCACAAGTCTGCGTTTCTTGCGAAAGTTTTAATCGCGATTAAAAACGAATCGAAGTTTTCGCCAGCCGCTTGCTTTCTCTCTTCAAATGCGACGCAATCTAACGCTATATTTCTTTGACTCCGGATGTAATTTTTAATTTTGTCTAACACTTCGTCTGGTTTAAGTGTCGTATCATCCGGGATAAGAAGTACGTGTTCTACGGCTTCTCGCATTTCCATCGAAAAAAAACCGCGAAGCAATGCCAACTGACTGCTCAATGGCAGCTCTGTTGCAAGCGAGACCGTAGCATAATCGTTGTACGATTTACGCCATTTCGCAAATTCAGCTAACGAAATTCCCACCTGCAGTGTGGAAGGCTTTTGTGCGTCCGCTTTGGTTCGCCTTGCCTCGTTGTTAGAATTGTTGACGTCAATGGTTTGCTCACGTGATTCGCTTCTTTCGCTATTCGCGCTTTGAGGTAGCTGCTGTTGCGAAAATCGTTCGATTATTTGTTGCATTTGTCGCTGACTTTCGAGCTGCATTTGTCTCTGATTTTCGACATTCTGTTCTTGTGTTTATCTTTGCATTGACAACTGTGCTTCTAAAAAAGTTTTTAACCAAGAAGGAGGTTCATCATTATTAATATTACTATTCGCGTTTTGATTAGATTGAGATAATTCGGCTATACGTTTGTTTGCTGCTTCTAATTCTGCTTGCAGCTCTCGATTGTTTTTTGCCATTTCTCTTTTATCTTCAATCTTTTACAAATCTCTGATCACGAACTTGCAGTATACTTTTATAATGGTTCGTAAGCTTATTTTCTTTAAACAAATTTATAAGCTGACTGTCGACGACGCCATGTTATGAGTTCCACTAGTATCTGCAGTTAGCTCTTTTATTTATACGGAGTTACACGATAGTTATACGACTGAATCTGTAAGTTATAATAATAGTTTATCACGCGGTTAACCACACTTATGAAACCAGAGAGAAGAAGGCAGTAGAGCCGTGCGCTATGACGTCACATACTATAACAAATATCTTCTTCAATTTCAAAGATCCGTCAAACAAGTTGATTTTACAAGTCTTTCAAGAATCAGATCCTGATCAATCCTATGCGCAATTCCACAATTTAATAAACGATAAAGTCAAAAACTGTTTCACTTTAAAATGCTCCAAAAACAGACCAAACAGTTGTAAATGGTATGACAAAGAACTTGCAAAGTTACTACATAAAAAAGACAGATTATACAAACAATACATAACCACAGGCAGTCCAAATTTAAAAGCAAAATATCAAAAGTTAAGAAATCTATACTTTAACACAATGAATTACAAGAAAAAAGAATATTTTAAACAAAAATTTACGAAGTTCAAAAACAATATCAAAAAAAGTTGGCAATGCATTAACTACTTAATTGGCAAAAACAAACAGCAAAGACCTGAAAAACTAGAACTAAATACTAATGACAAATCAATTACTGATCTTGTTAAAATCGCTAACATTTTCAATGACTGCTTCACTAACACACCTCAATTACTACTAAAAAATCTTCCACAAACAACTGTTAGTCATCAAAATTTTCTTGGTACGTCGAACCCTACATCAAAGTTTTTCTATCCAACAACTACTTTTGAATTATCTCGACTTATATCTGAAACTCCTTCAAAATTTAGTGGTGGTTGGGATGGTATACCTTCTATACTACTAAAGTACTTACCTATTAATGCATTGTCAGCACTGAGTTATGTTTTCAATCTTTCTCTGTCCCAAGGCAAGTTTATTACATTTTTTAAACATGCAAAAGTAATTCTTATTTTCAAAAAAGGAAACACAAAAAATGCAGCAAACTCTCAATCAATTAGCTTGCTATCCAATTTTTCAAAAATTTTTGAAAAAATCGTACACAGACGTCTTTATTCGTTTTTCAATAACTCCAATCTTTTGTCCAATCATCAGTTTGGTTTTAGACAAGGGCACTCCACCTCACAGGTTATTACATTATTAACTGATAAAGTTACAACAGCCTTTGAAAACAAGCAATCAACTTTAGGGATTTTCTTAGATCTTTCTAAAGCCTTGGATACTATTGACCATAAAATCTTGCTTAACAAACTGTACCATTATGGAGTAAGAGGCATACCTTTTTCTTGGTTTAAAAGTTACCTCACTGATAGAACTCAACAAACTGAAGTCCTTGGTACTAAATCCTCAAACATCAATAAACTGACCTCTTCTGTCCCCCAGGGCTTTATTCTGGGACCCATCCTGTTTATAATATATGTCAATGAATTTCCTAAATGCCTGAGATACAGCAGTTGTTTAGCCTTTGCAGAGATACAACTATATTAATTTCAGGAAAAAACCAAAAAAAACTTGTATGACAATGCAAATGAAGAGCTTAATAATATCGACAACTGGTTAGTGACCAACAAGCTTTCCTTGAACATTGATAAAACAAAGTGCATGCACTTTAAAACCCTCAACACACCCACTCCCAACTTAACATTGAAAATCAGAAACACTCCAATTCAAAAAATCTCATCCTTTAAACTATTAGGAGTTATTCTGGACGAATACTTGTCATGGAAAGATCACATTTTATCTCTTAAAAAAAAGTTACAACCACTATTGGTGGTAACTATGAAAATCAAGCCATGTTTAAGTAAAGATTCTCTCCTAATTATATATCTTTATTGATTAGTCACATACGATACTGCATAAACAATTGGTGCTTTGAAAACTCCCCTCTAATTAGAAAATTGCAGAGTATATGTAACAGATTTTTAAAAATGACATTTAATCTACAACACAACAGTGACGTCACAGAAGCTATGAAAGACGCTCAACTTCTTACAATAAATAATCTTTACAACCTAGAAATAGCATAAATGATGTTTAAATATGAAAACAAACAACTTCCACAAGCATTTAATAACTTTTTCACACAAAAACCTTTAAAATGAAAACCAGAAGCAACAGCCAAATAATATCAAATTGCTTTAGAACTAAAGTAAGTCAGCAATCTCTGAAAGTTGTTGGACCTAAACTCTGGAACAAAATACCTTCAGAGATCAGGCACAGCCATTCAAGCAACACCTTCAGAAAAAAACTCACGCAATACTTGGCACGTTTTCCAAATTCCTTGTTAAATTAATGCGAATAGTTTAGTACAAGTACCAAACCTACTCTACAATAGAATAACCAACTTTAATCTAGACTACTATTACTAGTAATCTGCTTGATTAGAACGAATATTATTATTGTTATTACAATTATTATTATTAATATTATTATTATTATATTTCTTTCTTTTCGGCCGTTGAGCCTTGTCTGGCCTTGTCTTTGTTATTTTTCAGAACACGGGACTTCTATCTGGAGAAACTGCTTTTAATAGAGAAGACTAGATTGTGTGGCTACTATCTTAACAGAAAATGTTCAAACAATTCTTTTGTGTGTGTGTTTTTTTTTCTCGTACCATGTTTCCATGAAATGGTCCTTTTGACCCCTGACAGGATTTCTTTCGGTGGGTTTGTTTTCCTGTCTGACCCTTTTTGGTCACAGGCTTGTTGTGCTTCCCACCATATTTTTGCCGCCAACACAACAATGCCTCAAATACATGGTACGTCTTGCTTTGTTGCTTTTTTATCTCTTATTTTGTTTTTCCCAGTCTTACGTATAATTCCTTATCTGCTTTTCTATGTAAGGTGTTGCAACCATGCATCATTCTTCTAACTACTATATCCAATATTACTGTGTGCATGCTATAACGTTTAGCGTTTTGTTGCTTCTTCCTTTTTCTTCTTCTGCTATAGTCCTATATGTTTGTTTATTTCTTTCTATTTTTATTGTGGAGGAGCAGAAATAAAAGATACTGATACTGATATTCCCGTTAAAAGTAATTCGTAGTTTTATTATAAGAGGATAATCGCGTCTCTTGTAGCGCTGCTTTCGTACTTGCTGCATACGCCGACCCATAGCATTAAATAAGCAGGTGCGGTATCGCTTAAAAGTTGCCCTTAGTAATCTGGAGGATAAACAGTGTTGAAATACGACAAAACTCAATAAAAAATTTTAATCTTAAAAACGAATGATGGGTTTGTGTATGAAGCTTATTTTGTCTTATGTTTTTCCGTCAATCTTAATAATGTTAATCATGTTAAAATGTGCTTAGAAAAAGAAGCAAATTTTAAATTGGTTAAAAAAATAATGTTTTAACTTATCGGTTTCAATATCAGGTTTTATTTTAATTAAATTGAAGAAAGATTGTTAATTCATGCGCTTGAAGTTTTACATCATATAATTAATTGTATTATTTTTTATACGCCAGAGTCAGTCAATGTCATTCGATCTTTACATACTGTAGATATCCAATATCTGTGTTTTTCTTGAAACTTTATTCAAACTCCGTTTTTTAACAATCTTAACAGAATGAAAAAAGGTTTCTAAAGTGAAATCAACCGGTAAAATTCTAATTACCACAAAAAAATAACCCAATTATTTTTAAGTGTTAATATTGAACAAAAAACGCACCAACATAGGTTATTTGACTTGTTTTTATTAAAGCGGATGACACATCAAATGTAGTAGAGTTAAAAGATTCCTGCTCCAGCTTTTTTCTTATATTTTTGTTTGCAACAAGAACAAGCAGTGGAAATTATTTTACAACACTACGCACCGGTATTAAAATTCAGTATAAATGACTTGGCGGGAATAACTATTTCATTTTTATATCTTATATGTTTTCTGTACAGTGCAATATTTAGATAGGCGTGCGTTCATTTTTCCTCCTTGTAAGTTTATGTTTGAAATAACTCTAAATAAAATAGCCTACTTTTCTTTGTTGCACTGAGCATGTAATGAAAAATGACCAAAAAATCTAACTATATAGATTAATTTAAAAAGTGAAATTTTAAGAAATACTTGTCGCAGTTTGCTTGAGGTAATCGAAAATTATCAAAGGACATCCGTCCTACTTTTGAATTATACTGGGGACTGTATCGAACATTTACGTAAACAAGGTCAAAAGACATTCGAATAGAATTGTTCCGTTCTTAAAAATCGCCCCCAGTATGTATATTTACAATCTCCTGAAAAATCTCTTTAATTTCGCTTTGGTCCGGCTCAAATAACCGAAGAAATAACGTTTCTACAAGCATTTTAAATATTTTACATTTATTTACAAGAAAATGGCAACACTGCTTAATTTCATGATTCTTAGAGTAAAATCCAGTATATTCGCTTGACATGTGACATGGTGACGTAATAATGGTTGTTTGTGATTGATGGCTTGATCTTAGTAAGTTTCAGAACATTCGAGCAACTTATGACCGATTGATATAAATAAGGCTCGCTCGGAAGCATTATTATTATTCATTGTAACAATTGTTATTAGAAATTTGTTAGCTGTGTGAATTCATAGTTTTTGAACGCAAGTCTCTGGTTGCTTAAGTTATTGTGGAAGAATTAAGCTAGTGAGCTTAAGCTGCTTTTGATTGTATACTATTGTGGGCTCCTAAGTGGATTGGGGCATATTTTTTAATAAAGAAGTTATTGTGGTAGTCTGAGCTGTGGTTTAGCTAGACTATATTTTTGCTGTTACTAGTTCCTAGGGCAGGTCCAGTAAGAAGAATTAAGAATTTTATCTTGTGGTAAGCAGCCAAGATTGTGTTGTTCGGTGAGAGCCTTCTTTACAGGCACCGAAAGGTTAGAAGATTAAAACTAAACCAATTTCTACAAAATTTTAAAAGCTAATTCTGTGGAAGTAACAAAAATTTCAAAAATTATTTTACAAGCTTAAAAAATTTCAAAAACTTTTACAAGAATATACATGTATATTGTGCTATGCTTGAGTGCAATATCATTAATTGGTTGTACCGATGTTTTATTTTTTATTCTAATGTCAAAATTCGTACTATAAATTGAATAATTCTGAACGAAAAAAATTTCGGTGTCGTAAGTTATGACCAAATCAATATTAAAATCCAAAATTACTCTCGGTAGAAATTCATTTTGATGATAATGACTGTTCTTTTTTGTGTTAAATGTTAGGTTGTTTTATAGTCTGACGCAGGGATGCTCAATCTTTTAAACATTATGGTCCAACTTTTGTCGGAAAGTTTATTGCGGGTCGCAATCGATGCAGAAATCAAAGTATCTTCTTTTATGTTTTTATTTAATTTTAATGTGTTATTTTTGAATAAACCTCCTTGATAACAGGAATTTGGACTACAAATTTAGTTAAAGACCAAACAAAAAAGGTCACCAGTTTAATATATCTATGCGTTTTATTCTTATATAAAGCGAAAAATCTCTACTGAGACAAAAATTAGCTTGTATATTCCGATTTTTCTGCGCGTCATTAAATTGATTCAAAGCATTACAATAATTTGATCGATTATGTAATTACAAATTCTTTGGCGGGCTTCAACAATAGACTTTGCGGGTCTCGGGTTGGGCAGCCCTGCTCTGACGAAATGTAAATAACTCAATGTATGGTAAATTTAAAATCAAAAAATATACGCCAGAGCATTAGTCAAGTTCGACTATATTAAAATCAAAAAATATACGCCAGAGCATTAGTCAAGTTCGACTATAAAATATTCTACTATGTAGGCTAGGCTAACCTACTAAAAAAGAAAAAAGCTCGCAAAAATCCAAAAAAATTAATTTCATCCACATAATCAATTCTAACTAAATTTTTGAAATTAGGCTTATTATAACATTTTGAAATAATTATAAAAAAGTACGATGTGACACTTAAAATTTCAATTTTTTTAGAATGAATTGCATTTCATTTTATTGTATGAAAAGTTCATTTCCAAAATTGTTAAAAAAGTCCAGTGAATTTTGAAAATATTTGTTGTTACTAAGATCGAAGCATTTTATTAATGAAATCAGATTTCGCTGAAATAGAGTTTCTTCTTCTGTGAACTGCAGTAACCTCCCTGAGGGAATTCCAACTGTGAAAGAATTTTACTTTTAATCATACGATCAATCAAATTGTCGAAGTTGTTAACTTTCTGAAACCAATCTCTACTTTTTGGCCAATTTACGAAAGTTGACCACCTTTTCGAAAACTCGGTTTGCCCCAACGGAAATATGGTTAATAAGCATTTATTTTTTAACGGATTTTGTGTTATTTATTTTTGGGTTTGTTTTATCTTTCCTCGTTGGTTGGGCAGAAAATTGATGTGACATAAGGTTGGGATCCATGATAAAAAAGATTTGCAAATAGAGGTCCGTGGCCCAAAAAGTTTGGGAAAAATACTGACTAAACCACTGTAATAGGTTATATGGAAATTAGTACGATTCCTAACAAACTTTTTTAACATAAAAAACAAAGCAAAAGAAGACAACGTATTTACTGGGTCTTTCATGTATCCAAGGCATTATTTATCCGAAAAATCAAATTAAAAACATATTTACTGCATGTTTTTTACATCCAAAACAAAACAGATTTTTGAAAAGGAACAGTTGGATACGTACAATATTGCTTTCGTTTTGTTAAATACAATTTTTAAATATTAAATGAAATCCAGTGTATGACAGAGTTTTAGTCATTACCATTAATTCGCATTATTTATAAAATACTATTTTGGTATCGTACCGGTACCGCGGTACTATTTTAGCCTGGTACCAAGTACCGGTACCGCGGTACTTTTAAGAAGTACTGTGCCCAGCACTGCGTCTAGCACCCAGATGGCAAAACTAAATGTACGTAGCTTATTCAAATAGAATAATCACTATTCTCACAAACTTAGGCGTTAGATTTCACTAACCCTTAAAACTTTAACTCTTATTACACAGGCCAAACAGTAACACAACAAAGCTCTGACTTTCACAGCACAACTAACGAATTTACTTATTTATATAAAGTGGGCAAAATTTACCAGAAAAAATTAACAATTTCGAGAAGATACTATATTTTCTCAATCAATTATCAGGAGATTTCCCTGTTTTTCCTCGCGACTGCTCTTCATCCTAAGTTTCTTTTTTTCTTAAAAAATTTTTGTCTTGAACGACGCCTTGCGTATAGTTACTGGATGCCTGCGTCCCACTCCAACGGACCACCTACCTGTACTTTCAGGCATCCAGCCAGCTGAGTTTCGCCGAATGGGAGCGACACTCTCCTTGGCTTACCGTGGATCTCTGGACCCCGATCATATCTTGAATGGTCTTTTAAGTGGGTCCTCAAATACTCGCCAAGTGAGACTAAGATACAGACGCTCATTTGTGCCAGGTGCGCGGAATCTTTTGGACAACCTTGCCAGACTTAGCATCCGCGCCTCTGAATGGACAAACCACAAATGGAAAACGGAGTATTGTGAAAATGCTTCCAGGCTCCGTGCTTTTGTGCCCGAGATCGGTGCCAGGCTTGTTGGGATGGGTTTACCCCGAGCAGCTTGGGTTAAGCTGCGGACTGGTGTTGGGCGATTGCATTCGTCCGTGCACAAATGGGTCCTTCACCAAATTGCGAGTGTGGCGCCTCTGAGCAAACCGCAGACCATGTTCTAACAGTGTGCGCTATACATCGAGCACCACATGGACCACGAGATCTGACGGTTTTGGATGACAAAACTCGATGCTGGCTTAATAACACCACTGCCAGCATCTGATTCAGGCAGTGCAGCAGCCTGGGGTAGTAAAAGGATAAACCCTCGGCCCCAGTCCTGCTTGTGTCTGACCTGGAATGGATACTCTTCAAACGACGACGACGACAAAGTTATCTCTGTGGTCTCGTAGAATTGAAAACGAATTCCTTGCTAATTTTTCTTCTCTTAACCAAATTGCAAATAATTATCTGCCCCATAATGTCAAAAATGATATTATTTCCCAATTTAAGGATGTTGCCCAAGTCTTTCGATTCGATGAACACTTTTCAACTGGTGAACTGAATTGTTCCAAGCACTGGATTATAAGTCCATTTATTTTTGATTTATCGAAAATGCCTGATGGTAATAATTTGAAGGAAGACCTTATCGAAATGAAAAGCTTTCAAAGATTGCAACTGCTATTTGACATATTAAAGTTAGAGGATTTTTGGTGTGCTGCAATGAAAGCCTTTTCAAGTCTTGCAGTGAATGCCATAAGAGTGGTACTTTCTTTTCCAACAACCTGTTTTTGTAAAAGTGAGTTTTCGACAATGATCTAAATCAGGAATAAGTAAGTATAGGAATTGTTTGCAATTGGAAGATGATTCACGGATTGCATTGAGCAAAACAGAACCATCATTTGAAAGAATATTAAAGATGAAGCAACAACAAAAGTCTCGCTAAAATGAACCATAAAACCAGGGCCGCAACTATTTCCGGTGCAATGCACCGGGGCCCCAGCACGAGGGGGCCCCGCATTGCTACATCTTATTTTACAATATTTTCGTTAAAAGCTCAAGTAAACTTTTTTTTATTAAATGTCATACTTCATCAATAATTTTAATTTATATTCAACCATCTAATTTATTTGAAGTTTTTTTAATATATTTAACGTTTCGATTCTGACGTATTCGTTTTAATTGTGACATAGTCATGACGTAATCAATACGCCACCCCCACTCAAGTCTGTTTAGTAAAATAAGTTTAAGCTGTAACAATCATATAGCATCATATTTATCCGCTTTATTTTACCTTGTAATTATTAATAAGTTTTGCTTTATGACATAATTACGTCGTAAGTCACACGTAATGTCACGTGATGGTTTCGAGATAATTCCACAATTTTTCACCATAGTTCAGTAACTCAATAGTATCACATATTACGTAACTTGTTTACAAGCCTTTTAACTTGGTGCTTTGTGACGTAACAGTAACTGTCTCGCTGGCCTGCATCGTCGTAAGATAATTAATTAAGAAAATATAGTATCTTCTCGAAGTTGCTAATTTTTTCTGGTAAATTTTGCCCTCTTCATATAAATAAATATATTCATAATATGTGTTACAAAAGTCAGCGCTTTATTGTGTTACTGTTTTGCCTGCGTAACAGGAGTTAGAGTTTTAAGGATTAGTGAGATCTAACGCCTTAGTTAATAATAATAATAATAATAACCATGTTTTTGTAGACTGCTTTATACCGTGAGGTTTTTAAAGTCATATAGTCTCAGAGAGAAAAGTCTCTTAGTTTGTGAGAATAGTGATTATTCTATTTCAATAAGCTATGTAGATTTAGTTTAGCCATCTGGGTGCTGACGTAATTCTATTAGTCAGTGATCAGATTTGTGATTTCTGTTAATAAACTTCTTTTCGCTGAAAGAAGTTGTGATTTGAGTGATTGAAAAGTCAGGTTTGAGCTTTCCATGCATGCTGGTTGTGCAATGCAAGATTTTTCAGATCGTCAACATTCTTTCGAAAGCTATGCAGTGTAAAACAATTGACTTAATTTCTGCCCATCAACTTCTGTAAAATGCTGCTGAAGACATTGCTCAACTCAAGAAAAAGTTTTGACACAGTACTAAACGAAGCTTCCACTATTGCTTCTTCATGGGGTTTTCCAAGACAGTTTTTAAACAAAAGAGCAAAGAAAACAAAAGCCTACGTACTTCGATGAAATATCCGAAGGAATAACGTTAAGCGATCCTAAGAAGGGATTTTGCTTAACTGTGTTTCTTCAGATGATTGACATAGGCTACTTTCTTGCCAACTAATTAATCGCTTTGAAAGAATGAAATCAGTGGTGACGACATAATAAGTTTTGCTACCAAGTTTTCTATCAAATGCTTCTCACCTGGATCTTGAGGTTGAAGCAAGAAAATTTTCTAAGAAATTTTCTGATAACGTCTCTCTCCGTTGTTTCCTAGCCAAGTCCTCTCCATCAAAGAAAATCAATCCATCAGAGAAAAGATTGAACATTTAAAATCTGCAAAAGAAATGGCTTATTTTTTGATTATTGAAAATGCATCACTTGCCACAACTTATCCTGACGTTTGTAAGGCATAGGTATGACAGTACTTGTAACAGTTGCTACGGTAGATAAGTCTTTTTCTAAACTCAAACTGATCAAAAACTTTCTTCGAAGCTCCATGTCTCAAGAGAGACTTAGCGGTTTGGCTCTGCTGTCGATAGAAAATGAACGAGCTAAAAATTTATATTTTAGAAAAGTTATTCAGCAGTTCGCTAGTGCAAAAGCAAGACGGAAAAATTTCAAGTTTCCAATCACCCGCAAGTAAATTTTCATTTGATATGGACAAAAATCTAACCCTTTGTACTGAAGGCAAAAACGACAATTTCTAGTCACTGTCTATCCCTGCACAAAAACAAGACAAGCTTAAAACTTAAAAATCTGTTGCTGCACAATAACTGTATTAAAAAGTTAAAATCGATGTCAATCACAAGATGATCATCAGTTAACAATTCTATCAATTCTGTGGAAAATAAAAATATAAAAACAACAAATTTGGATAAAATTGAGCCTAATAATTACACTAGTGAAAAACTATTTTGAAAACTTTACTAATTTAAACTAAAACACATTAACTACAACAAGAAACGTGTAACTGGCATCACACTGTGATACAAGCCAAAACCAAAGTGATGTCAACTATCTTTTTAACGCGTACCGTATGATGTTAGTAACTGTTGGTCACTACTATACTGAATTGAGAAAGATATATTTACTTGTATGAGTTCAAACATCGCAAACGGTAGAAAATAGAATTATTTAATTTTAGGTAAAAGTACTTTGTTTATATTAATTTTGGCATCCAATTTAGAAAACCAATGGTCTTCATACCAGTCCAAATTTTTTTAGTTTGGTTGTTCAAACAAAATAACTCTAAAACAATCAGAAATGCATGGTTTATTAACAAAAATTTCTTCGTGATAATTAGCATAATGTTTTAGTAGGGCAGCTTTGTGATTATTTTCTTCAAATTTAAATTTGTTCCAATTCGATCTGTGTGCAGACCAACGTACAGAAAATTTATTTTTTGTTTGTCCGACGTATTGCATATTACAGTTTTTGCATTCTGCCACATAAATTCCCTAATTTTTGCAATTTAAGTTTTGTTTCAAATTTAGATATTTAGTATTACATCTAATAACTTTGGTGTGTTGTACCACGCTAATATGTTGCCATAGTTTCCACAGAGTGCACACTGCACAGTTTCCACAAGGAAAAGAACCTGGTCTATCGTGATTAGTCTGAAAAGTTAGTTGTTTATAATTTAGTAGGTTGTTGGCAAGAGTTGGCGGGTTTCTATAAGTTACTGTAGCTTCAGGTTTCAGTGATTTTTCTTTGCTCGTGAGTTAATAAACCATGCATTTCCGATTGTTTTAAAGTTATTTTGTTTGAACAACCAAACTAAAAAAATTTGGACTGGTATGAAGACCATTGGTTTTCTAAATTGGATGCCAAAATTAATATAAACAAAGTACTTTTACCTAAAATTAAATAATTCTATTTTCTACCGTTTGCGATGTTTGAACTCATACAAGTAAATATATCTTTCTCAATTCAGTATAGTAGTAACCAACAGTTACTAACATCATACGGTATGCGTTAAAAAGATAGTTGACATCACTTTGGTTTTGGCTTGTATCACAGTGTGATGCCAGTTACACGTTTCTTGTTGTAGTTAATGTGTTTTAGTTTAAATTAGTAAAGTTTTCAAAATAGTTTTTCACTAGTGTAATTATTAGGCTCAATTTTATCCAAATTTGTTGTTTTTATATTTTTATTTTCCACAGAATTGATAGAATTGTTAACTGATGATCATCTTGTGATTGACATCGATTTTAACTTTTTAATACAGTCATTGTGCACCAACAGATTTTTAAGTTTCAAGCTTGTCAAGTTTTCAAAATAGTTTTTCACTAGTGTAATTATTAGGCTCAATTTTATCCAAATTTGTTGTTTTTATATTTTTATTTTCCACAGAATTGATAGAATTGTTAACTGATGATCATCTTGTGATTGACATCGATTTTAACTTTTTAATACAGTCATTGTGCACCAACAGATTTTTAAGTTTCAAGCTTGTCTTGTTTTTGTGCACCCGCAAGTAAGTTACGGTAGCCTACTTAATTGGCCTCAACGAATTGTGTTTTATTAGTTTGTATCTTTTGTGGTGATGTCAGTATAATGTACATTAACTCTTTTTGAGTTAAACAATTTATCCGCATTGCACAGCAGATGTCCATTTTGCTAAAATATCGTTAATAGTGCTCACAAAGTACCTTGCCACAAAAGGTTGCACATAATTTTTTTTGTCATTATAAAACGATTTTGGTTTGCGACGTTTATTTAATTAAACATTTATTAAACAATCTAAAAATTGTTGTTGCAGACTGCGCCTCACAAAATCCTTGCTAAGCCATTATTTCGATTTGAATACACTGCAATCACAAAAGTTATGTTGAACCATGCAACCTTGGTGAAATTTTATTTCAATCATAGCCTTTCATTTGCTGGCACAGTAAACTTAGCTTTAGCCTCCTTTACCTGTTCAGCTCAATGTTTTTTTGACTCATTATTTCAATTGAAAAATCTTTTTATAACGCGGAGTCATCAATAATTCCTGTGCTGAGAAAAGTAGCTCAGTTGAATATTAAATACAGAAAAAAATCGGGGCCCCATAATAGAAGTTTGCACCGGAGCCCCAACTGACGAAGTTACGGCCCTGCATAAAACTATTAATAAATAAACAATATTAAAATTTGCTAACATTTATTTTACTTTTTTTAAATATTGTTGCTAGGAAAAACAAGCTAAAAACAGTGTAATTAAACAATATGCAGAAAAATTTTATCCGATTATTGGGGGTGCGAAGAACGCTCTAACTTGATAAAGGGGTACGGCCAACAAAAAAGGTTGGGAAACTCTGTTCTAAAACAATATAAGTGTAAATCCCAGTAAGTCGGAATACACGCATTGTGCAATTGCAAAGCAATCAATTTATTTTTAGTTTTAGTAATGGAAGAAGATTTTGTATCTAAGCTAAGAAAATTTTCAACATTAAATAAATTCCGATTTAAGTAAGAAATTTAAATTCTTTAAACTGTTTTTTTGCTTGTTTAAAATTGCAATTTTACCAAAGCTTTAAGTTTTTTTGATTATTTTCGGCTAATGATATAATCAAAACTCTTACGAATGGCAAAGATTACCAATCAATTTTGATAACCGTGCGAATAATGACAATAAAGAACAAACGTAATTGTATTTTCACTATTATATCACACATTTTTCTCCTTTCTTCATTTATCATTTTTTACACCAAAAATTTTATAGCGCTGATCAAAATAAATTAATTTAAACCGAAAGACAACAAAGGTCTTCAGCAAAGGCTGGCAAATCTTGGGCACGGAGGGAGTTGCGTAATCCTTTTTTTTAGTTTTTGTTGAAATAAAGGTGAAGACCAAAAAATAAGATCAGCATCCAAACAAATTTATATTGTTTTCGTAAAGAAAAATAAGTTTCGAATTGATTGATATTTCGACTTCCTATTGAGGATCTGATTAAAAATTCCTCAAAACATTTTGTGGGCCGCACCAAAAGACTTCGGGGGACACGGGTTCGATACGCCTGATGTACAAGATCACTAGTACAAAATAGAAAATAAAAGTATTTGTCAACAAGCTTAGCGTGGAGAGTTGCACAATAAATTAACCACACCCAAGAACATTGCTGTTTGTTACGCTGTCCACTGCTGCAAAGCTTCTCTTTTTTACTGCGTCATAGCAATATGTGATGAACCTTAATGCAGCTCTTTTGGGGTTTAGTATCCTGTAAACATAAGTTGCGGCCACTAAAAGTTATTCAAATATGCACAAAAAAGTTTCAGATGAATAGACCACCGTCGTAATAACAGTGTCTAAAACAATTCCGTCGTTTGAATTTACAAATAACGGGCGAAAAACCTTCTAAAACTTACCAGTAGAGCGTTAATATTAGAGAAAACAATGTCTTTGTCTGCAGCAAGACGTTTAGTGCGGATTTCTAATCTCGTCGTTTTTTCTAATTTTACCAAATTAAATCAACTACTTTTTGGAATGTCTTTGCTAGATTATTGTGCTTTGTGCATAACACATGCGACATTATCTGTAGATCTTTTGGTGCAGGGGTACACCATTTTAAGTAGGCTACACTTGATGCTAGTGGTTTACAAAATTTATGGCTACACCTACAGTGATGGCCTTAGAAAATGGGGGGCGGTGCAAGAAAAACAGGGGAGCCACTTTTTAGTGTTCCGAAGCAAACCGATCTCTAAAAAAAGGTCATTGTTTTAAAGGGGACCACTTTTTAGTGTATTAAAATAAAGTGATCTCTAAAAAAAAGGTTTTTATTTTAAAAATGCCACCATTCTTGTGGTACTGTGAAGAAATAGAGCAATATCTTGCGCTGGGGGCCGTTTTTTGATGTTTTTAAGGGGGGGGTGGGGGCCGGTGCGGTCGTTCTGTTCGCACCCTATTAAAGCCATCAATGTACACGTATGTTCTCGCCAACATCGAAATGGGAACTACCGTAAACCAGGAAGTACCATTCAACGTCTCTTACTTTTAAATTAAGAGATTTTAATCGATCTCGATAATAATAATTAGTGTTCATTGTTTTCATTTCACTATTAATAAAAATACTAATAATCTTTGAAGCCTCGAACCAGGTTCGTATTAGAAGCAAAAAAACTGGTTTGGTGCCCAGTAAGCATTGCAAACAAAAAATAGCTTTTATTTTCAAGATTGAAAAATCGGTAAAGAATACACAAAGCTTACTGTATATGACAATGAAAGGCGGCAACGGCTTTTTCAAAACAATGCCTAAAAATTTCAGGCTAATCCAAAGCAACGTAAAGGTTGATGATGGGTGTCGACGAATAAAAAAAATTAAGTTTGAACGACTGTGATGTAGGTTATACAGGGTGTCCATAAATTATCGTTACAATTTTCAAGATTTGTCAAAATTTTAATTTTTGACATATTTTCATTTGATTTGTTTTATAGTGAAGGAAAATGCTTCAAGTTTTTTCTTTTTTAACAGGTACTTGTGGAAATAATTAGGTTTAAAATTACAATTTATTTGCTGATTAAGCAGAATATTTTTTAATTTAGTAGCGAAAGTAGAGTTCATGAAAATGCGTACTCCGCAGGAAAAAGCCCAGTGTGTTTCCTGGTTTATACAGAGTTTATTTTTCCTGTGGGGCTATGTAAAAGATATCGTTTACCAAAGTCAGAGACATTAATGATTTGCAACATCGAATAATTGGAGCCATTGATACAGTTATTGTAGATATATTAGGAAGAACATGGCAAGAAATTGAATATCTGGTGGATATCGTACGTGCGACTGATGGTGCACACGTAGAGGTGTACTAAAGCATCTAACATAAACTTGAAGCATTTCCCTTTACTATAAAACAAACCGATTAAAAATATCTTGAAAAATAAGACGATGGTGAATTTTTGAAATTGTAACGATAATTTATGGACACCCATATTAAAAACATTGATCCCCTACAGTCGTACACATTGCAAAAGTTAAAAAGAGAAACGCGTGCACAAATCGAAAGAGCAGGTTGGGATGTAACAAGTTCAGTTTTAAAATAAATAAAAATGATTTGTTAATTTAAAAACAACTGTTTTAAGTTGATAAAAACGATGTTGCCGTCAAAATACTAACAATAATGGCTAAAAAGAAAGTCGAGGCGTTTTTAAAGTTAAATTTCATTCGCAATATTTTGATAAAAAATCGCTGTTTTTCATTTTAGCAATTATTTTTTTATTTTTAAAATTGTTACATAAATTTCAAAGCAGTTATTAATATGCTAATAATTTTGTTTAATTTGTTTATTTTGCTATTATGCTGGTCATGTAAAAATATTAATTAATTTTTTTTAATTATGAATTCAGTTGTAAAAGGTTTTTTTTATTTTATCACTTTTTTTTTAAACGAATTTATAACTGCTATATTATTCATATATATATTGTTTCAAATCCATCAATTTCGACTAGCATAAGTTTTTTCTGTTATTTTTTATACCGTCAGTGATTGCTTTAATAGGGTGCAAACGGAGCGGTGGCACCGAGCCCCCCTAAAAATGCCGCAAAAGTGCCCCCCCTAAAACATCTCATGAAGCGAAATTAACCTCTCTAATTAGTTGCACAATGATACCTTTTCCTAAGGTATTTTATCAAAAAGTCATTTTTATTTCAACTTTACACCATAAATACTATGTCAATAATTAATCAATCAGTTCATTTCAACAATAACAAAGTATTAAACAGCAGGGTACAACCAAAATGTTGCATAAAATCATTTCTGTCAATGCTGTCACTCATTAAAAAAACATTAAAAAGACCAAGATTATCGATTCAACTGCCAACTCACCAAGTAAAACTGTAAAAATAATTATAATTATTATCCAAACAATAACTATAATTATGGTCTAAAACAGGGTTCCCAAACTGGGGTACATTTAGGCTTCTCAAGGGGTACATTATTATGTGAGAGAATATCTTTATTTAAGTTAAATTCCGTGTCCAGAAGAAATAATAGACTCAAATGTCTAGAATTTTCGAATTCGGTCGATTGTTATTACGTCAAACACATAGCCGTACCCGTACCTGCCGGGGGGGCAGGAAGGGCAATTGCCCTCAAGTTTCCAATATTTGGGCAAAATTCAAATTTTTCTGGCAGTGATATAAAAAATTTGGGCAAAGTTAGGAGTTTTAGGGTATTAACATTGAACAACTGCAAAAATCAGTTACCAAATTTAGGTGAAGACCTTTTTGGTGATTTAGGCCATTTAGGTGAAGACCTTTTTTTTTTAGAGAACACCTTGATTTTGGCATGAAAATTGAAAAATATGTGACTGAATCCAAGTGAAGACCTTTTTTTTTTTTTAGAGCCACGATTTCAGGATGAAATTTCTTCTTCATCCGAGAATCTCAGACAATTTTTTTGTTCTATCTCTAATGTGCTAGAAAATCATGATTTGGGCAAAACTTCATTGCTTTCCCAAATTTTTTTGGGCTGGTACGCCTATGGTCAGACAGGACAATTAAGAGGGAAGGCTTTTTTACAGATCTGGGTTTGAATGGGGAAAATTTGTGGTTGCTGAAAAGTGGAGTTTTCATTTTTTAAAGATCACCTTGATTTTGGTCATGAATTGGGGTAAAATTAGTGGCTGATTCTAACTGAAAACCTTTTTTTTTAGAGAAACGTCACAAAATTTCGGGGGTACATGCAAACCTGCTACAGTGTCCAAAGGGTACCGATGAACTAAAAGTTTGGGGAAACCCTGGTCTAAAACTAGCAGTTGGCATATACTATTAATAAATTACATTGAATACGTTAAACTTTTAAGTTATTTTTAGTGCCTTCCTTGTATTTCTTGCACCGGGCCTCCCTTTTCCTAAAGCCATCACTATATACCGTAAATATTTGCTTATTATTTAATTTAGAATCCGTTACATTTTTTGTATATACTCTCTGCTTAATTTACAATCCGTTTAATTAATCTTTGTATAGTTGCCTGATGCATTTCGAAAAAGTTCCGGACCTGGTGAGGTTTCTTTTTATGGGTGGCTTTTCTTTCTTACCTAGCTCAGTTAAGTTAAATTCCTACCTTGACTAGCTGTGCCACTCATCATCATTACAAAGACCAGTCATGCACTGATTACACAATATTGTATTTTTTTTCTTGTAATATTAGATTCTTTTTTCCTTTCTTGTTTCTTATATTTTAACTGATCAAGGTGTTGCGGCCATGTTTTCTAAGATTTTGTACTTGCACTTTTTAGTTATCTTTATGCATGTTTTAACGTCTGACGTTGCGCTGCTTTTTTCTTTTGATCTTTTCTAATATTTATGAATTTTTGTGTGAACTATTTAATTGCTATAAAAAATGTTAAAAATAAAATGAAAATGAAATAAAGATTATAAAGAACACGCAACTTTTAGCTAAGCTTTTTGTTGAGCGGCATATTCAGTTATTATGAATAAAAACTAAAAGAGCAGAAATAAAACAAGAGTAGCAATAAATACTTCTATGAAGCTAGCTTGCGCACAAAATATAAAAAAATCAAAAATATACTTCAATTAACTTTGTTACGGAACAATCGAGTTCCATATAAATGATTCAAACAAACGCGCACGAACCATGTTAAGGTTGTTATTATTATTGCAGTAAATTCTGTTTGATACAAAAGAGAAGTTTTGATTTTAGAGTCCCCATAAATGACCGACTCGTAAATTTAAAACAGTGTTCCTTACACTTGGCTGGCTAATTCGGGCTTAAACCCTGGTAAAATAACATTTTCAACCTGAAACGAAACGGCCAGCATTTCGAGATATAACGAAAACTTTAAGTCATTTAGTCGACTTTTAAAAAAAATCAAGCCAATAGTTTCTTATGGTCTACCGTGGTTAGTCATTCAACTTTTGATTTCAATTTTTCGCCATCCAAAATACTTGATGACTCGTTGGCGCCCTTCAACGTTTCGCACTCTTTATCTGGAGTAAACGCACGTTGGCGTGCGGATTGATCAGTAACGAAATGGACTGGATTCTGTAACGGAGAGTTTTGCTCGGAATTCGAAAATGCAACTTGTTCGTATAATGGAATCTGAGGATCAACTCCTGCAACACTCCGTTTAAATCCTATTTCTGTTCTGCAAGTAAAAAGCTAAAACTTAAAATTCAACCTGAAAAAATTTTAAGCCATACCACAATTATATTCAATAACTCTAATCCATTCATACCACATTAAAATATGAAAAAGAAACCTAAACGTTTATGTCTTACATTAGCCTTCTTCAAATGAATAAAATGTTAAAAAATTTTGCCATCAAATTTCAAGATTGAGGTCAATGACCCGAGTTTGTCAAATTTCATTTCAATAAATCGAAGTTTATTTAAATTTGAAAAATCTTAAATTTTAAATTCAAACTCCTGCGAATCCTGTAAAAACTTTTAAAATTTAAAATCCAGTGAAAAAATTTAAACTTGAACATTTTTCGCATTTGTGGGTTTGTTTGTCACGTGATTTCTCTAACCAAGCATTAGAAAGTGCTTCCTACCCCTTGAATCAACTAGCAAACACGTTGAAAGAACCCGAGCAGATCTTTCAAAAGCGACTGAAAATACACTCGGGCACAATATTGGCTCTTGTTTGCTATTTCCCAAGTTTAGTCAATTGTTTTTTAAGTTCAGGGAAATCCCTAAAGCTTATTGGGTTAGTAACGGTTAATGATAAACGAGACCCCGCTCCTAGACGTAAATCTACGTCCTTTCGCACCGGAAGTGTTAAGTGGGGCAAGAATCCACGAGTAGGACTTTCACAGAACGCCAAACAGTTTACTTTCCCGCTTCACTCATATACCGTTATGTAGTACTTATGTTATGTAATACTCACACTTGGTTGGAATTCTCGTTTCGATTCTCGTCTGCGGTAAAAAAAAATGTTAATATTTACGTAAAATAAAAACCACTTGCTTTCATGCAGACAGTAGTGATTTTTAACTATATCAATGGACCATTTTTATGTTTAATCATATCAAGAATCTATTGAATTCTCGGCAGACCACGTTGAGAGTCACTGGCGTAGACTGTAAGCTAGTGCTTCTCAAACCAGTCCATTGGAACATTCGTAGGGGTTGAATGGGAGTCAATGAAAGACTGACGAGGTCTACTGTAGTAATAAAGCAATGGCGTCTTTTTTGGAAAAGTAAAAATACAAATATGTACGTATCGCCATTAATGTAAAGACTTTTTTTTTGTTTAAAATAAGCCGCTTAAAAGACTTAGAAGAAAGATTGAAGGGAAAGGCCAAAAGGAGAAGGTTAAAAAGATTAAAAGACGAGAAGCACCAGACTCGAGCTTTGCTCTTTTAAGAGCTCATCAGTGATGCTTATCTCACTGCGAATCGAACCGACTACCTGTGCGATAAGCATCACTGACGAGCTATAACAAGAGCAAAACTCGAGTCTGGTGCTTCTCGTCTTTTAAGCGACTTGTTTTAAATACTTCTAAATCCTTATTATTCTTCAACTTTTTTTTGTGTTCATTTGTTTCTCCATATATCCCATTAAAAAAACATGGTAATAGGAAAGTGAAGACCAAATGAAAGTTCTTTATAATGCTACCTTACATTAGTTATTAGTGTATACTATAGTGGGGGTCGATAAAAATCTTTTAATCGAATGGACTAGACATGTAGAAAAGTTTGAAAAGCACTAGTGTAGACGAACTAACCGTTTTCATTCTTTGGAGCAGGCATCTCCGAAATTGATGCTTGGTTGGGATTCTCTGGTGATGACGTAATTTCCGGAGCTGGCAAAGAAAAACTGCGGGGAAAAGCAGCGTGACTTTCATTAGATGGCGATCTTGTACAACGGTTGGATGAAAAATGTTTGTGATAAGTGCCTACTGGAAAGTTTTGAGGATATGGAGGATCAGGAGAATTTCTGGGATAAGGAAGAACAGAAGAGGAATTTGTCGGATAAGGAGAATCGAAAGAGGAATTTTCGGGATAAGGAAGATTGGATATAGAATTCCCAAAGTAAAGAGAATCGAATGAAGTTTTTGTTTGAGGAACGTCGGAAACGGAATCAGAATTCTTCCGCCTTCTCCGGATATTGTCAGGAGATCGGTCGTTTGAGGGAAAATCGGAAACGAATCCCGAGTTCAACTCGTTAATTTCCGAGCTGGCATCGGCACGTGATTTTGAATTATGTGCCTCTTCCGAGCCGAAGAGACGCCACAAAGGAGCAAACCAGGAATCATCTGTTTGATTGGGGGGACCGCAAATGGCGTGGAGTTGACTTTCCTGCAGTCTTGCCACTTGCTTTTGAAGATCTTCAATTTGCGACCTAAACGCATTGGAAGTCACTAAATTGTTTGTTTTCGGCGACATACATGCCACAAATTGCGACAATAGAATATTTGAATAGTATCTATTAGAAAAAACAAACTTGTGCATAAACTCAAAATCAACTGCTCCACTGTAGGCCGGCACTTCTTAACCTTTATGCAGCCTTTTTTTATAGTCTTCATTTCATTGTGGAAGAACTCCACTACTACACGGATTCCCAAGTTGTAAAAATCCCGACGCACTAAAGTCTAAAACAGTGTTTCTCAACCCCACTTTATCACTTCTAAAATTCTGATGTCCCCTTTATGATGATACATAGCCGTAGCAACCAAAAAATATTCGGTGGGCAAAACAGTTTTGCTTAAATTGTATGACGCTTGCTCGAATTATGATGATGCATCATAGCGGTGGTTCTCTACGTTTCATGGTTCGTGGTTTTTTTTCAGAGACTCGCAGCACCCGTTGCCGCCTGCCCGAGTGAAGACTAAAAAAAATTTACCACTTGAAAACTTTGGGGGGCCGAGGGAGAAACCCCGAAGTAATGAATGGCACGGCCCCCAAAGTTTCAAAGTTGGGCTGAGGGAGAAACCCCAAGGTTATGAAGGGACGGCGGGCGGGGGCCCAGGAAGAAACCTTGAAGTAATGAATGGCACGGCCCCCAAAGTTTCAAAGTTGGGCCAAGGGAAAAACCCCGAGGTAATAAACCAGCTCGATATTTTTTTCAAATTCAACAATTTATAATATGTGAAAAAGCGGAAGTCTAACTCTTCTATTAAGAGTCAAAGATATAATGAGGTGATGATAAGAATTGGAAATATGACTTTATAGTCTCTGTATAAAATCGAATTTCTTAAGATCAACTTTTTGGATCTTAGATTCTTGGAAGAAAAAGTAAATTTGTTATTCTTATCTTTTTTGCTGAAGAGAGCAATCAACAAAATAAAAACCGAATAATTTTTTTGCTTTTAATCCTATCTATGCACTTAAATCAATTGTAAAACAATTTTTAAAGATTAAATTGTCCTGCGGGGTATCATTTGAATAATTTTTTTCGTGCGAACCCTCTCAAATTTTCCATGGATTTCGGTTGAGGAGCACAGCGGCAGGGGAGAAAACGCGTGAAATACGAAATAAAAACAGTTTGAAAGTTATTATTAATATCGATTTTCAATTATTTACAATATGTCGGTTGTTGGAGCAAAATATATTTTGAATGGAGATCAAGTGCTAAAAATCGAAAATCGGCAATTCGTTAATAACTTAAACTTTCACAAAGTCTAATTAGAGTTTAAAGCAGACTAAAATTAAAAAAAAATTTTACCAAAGTGGCTGGTTACCAACTAAAGCAGTCAAGATAAGCGAAACAACATTAAAGCTATCGCACCTTAAGTTTTGCGTCAGTTCTTCGTGATGTCGAGTTTGCAAGGCGTTTTGTGAGGGAAGAATCTCGAATCCGCTCCAAAATGGTAAATTCAGCTTCCATGAATACCCGAGACAAACTAAAATAAATTACGGTTGTTTGTTGAAATATTTTTATAAAACAAATCGTTGACCAAAATTTTATTGTAATCCAAAATCATCTTCTCAATTTACAAAAATAAACAACGCAGTCAAAAAGGAAATCATTATTCAAACACTCCAAAATTGAATAATGAAAGGTCTTTACAAACGCAAAAGAAAATGTAGGAATATGTCAGTGCAAACGTCTTGCTAAAAAGAACGAGTAAATGAACAACGTGCAGTGGCCGTGTTTTCATGAACACAATCAGTACTAGTAGAAGATTTGCCGTTTAGTGCTTAATTATGCAATGTTTATAATATTTTCTTGTCCAATTAGGTCAAAATTTCAATTGTCCGTCAGATCGAATAACAAAAAACTAATTTCAAATCAGCTGAAAAAAAATTCCAACCTTTCTACTACCTGAGATAAACATCAGAAAGCCCACCATGACGACAATGACGAATATAAAGGCAGGTATCCACAACTGGGCGGGCAGCTCCGAGAACATGTTTCGAAACGTCACACTGAAAGTTGACCCCATGTGCCTGAACGGCTCGAGCAGAAACTCGGACAGAGTCGCAGCCAAAACCTATAACAACAACATTCATTTTATTCTTGGCATTTAACAACGCACAAGCACAAACTTCAGTGTATTTTTTTTGATTGATTTCAATAGTTGACACAGATTTTATTTATTACGTAGTTAGGACAAAGTCGATAAGATGTTGCATAGCAATTTTTCGCACAATCGTCATATTTTTAGCACAGCAAAATATTTATATGGTAAAACAAATTCCAATTAATAAAATATTTTAAAAAATGCATAGATAATAATTTCCAAACAATTTGAGAAAAATCACTAATAAAAAGTATATTAATATTATTTTATTGATAAGTGAAGGTAGCTAAAATTAATATGCAAAAATTGCAATAATTTGTAAATAGAACATAATACGGTCAGTTTAATGAAATATCATTAGGCCTGTGTTTTTCATATATTCAATTTGAATGGTTTTCTATACAAGAGAAAGTATGCTTTGGACCAAAGCGATAAATTCAAGCTCAAACTTAGTTCAGCTCAAATTTAGTTGCTTTCAAACAAGCGCGAAACATCATTTCAGGATGTGCAAATGAAAGATCGGCTCTTTATCAAGCTGGGGGGTGACGCCTCGGAATAAATCGCACTTCGTGTTAATTCAGTGCCTTAATGGGTAGAGAGGAATTTTGAATATACCGTTGACATTCAACAGTCATAACAACTTGTGGAGAGAAAACCACGATTAATAAATCGAATAATATTTACACTTGATCATTTTTATACTCGATAGAAGTTGGAAAGAAGTCAATGAATAATGACTGAATGAATGAATAAAATAGTGATGCAACCGTTGTTAAAAAATAATATAAATTTGTATAAGTTTTGAAATGTTGTGGAAAATCACATCGCCTTCAGGGCTCGCTTTCACTACGAGCGTGGAATGGAACATTCTTTGTTTGTTTTATTGATTTTTTTAAGATCAAAGCGAGCGCTAAGTGAAGCAAAAAAATCAGTAAAAGAAACAAAGATCACTCCATTCCACACTCGTGGTGAAAACATGGTGGAAGCGTGGTCGAGTGGTTAAAGAGTCGTGCCGGTGATCAACATGGCCACGGTTTAAAACCCGCTTGTGCCATTCTGTTGTGTTCATGGGAAAGACACTTTACGGTACTTTCCCCTGCTTGGTGATCTTAACAAGCAGTTCTAAATTTCAGTCACATCTTTTAAACTAAAAAATTACTGGCGGACAGCAATATCTTGGCATCTCCGGAAGCAGGTCGGGGTAATTGCTTGCTCTATCTATTAGCGCCTCGGTTGTTTTCGTGCCAGTCAGTAGAATAAATATCGAGATAAATAAAAATGAAAAATAAAAAACGAGCTTTAGTCTTACCTTGATCGGTGAAATCGTAAAAATTGGTTTTATCAGGTAAGATTCGTGATAACTTGTACATGGGTCCTTTTTCGTGCTAAAAATAAAGCCGAATAACCATTAGTTCGTCGTCAAACCTTATTCAGACATTGTTTTTTGATTTTTTCTTTACCTTTATTTTGTTATACAATAAGATTGATTTTAAAAGTATTAAAATAATAATGTCGGGGACTTAATACGTCGATATCAATACTGTGGCTTTAAAATAAAAAGTGGAAATATTAAGAAAAAATAAGCAGTTGTAGATTATGTTATTGATGGAAACCATCAAAATCGATACGAAGTATTGCTGAACAGCTGATCAAAAAGCAAAGTTTGATAATAATAAGTGCCGTTCAATAATAATAGAAATGCAATTAGTGTCCGTAAACTCAACGATTTCGGAGTTCTCGAACTATAACCAAGACAAAAAAAATGGAGGTACAGCAAGTAAGGTGTTTGATGGTTCTATCTCATCATATTTTTGTGCAAACACGATGGCTGCAAGCGCTAAGTTATATGGCTGAACCAACCAAATCTTTTAGTATAATTATTTACGAATTTGGAGTAAATATCTTGGCAAGATTGTGATTGCACAGCGAAGCTAGTTTATTTAGTTTTTTATTGTTGTTTCTGTCGTTTACTGTACAACAAAAATTTTTTAGTAAATAAAAATTTTTAATTGTTACAATTTTTTATTGGCTGAACTTTCCCGGCAAAAAAATCATACAATGCATACACTTAAAACAAATTTACGTAATACGTTTTTTGCTGTGTATAATAAAAATGAAGAAAACAACCAATGCAAACTTTGTAACAGAGCGGCTTACAGTATTTCAATTCCAATCGCATGAGTAACATGCACGGTTGATTTTGGAATTTTTTACTCACACATGCATTTTACAGTCGGGGGTGCAACGGTGGGAAACAGTTGGCAACACCGTGTAAGATGGAGAGGTGGGGGAAACGAACCCAGACCTTCGTGTCAAGATCATAAACTCCGCAGCATAATTAGTCACAATCAGCAAAAAAACGAGAAAGTAACAAGTCAAATCAATAATGGCAAACTTCAAAACTTCTAATGCTGTGTATCTGACTTGATTGCTGGCCAGGTACATAGCATAAGAATTTGGGTCAGTTCGATTCGATCTTTCGCTGCGCTAGATGCAGCTTAACTTGTAAAGCCCTGCAGTATTTTGTGTATTGTTGTACTATGTTGTCAAATTATGGCGCAACTTGAACTTAGAAATAACTCGTTGGTTAATCCTATGTAGCATTAAGAATGTGATAAAAATAAAAAAAAATAATGATAATGACAAAGACAAACGTTTTACCTGAACATATTTTGAAAAATGTAAGAAATTTCCTCCACCATATTCATTTGATGTTCAGAGTTTTTGCAATAATCCGGAACACCAACAAACGAGGCTTTGTGTTTAGCTACTGCTTCCTGAAAATAAGTTGCCATGCATGTTATCATTATCGTCAAAATGGCAATGAAAACAATGCTCTACAAAACGTTAAATCAAAAAACCTGATTGATAAATACGATAGAAGTAATTACAACGATCAAAGTTCGATTCCCGAAACGAACAAATCTGACACAGTGTTGCCAACGGCTCCTAACGACAATTCCGCGTAAATGATTAGGTCGGTAGGGGCATTTGTGTGCATGTGTACCGCAAGCTTGTCATGTTTACTAGTAAAAGGAAAGGTAAGGCAGGTGTCGTTACTTTGGCCTGCGACCTGCTTTTGACAGGTGACCTCATGTACATGGTGAGATTGACCATATTGTTCAGCTATCCGAGCAAGATTAAGTAAATTTCGAAGATCGAGATTAAAATAAGATCACGCACCAAAGTAGCACCAATTGTTTTGAAAAAGACACCGTTCGTGAATTGTCCGTAACAGAAACACTCAAATTATCAACATCACTGCTGCAACTTTATCAAAAAAACAAACAAGAAGTTACCTGATATTGACGAGCGTAAGTCCATAAATAACTGAAAAAGAACATGAGACATACAAGACGAGCAAATTGCTTTGTCCAAGACACTTTACTTAAAATTTCTGTGGTGAGAATGGCAAATAACAAAAGCAATAGAACAAACACCTGAGAAAACGAAAAAAGTAATAAACAACAAATGGTAGTGAAATATTCAACGGTAGAAATAAAACATACCATACAAGCATCGTTTAAAGTTACATGAAAGTAATCCTCGAACTTCCATTTCCAGCTGAGCTCTTGGTTCCTCCCCACAACAGAAAATTGTACAAAAGTTTTTTCTAGATGCTGAAGTATTTCCTTAAATATATAGTTATGTTAATGCAGTTGAACATTAATTCTAAGATTTTGATAGAAGTTAGTGGTTTGTATCTCCAGTGATTTGAATTTAACATTGATTCAGAAACTAGAAGCGCCAAGCAATATTTTTTATCATTCTTCATTTTTAGAGGCGATTATCAGATGAATGAAGTGAAATAAAGAAGCTAAGTATTTTGAACTTGATTTCCTTATTTCACTTTATTGGTATGGTAAAAGCTGATTGAGGCCGAAAACGTTTATGTTTGGTTAATGTACTTTTTGAGTATAAATTTGTTGTTTTTGAGTACGACTGTTGTATGGATGTGATTCTCTCCCAAAATTATATTTAGGTGATCAGTACATGATTTCGTCATAATATCAAGGCTCTGTAGATTTTACAACTTTTAATTATTGAGTCTAATGGTTAGCCTTTTGCCTTCAATACAGAAAGTCCGAGTTTCACTCTAAGGGAGGGTAAATCTGATGGTGTTTCAACAGCTTGTCTTTCTTATGACAGAATGAATAACAACTAATACAACTTAAACAGTAACTATATAAACAAATGCAAACTAGGTGCTTAGAAGTGTCATTTTTTGAACATATGATTTGAGTACATTGTTATATACATTAAATTTGTCTATTGTAAACCCACTAATGATCTCTATAACAGCATGTATGTTTAAAAGTGTATTTAAATTCAATATTTTTCAAAACACATATACAATTCTATATATGTTCCAAATTTTAAAAACATACAATAAATAGTTGCTTAATTGTTGTACGAACCTGCAATGAAACTTGATAAGAACCAGCATTAAACTGATCAAAAATGGTCCAGGCTTCCTTTGAAACTTGAACAGTAACTTGATATTGTACATCATCACCAGGCTAAAATAGGTTTGTTAAGTAATTATCAAAATACAGCATACACCATTTTAGTGTAAACAAACTACTGGCATGACATTTATTACTGCATATTCAAAAATTATTTTATTGCATTTGCATAAGCCTTAAAATCATGATTTTCTAAGACATACAGTTTTATTGTACCTATTGCAAAAATCAGTAAAACATGATTTATTTATAAATATTAATTAGTTTCCTATGTTTAGTTTACTTATAGAACAGAAATTAATCAAATTTTTAGCTATTGCAAGTTCTCTTTTTTAATAACTTTATGGTATAATAATAAGTTATCATTTCAACAATAGATTTTTATTGGTAAAATACTCTATTTCATTACTAATATATTAAATGAAACCATACATACCAACCAAACTTTTTTTATTTTTCTGGTGTAAAAGGCGAGAAAACGCTTTATAAATAGAAAATCTAAAATCATAAAATATAGCTCAAGTTAAAATCAAAAAAAAGAGTTTGGACAATTAAGTAAATGTTAAACTACATGAAAATATATCTTCAAGATGTGCCAAAATTATCACAACACAGTTTTAAGATTCAAAAACCAACTAATGAAACTTGGAAAATATGATACAACATTTTAATCTCATGAATAAAGGATGAATAATTACTTAAGAATCTCTCTATTTTGTTACCACAACTGTCAACTTTAACAACTTCAATTACTTTTCTGATATTTTAAAAGTAAAATTGCATTTTGAGTCAAATGCTTGTCCAAAACCAATTTAAAGTTATATGTTATATACAAATTTTAGGATTCAGCAATAAGGATAATTAGCTCACATTAAGTGCAATTTTAAACTTAAATTCTTTATATGATTTATTTGAAAAATTAAGATATAAATGCATCTTTACAAATAACTGAAAAATCTAAAAAGTACACTTCCTAAATAATGGGTTTAGATTACCTGCATGCTGCTTTTAAAATCCTTTAAAATAAACTTAAGAATCTTATTAAATACATTCTGTTAGATTTATATCAATTTCTTTACAGTTCACTGACTGTTAAATTTAATAAATTTCTAATAAAAGCTTTTTTTTTATAGTATTCTATAGACCATGATATACTTATATAAGCTGCAAAAAATTTAACAGTGTCAGCAGCATGGTCAAGTGGTTAGAGCACTGGGATTGTGATTGACATTGTCTAAATTCAAAATACTTCTACTCATGCAATTATGTTGTAAATATAAACAAAATGTAAAATCCTACTCATGCAATTATGTTGTTTTCATGGAAAAGACACTTTACGGCACTTTTCCCTGCTTGGTGGTCTTGACAAGCAATTTAAATTTTAGTCATATCTCTATTAAATTTCATATGAACAGCAATGTCTTGGCATCTCCAAAAGCAGGTCAGGGTAATTGCTTAGACTATGTATTAGCACTTTGTCACTTTCCTGCAAGTCAGGGGGATAAATATATTATCAATATAATTTTAATCCAGTTTAAATATCCCCAGTGAGCAGAGGTGGCCAGATGCATCCCAGTACTTCTACAATTCTTCCTACACCTTCTCTCCACCTACACCAATCTGCTCAATCTTCTTTTCTTAAACCAATCCTCTTCATGTTTGCTTCAACTTATTCCCTCTATTTCATCTTCATTTGGCCCTGTTTACATTTTCCATCCACTTCATGTACCATTGCCTTCATCAAAACATCTTTCTCAGGTTGTCTCAAAGCATGACCATACCACTTTATACCACTCTTGCCAGCTTATCTGCTGCTTCTTTCAATCCCAATATATCCATCAGCTCCACTGTATTCCTCCTGTCCACCAACTTTACACCACACATCTTTCTGCTCTTCTCAAGATAATTTATTTTCTCTCAAACACCATGACTTGCTTCCATATAACATAGCTGACTCACATAGCTTTTATATACCTTTCCTTTCATCTGCAAAGAGAATCTTTTTCCAAACACTCTCTGAATTTTTTTTCATTCTACTCTTGTTCTTGCAGTCACTGCAGCTTCACATCCTCCACTGGCATTCAACCTATCAACAAGATAGCAAAATCTCTTCACTATTTTTTACTTCATCACACATTACCACCTGTTGCACTTCTGTACCAATAGTCACTTTAACACACTTATAACAAATAAAAAATCTTTTTTCATTTGGAGTTACTTTTTTCAACTTGGAATATTTTCCATAAATTCATTGGTCATATTTTGTACATAGCACTTTTGCCCTTTATAGTCACCCCTTTATAGTCACTCCATATGACTTCACTCTCTGACCCACACACCATCAACTTTGTCTTTTCAAGATTAACTTTCAGTTCCTTGCTCTCCAATGCACTTCTCCATTTGTAGAAACCTTTCCTTTAGACCCTCCATCATTTCACTCATCAGTACCAAATTATCTGCATACAAAACCTCTTTTACTAGGTCTTCTCTTGCATTCTCTGTCACAATATCCATCACAATTGCAAACAATAAAGGTGACAAAACAGATCTCTCATATACACCAACTGCTACATAAAATTCTTGTGAGAATTCACATCCAACTTTAACCTTTGTCTTTGAACCCTCATACAGACTCATCACCACTTTCACCAAGATCTCTGGTAGTCCTTTCTTAATTGAATTATTCTTCTTGGAACTCATTTAAAAGCCTTTTCTAAATTCACAAAAAACATGTACAATTTTTTATCCTTCTTCCCATATGCCTCTTGCATTCTTCTCACTATAACAAGAGCATCTATTGTCCCTCTTCCTGGCATAAAGCCAAATTGCATATCATCCACCTCCACCAATACTCTTATCCTTTTTCCACCAATCATCTTCATTTCATGCTCCAATAACTTCACTGCTCTATATGCACTGCAGTTTGTCACATCTCCTTTTCCCTTTTAGATTGGCACATCACACTAATATCCCAATCTTCTGATATTCCTTTTCCATCAAGTACTCTCTGACAAAGTTTTATCATCATATCATTTCCAACTTTCTCACTTGCATTTATCATTTCCATGCTCACTTCTGGTCCAGATGCTTTGCCTAATTTCATTTTCTTTCTTGTGTTTCTTTTTACCTCTATATTTACAGTATAAAAACTTAAACTTAAAAAATACTTAAAACAGTCTTTTTTTTTAAATCTAATTGTAAAAATCAAATTATACAACAATACAAAAAAACAATAAAGAACAAACAATTTTAAAATCATGTAAAAGTTGAAGACTCTTTATTGTTTTGACAAATGCAATTTTTTCATTAGCAATAAATATGTACTGTAGAATACCTTTTTCATTACTGGAAAAATGTTTTTGTTTTCCATTGATATGACTTGAGCAATTAGGACACTTTGGACATTGTTGAAAATCTTTTACATTGATATTCTGAATGTTTAAATCCCTTTTTTCATCAGCAACCTTAAGTGTCACCATTAATAATTAAAATAGGAAAGAAAAAATTTATCACAAAAATCTAACTATTTAGCAATGTGAAAAATGATATGGTTATTTAGTGAATTGGAATAATTATAATGCTTTAAATATCAACATAATGATTTCTCTGACATTATTACTACAACCACAGTAAATATACTAATGATTACTAAAAATAATCAATCATGTTGGGCAATACTTACTTTTTCAGTTATTGATGATTGAATGTTTTTTTTCAAAACCGGGTTAAATGACAACATGTCATGAGGATCCACCCAATCTTCTGGATTTTGTTTTAGACAAAAAGAAATTGTACAATAACTCACCAAAAGATTCACTAATATAAGAGATTTTAACATAATTTATTTCTATATATACTTATTCTGACAATGTCAATAAGTTAAAACCGCATTTAAACTAAAACTAAAAATACAATTGTAATAATTAGCAATTTGTAACAAAATCACACTTGAACTTCTAAGCATTTAAAAACTTAAAAATACAACTAATAAGAAAAAATTAAATTTTTAGGTAAAAATGTTGATTATATTCTAGAGTTAATCAAATCTTCTTTAAAAATTACTGATTAATTGGGTGTGAAATAAGACATTGGGCATAGGTAAAGAATACGGACCCCCCTTGTAAAAATAATTTAAAATAACAAAAATAGGGATAATTCCGAAATGGGTTAGGGTTAGCCTAACCCTAACCCTAACCCTAACCCCAACCCTATTTTTGTTATTTTAAATTATTTTTACAAGGGGGGTCCGTATTCTTTACCTACACCAGACATTGATATATTTACAGCTAAAAGTTCAATACAAAATAAAAATGTATGGATAATTGTTTTGCACCAGTTTTATTGCAAGTTTCAATTTTTTAGAACAAAAAACTAATATACTAAAAGTTAGTATTAAATGCATTGAAAACATATGAAAGTGACCTCAATTATTATTTTAAAAATAAATGCATTAAATAAATAATTTTCAACTATATTTTTATTTTTATATCTATATATTCATAACTATATTTTTTAAAATAATTTTCAATTAAATAATTAAAATAACATAATTTTCAACACTTTTACAGACAAGCCATAATCAAAAACATAAAATATAAAGCATTACAGACTGGTCATATTTTTTCAACCAGTATTAAATTTCTAATGAGAAATTTGCTTTTAATTCAAAGGCTTTTATCACGTGTATAAGCGTACTACAAACTTTAAATACTGTTGCTTACCACCAAAATACAGGTCTTTTAAAGAAGTCGCCATAACCAATTTTTGTTCATAAAACTAACCTGGATCTCCCTGTGGCTACTTTCTTGCACAGATCCTTTTCCTCTTGCTTTTCTTTTTATTCCCTCCTGGTGCTGTAGGGGTATTCCAGGTTAGTCTTACAAAAAAAAATTGTTTACCATGACTTCTTGAAGAGACCCCAAAATACTAACATAGTATGTTACAGAGATGGGCAAAGTCAAGCCAGGCTCTATTCTATTTTGATCTGAATCCAAGAATTTGCAGGTCTCTTTAAGAAGTCACCATAAGCAACTTTTGTTTGTGAAATTTACCAGATCACCCCTGGGGTTACTATGGTTTTTTTAAAGAGATCCTTTTCTTCTTGTTTTTTTTATTTTATCCTAGTGCTATAAAAGTGATTCCAGGTTAGTTTTACCAAAAAAATTGATTACTGTAACTTCTTGAAATAACCCAAATTTTCTGTGACCCACAATCCAACTCCATTTGACTCCATGTTAATACTATTGCAAGAATAAGCAAATAGGTTAAAACTTACTAATTAATTGGCCATGATATAGCAGCACATAACAATTAATTGAAGCCAATTACTAATTATAATATTTGTATAGCTCAACATACTAAATTTAATGTTGTCATTACATAGTACAATAAAAATTCATCTCTATACAAATTGTCTTTACTTTTATCACATAACAAAACATTTCTTCAAAAAATAGTTAAAAGTGATATTCATTTGCTTCCTATTTTTGCAAAAGTAAAACTATTTACTTCCACTCATTTCTATACAGTGGTGGTCAAAAGTTTACTTTTAAAATATTTTTATTTAATTGGCTATAACTTTTTTGAGGTTCAATTTTATTAATTCTATTATACATCATTGTCAAGAGGATACTTTTTTGATTATATTTCATCAAACAACTAATATTTTTATCCTACTTTTTTGCTTTTTTAAACTTTAAACTTTTTTGTATAAAATGTGCTTCCACAAAAGTTTAAGACTTTTTATTAAAATCACAAAAAATCATTTTTAATACACAAAATTAATAATTAATGGCATATCCTTTTTGTTTAATAACTTTTTCAAGTCTCTTTGGCATAAATTGAATGAGTTTCAAACAGAGATCTTTGGGAATCTTGTTTTAAGTATCAATTTTTTTTTCTAAGATGATCTAATTTTTGGAGCAAGTTAAGAATTCGCCCTCGCTGTTTACAGCTCTTTTTTCTAATTTTTGAATTCTCTCGTTTTCGACTCGCTTCTCTCTCTCTCTCGTACACTCTCTCTCTCGTTGTTTCTCACTCTTTCTCTCTCTGCTCTCTGTTGCTCTTTACAAGAAATCCAATTGTAGAACTGGGGGAATGCTTTACAAGATGAAAATAACCACGGTTGGGCGAATAATTTACAAGGAATACGTTTGGTTTTTTTCGAACGACATAATCTTATCCATAAGCGATTACTTTGCAAAAAACAACAAATAAATTAATATGATGCTAAAAAAGTTGTTATATTTTGTTTTTGAAAAAAACAAAGTTTATCGCTTAGCCTAAGTTACAAGAAACAATTAAAAACTATAGTTGGGCGAAGTAAAATATTACCATTTCTTGTGTAAAAATTAAAATTTTATCAATAATAAAGTTATAAACTCGTTTTTAAGCCTTCATTCTCGATGGTGTTAAAAATTGGCGAGTTCTTTACAAGAAATAAGAGCTGGGCGAATGCTTTACAACGGAGGTTTTCAACCTATGGGCCATGGCCCAGTAGTGGGCCACAGTGGTTTTTTCAGTGGGCCATGGAGCATAAATCAAAATGAAAGCAATATGTATAATATATATGTATAATTAGGCTTGCCATCCGTCCCATTTTTTAGGCATTTTTCTGGCGTCCTGTGCAGTCAACCACATGAAGACCTTTTTTTTTTTAGAGAACACTATGATTTTGGGACAAAAATAGGGAAAATTGACAGCAATTCCAAGTGAAGATCTTTTTTTTTTTTAGAGAACACTAAAAGTGAAGACCTTTTTTTTTTTTTTTAGAGAACACTATGATTTTGGGATGAGAATTTAATTTTGTTGACCAAAGTGGGTTGTGAAGTTAATTTGGGTTGAAAAATAGGCCACGGTACAGAAAAGGTTCAAAAAACCATTGTACTAGAGAGAGCAATGGTTTTCAACCAATTAGCCATGGCGCTGTTTTCAGTGGGCCACAGAGCATAAATCAAAATGAAAGCAATATAAGACTTGTATAATGTAAAATCTGTAAACGGGCCGACTAGTTCAGCCCGTTTACAACTCTGTACCGAAGTGGGTCGTTACGTTACCTTGGGTTGGAAAGTGGGCCACAGTATGAAAAAGGTTGAAAACCACTGCTTTACAAGATGAAAATAACCGCGGTTGGGCGAATAATTTACAAGAAATACGTTTCGTTTTTTTCGAACGACATAATGTTATACATAAGCGATTACTTTGCAAGAAACAACAAATAAATTAATATGATGATAAAAAAGTTGTTATATTTTGTTTTTGAAAAAAACAAAGTTTATCGCTTAGCCTAAGTTACAAGAAACAATTAAAAACTATAGTTGGGCTAAATAAAATAATACTTTTTTTTAATTTTTTTATTTAATTTATCAATAATAAAGTTATAAACTTGTTTTTAAGCCTTCATTCTCGATGGTGTTAAAAATTGGCGAATTCTTTACAAGAAGTAAGAGCTGGGCGAATGCTTTACAAGATGAAAATAACCGCGGTTGGGCGAATAATTTACAAGGAATACATTTCGTTTTTTTTCGAGCGGCATAATGTTATCCATAAGCGATTACTTTGCAAGAAACAACAAATAAATTAATATGATGATAAAAAAGTTGTTATATTTTGTTTTTGAAAAAAACAAAGTTTATCGCTTAGCCTACTTTACAAGAAACAATTAAAAACTCTATAATTGGGCTAAGTAAAATAATACTTTTTTTTTATTTTTGTTTAATTTATCAATAATAAAGTTGTAAACTTGCTTTTAAGCCTTCAATCTCAATGGTGTTAAAAATTGGCGAATTCTTCACAAGAAGTAAGAGCTGGGCGAATGCTTTACAAGATGAAAATAACCGCGATTGGGCGAATAAATTACTAGGAATAAATACATTTCGTTTTTTTCGAACGACATAATGTTATACATAAGCGATTACTTTGCAAGAAACAACAAATAAATTAATATGATGATAAAAAAGTTGTTATATTTTGTTTTTGAAAAAAACAAAGTTTATCGCTTAGCCTACTTTACAAGAAACAATTAAAAACTATAATTGGGCTAAGTAAAATAATACTTTTTTTTATTTTTTTTGTTTAATTTATCAATAATAAAGTTGTAAACTCGTTTTTAAGCCTTTAATCTCAATGGTGTTAAAAATTGGCGAATTCTTCACAAGAAGTAAGAGCTGGGCGAATGCTTTACAAGATGAAAATAACCGCGATTGGGCGAATTATTTACTAGGAATAAATTTCGTTTTTTTCGAACGACGTAATGTTATCCATAAGCGATTACTTTGCAAGAAACAACAAATAAATTAATATGATGATAAAAAAGTTGTTATATTTTGTTTTTGAAAAAAACAAAGTTTATCGCTTAGCCTAAGTTACAAGTAACAAATAAAAATTATTATTCTTGATAAGCATGTGGTTGCAAAGATTATTGAGCTTGTTCGAAAGGAAAGTTACACAATTACTGGGACATTCCATGTCAACTCACACCCTTTTCGGCATTTTTTTGCCGACCATCTTTGATTTTTTTGAAATTTGGAATGTTTACAGGTTTGGATGAGAAAATGTCTCACACCAAATTTCAAGTTTTTAAATCAAATAGTTTTTCATATACGAGGGTCAGTCAATAAGTAATGAGACTTTTTTAATAACTCAAGTTTGCAATGACTGGTAATCAAAAAATGCTTTTTTATTTTTCAACATAGTCTCCCTCCTTTGCAACACACTTGTTCCATCTTGATATTAGATTGTCTATTCCTTTGGCATAGAATTCCGTGGACTGGGTCCTTAGCCAGTTGCTCACAGCAGCCTTCACTTCTTCATCAGTCTGGAAGTGAATTCCCCTCATACTCTCTTTGAGTGGGCCGAAGAGGTGAAAATCAGATGGTGCAAGGTCTGGGCTGTAGGGTGGGTGTGTTAGAAGTTTCCAGCCTAAATCTTCAATTTTGGCTAGGGTTCTTGCTGCTGTGTGGGGCCTTGCATTATCCTGAAGGAGAATCACACCTCTTGATTGAAGTCCTCTCCGTTTGTTCTTAATGTCTTTTTTCACTTGAGTTAGCAGCTCATAGTAGTTCTCTGAGTTCACAGTATTGCCCCTTTCCAAGAAACTGATAGTGATCGGCCCATTTCTGTCCCAGAACACAGTGAGCATGACTTTCCTTAAACTTTTCTGAGATTTGAATTTTTTCTTCACTGGGGAAGAAACATGCTTCCACTCCATTGATCGTCGTTTCGATTCAGGTTCATAATGAAAGACCCAGGTCTCATCAGTTGTCACTATTCTCGATAGAAATACATCTCCCTCCTTTCTGTATCTGCGTAGTGATGCTCTGGAAGCCATCAGGCGCTGCATTTTGTGATCATCCGTTAACATCTTTGGAACCCAGCGACAGCTGACTTTTGAAAAACGCAGCTTCTCACGCACAATTGCGTACACTGTGCCATGGGAGATGTCCAAGTTTGTAGCAATTTCATCTAAAGTGACCCTTCTATCAGATTTGATCAGGTCTTCAACTGCCTGTACTGCTTCTGGGGTAGAGACATCCACAGGTCTTCCACTTCTCAGATCATCAGTAATGCTTTCGCGTCCATCTTTGAATGCTTGCACCCATTTGTAGAAGTTTGCTCTAGACATACAGGAAGGACCATATTGTCTTTGCATTCTAGACAGAATCTCACATGATTTTACACTCTCTGCCAACAGAAATCTGATGACTCCTCTTTGTTCCAAGCATGAGCTGTTTCCTAGCCTAGTAGTCATTTCAATTTATCGTCACACCTACAGTAATCTGAAAATAAACAAGTTTTGTTGTAAATAAGATGACAACTCCATTCATAATCATCACATAAAATTTCAGTTGCATAACTCCAAGAACACCAAAGTAATTGAGAAAGTCTCATTACTTATTGACTGACCCTCGTATAAAGGTAGAAAATTAGGCACAAAATCGCAGCTTGAACGCCCATGATCAAGCAAAAGTGGCCGTCCTGGCTTTATTTTTTGTTCGACTTCAAAGATGTTAATATCATTGGAAAGTTATTTTCAGCAGCTTTTCAATGATATTCATATCCCAAATGTATGTATATAAATAAAAAAGTTATTTTTTGTCGTGATCTTGTGACCTTGACCTCCCATGACCCCAAAACCCCCACTCTAGACAAAAAAAATTTTTCAATATTTTTGTTCGTAATATAGAGGACTATAAGCATGCCAAAAATCAAAGTGTAATAGTGCATACCAATATTGTAAATGCAGTTATACTTTTGATTTGTGCGACGGCTTACAGTAAAACAAATGATAATCGGTGATCTGGGCAAGCTAAGCTTTGTTAAATAATATACTTCAAACGTCTTTTTTATATTTTTTATCATTTTATTTTAAATTAGTAAACATGAACAAAGTGATTTTAAACCAAAATATTCAATTTAAATGCAGTTTTAGTTTTGATTTGCGCGACGGCTTACAGTAAAAGAGATGATAATCGGTGATCTGGGCAAGCTAAACTTTGCTAAATAAAATACTTCAAACTTTGCTAACTAAATACTTTAAAACATCTTTTTTTTAATTTTCATCACATTATTTTAAATTAGTAAACATGGACAACATGATTTTAAACCAAAAAAGTCACTTTAAATGCTTTTTAGTTTTGATTTGTGCGATGGCTTACAGTAAAACAGATGATAATCGGTCATACGGGCAAGCTAAGGTTTGTTACATAAAATACTTCAAACGTCTTTTTTAAAATTTTATCATATTGTTTTGATTTACTAAACATGGACAACGTGATTTTAAACCAAATTCTTCACTTTAAATGCTGTTTTACTTTTGATTTGTGCGACGGCTTACAGTAAAACAGATAATAATGAGTGATCTGGGCAAGCTAAGCTTTGTTAAATAAAATACTTCAAACGTCTTTTTTATAATTTTTATCACATTAATTTAAATTACTAAACATTAATAACGTGATTTTAAACCAAAATATTCACTTTAAATGCTGTTTTAGTTTTGATTTGTTGCAAAACATCAGATACAGTTCTCTTATTTTTAGTTATTCAACAGCCGAGTATTGGAGTCGCATTTGTTGTTGTAGTACTTGGTTTATATATATATGGTCTTGAATGACGCTTTGCGCGTAGTCACTGATGCCTCCATCTCTCTCAAACGGACCACTTACGACCTTTTTCAAACATCCAGCCATCAGACCTTCGACAACTACATGTAGTAGCGACAATTGTTTTGCCTAAAAGTGGTACTCCAGAGCTGTCCTCCGCTACTTTTTCGATCCTGCGGTACACTTTAAAAAGTTCCAAAAATCAGCAGAACATCTGAACCAGGTAAAGAGCTAAATTTTCAACGCTTTCCGTTACCTAAAGTTTCATTTAACTGACATAAAAACTTAAAAATTTTAATGTCAACTCTAAGAATAAAGTAATGACTTGCTTTCATATAAAGTGATCAATTTGCGCATATTGTGCACAATCGATTAATGGCTCAACGCGGGCCTAGATAAGCCTCTCGAGGATCTTGTAGGAGACACAGAGCAGAGATATCGGTCGATAACTCTTTGGGTTGCCCACAGGCTTTGCTGGTTTTGGGATCGCGACCACAAGCGCTCTTCTCCATATCTTGGGAATTTTGAGTCGGCGCAAACAGGAAGAAAGGAAGTCACATAACCAGGACTTCAAAGCAGCTCCATAATGGAGTATAAGCTTTGAGCAGATGGAATCAGGTCCCGGAGCTTTACCTGGTTTTAAATGTTGGAGGGCAGCAGTAAATTCTCTCTGTGAAAAATTGTCAGAGATATTTACTGCGTCTGGTGATGTGGCCCTCCAAAGGTCAGACACTTCTTGAGAGACAAGTCGAAATGACTTGTGGTCAACAGCCTCGTGTTTCCCGTTTCTAACCAGCTGAGATGTAATAGCATTGGCTGTAACGGGACAGTGACAAGGAGAGTGTCGTAACCTACCAGTAAGGTTGCTCAAAATACTCCACGCTTTTCGACCAGAGTGTGAGAAGTCAATGCTCCAAACTGCATCGGACCATCGATCCCTCCGCTTTCTTGGGAGCTTGGCAATCTCAAGCATCCATCTCAAGCTTGGCAAGCAGAGCTGTAGCAGCCAAACTTGAGTCGTCTCCCTGAGGAGACTGCAGAAAGGTTTTACAGAGGGATTCACACTCTGCATAACAACACGGAATATAGTTGTTTCGATACCCACGTGGGATAGTCTTTTTTGGCTGCTTTCTTGATGATGTTACAGAAGTCGTGGTAAGCTCCACATCAAGTGAATCAGGCAGCAACAAAGTCTTTGCGCACTTATTTGTCAAAGCAATGTAGTGACTCCATTTGGCATAAATCAAAACTAAAACTGCATTTACATTGAATATTTTGATTTAAAATCACGTTGTCCATGTTTACTAATTTAAAATAAAGTGATAAAAAATATAAACAAAATGTTTAAAGTGTTTTTATTACAAAGTTTGGCTTGGTTGTATGATCTATTAATATCTCTTTTACTCCAAGCCGTCGCTCAAGTATCACTGTTTAAATATCTCTTTTACTGTAAGCCGTCGCACAAATCAAAAGTATAACTGCATTTAAATTGAATATTTTGGTTTAAAATCACGTTGTCCATGTTTACTAATTTAAAATAAAGTGATAAAAAATGTAAATAAAATGTTTAAAGTGTTTCTATTACAAAGTTTGGCTTGGTTGTATGATCCATTAATATCTCTTTTACTCCAAGCCGTCGCTCAAGTAACACTGTTTAAATATCACTTTTACTGTAAGCCGTCGCACAAATCAAAACTAAAACTGCATTTAAATTGAATATTTTGGTTTAAAATAACGTTGTCCATGTTTAGTAATTTAAAATAAAATGATAAAAAATATAAAAAAGACGTTTGAAATATTTTATTTAACAAAGCTTAGCTTGCCCAGATCACCGATTATCATCTGTTGTACTGTAAGCCGTCGCACAAATCAAAACTAAAACTGCATTTAAATTGAATATTTTGATTTAAAATCGCTTTGTCCATGTTTAGTAATTTAAAATAAAATGATAAAAAATATAAAAAAGACGTTTGAAATATTTTATTTAACAAAGGTTAGCTTGTCCAGATCACCGATTAATTATCATTTGTTTTACTGTAAGCCGTCGCACAAATCAAAACTAAAACTGCATTTAAATTGAATATTTTGGTTTAAAATCACGTTGTCCATGTTTACGAAATTAAAATAATGTGATAAAAAATATAAAAAAGACGTTTGAAGTATTTTAATTAAAAAGCTTAGCTTGCCCAGATCACCGATTATCATTTGTTTTACTGTAAGCCGTCGCACAAATCAAAACGAAAACTGCATTTAAATTGAATATTTTGGTTTAAAATTACGTTGTTCATGTTTACTAATTCAAAATTATGTGATAAAAAATATAAACAAAATGTTTAAAGTGTGTTTTTTACAAAATTTGACTTGGTTTTATGACCGATTATCATTTAGTTAAAAGAGAAAGAAAAGAGAAAAGTGAGTGAGAGTAGCGAAAACGAGAGAAGAAAAAAGTTTTAAAAATGAAGGTCACGGCCGATAGTAAAAGAGATCCTAAAATTGTCGTTGAATTGTCGTCAAACGTCAGGAGACTGCGCGACATCGGCTCAGAGAAAGTGGGCTTAATGCCAGAGTGGCCAGAAGAGTACCACTTGTGTCAGTCAAAACAGAAAATGTAAAAAACATTTTGCAGAAGTGCACAAAAACTTGAGCCCAGAAGGCTGGGAAAAAAATTTTTTAATGACGAATTTAAGTTCAAATTGATTGATTCTGATGACATATATTAGAAAAAATGAATCTTATGACAGAAGATGACTCCGAACAACTGTTTCGCCTTAACCCAGCCTCTTCAGAGTAAAATATTTCAATATATTTTAAAAGTCATGCTCCTTAAGCTGTAGAAAAAGATAAGTTTTTTGTTATCCTTGTTTTTTTCGAGTTTTGACCATAGATATCCTATATAGGATATCTCAAAGTTCCTATAAAGTATAAGTTATGAAACTCCTAATCCGTGTAGCCATTTTGTTTCATTCTCTCAGCTTGTTTGTAGTGCATTAGTATAGGAAAACATTGGGACGAATAGTTGAGAGTTCGGTTTTTGCCGACATACTTATCGGTATTGATGAAAATAGTCTAGTTATTTATAAAAGATCATTTTTCTGACATTTTGACGCAATAATAAGAAAAAAAATGTGACAGATATGTTATTAATTGCTTCATTAGACTGTAGTAAATGTGAACTAAACACAAAACAAGCTAAGTAATACCAATATACTATTTTTCTGCTTGTATTTTGCCGTTGTGACCATCAAGTTAAATTGCTATTTTATTGAATTGTATATAAAGAAGCTAAAATGTAATTAAGAGCTCTTAATTTTAAAATTAAAGTTTTTACAGTGCCAAAAATAATTTGGGTCTCTTTAAGAAGTCATCGTAAGCAATTTTTTTGGTGAAACTTGGTTGAAATATCCCTTTCATCACGAGGATAAAATAAAGAAAAAGCTAAGAGGAAAAGGATCTCTCAAGAAGTGTTAGTAACCACTGAGTGACTTCCTGATAATTGGTGACTTCAGAAAGAGACCCAAAAGTTCATTGCTCTGCAGTCCCCAATTGTACATCACAATGTCTTTCAATTATTGGCAAACATTTATTTTCATAATTGTTTTTCAATCAATATTACTTTCTGCAGTTTTATACAATATTTTGGTCATAATTTATGCAAATTAAAAAATAATGTTATATTTTTCATATCTTCCAATATTTTCAACAACTTTCGTCAAAAGGTTAGAAACCTGTAATGGTCAGCATGTAAGTACAAAAACTTTGGTTTATTTATTTGTTTTACTTATGCAAAGAAAATTTTTTTCGATTTTCAATCATTTCTGTATATTGTATTAAAATTATGTAGCAAATTCTTGTGTATATATTGAAGATTATATAACAGTCTAATTCAAACAAATGTTATGTTTAAATTAGAATGTTATATAAACCTTGATATAATACAATTCATATATAATTCATAAATCATATAATTCAAACCAGTAAAGCAATTATTTTTAAATAAGCTTACAAAACAAAAACATTATAAATAAATGTATAAATTGAAACTTATCTTTTTAATCAAACTTCTCAAACCGAAAAGAACTTTAAAAAAAACATATTACAAAAAATAAAAATAAAAAAAAGTAATCAAATTGAAATATAATACTGTAATGTAAAAACAATTAGTAGTGAGATATTAACTATTTATAGCCTAAAGTTCTATTTTAAATAATAAGTGTTGGCTTCAAAGTTAATATTTACGATTACAATATTGAACATTACAAGCAATTACATGATGCAATATACATGTCAATAAGACTATATTTAATGGTAGACAGTAGAATACCAAAGTAAAAGCACATGAATAGCAGGATGATTAATACATGTTTACACAAGGCTTAAAAGATGGGTATGTAAAGTTTTTTTTCTACTGAACAGTAAAATCATTTTATACAAAAGCATTGGCCAAAATAAAGCTACAAAGCTGTTTAATTAATACAACTTCTTGCTGCAGATTTTCCTGCAAATTGAACTTTTGTTAAAAACTTTTTAGAAAGTTCATCAGCAAAAATATGAAGGCGCAGTTTGATATATCGTTCTAGAATATTTTCAACTTGAATATGGCAATGAGGAAATTGTTCTTTTTCATATTCTACTTCATTTAAAATCAACTTTTCTGGTGCAACGTGGTTTTTATAATAATTAATCTTATTTCTAAAAATAATTTCACATTTTATCAATAAATCAAAGATTTGCTTGGATGGGTGGCACAAATAATTTTTTGAAGAAGTATTTGCACTGCTAGAAAAAGATTTGAGTTCAGTGAGTAATGAATAGCATTTAAGTTGGGGATTTGGTTCATTAACTGAGAAAGCAGTTTTGCATGTTTCACAATTTATTTTACATAATTCTTTATAAATTGCCCATCCAGCAGCATAATAAAACCCATTTGATTCACAAATATCGGAGCATGATGTTGCAGAACTTAATAAATCTAAAGCAGCATTGTCATTTTTATCTGCAAAAATTGAATTATTAATGCTATAAACTTCTTTGTTGGACTTAATAAAATCTATTAGTTGAGGTGTTTCTTCATCTTCATAACTGCTTTTTGAGGGCACACTCATAAATTGTGCTAAGCAAATTAGCCATAGCGATAACCAAAATTGGATTGGTTTTGGATGCATAACACCTTTAGATCTAATTTGAGAAAAAATATTTTCCAGGGCATCTTGTGAAAATCTTCCAGCTAATAAAAATGTTAATTCTCCTTTTACAACCAAATTTTCATGTAAGGACATGATGCTTTTTGTTGTTAATCTGATTCCAGATTGAACTGGTTTCCATGAAGCACCTACTTTCATATTTTGTGTTAATTCCATAACCTACAATCAAAATACAAGGTAGTTAAATTAGTGCACAATAAAAACCATTAATATAAACTATGCTTAAATTCATATCTGTACACACAACACACACATGCACACACACACACACTTATATATATATGTACAGAATTTTTGTGTTTTGTCATCTTACTTCATTTAAAAATTCAAATTTGTTTTCACTGTTCTTGTAGAGAGCGTTATTAGCAAAACGGCAATTTAAAGTGTCAAACCACTTGTTATAGAAGTCACAAAAAAAGGCTGTTGCTAGTGCATCTTCTGAAATAATATTTTTTGCTACCAGTAATCGGACTGCAGCTGCTGTACTGTGACTAAGTACCTACAGAGCAATAACAATTAATTAGAAAATATTTACATTTTTGTGCTGTATTAAGTAATTGTAATTATTCTTACTTGGGAGGCTAACTTTACATTCATTTTTTGAAACTGTGTTGGATTTACATGAGCTGCTGTCAATTTAGGAGCTAGTTTTAAAGCTTTGTCGTTTTGATATTCCACAAGTTTTTCTATCCATATTTTGGACACCTTAAACAGTAAAATTAATTGGCAAGATATATTTTATCAAGTTAACATATAACAAAAGTATTTTCAAGTTATAAAAAACTTTTCACCTGATTTGTGGGAAGACCATATTTTAAAATAGCTGATTTGGGCAGTTCAATAGTATTGTTAAAAAAGGCAGATCTCAAATTTTTGATTAAATGAGGAACATCAGCTATAAAGTAAAGTTTTTTTTCTTTGAAGTATGGATGTTCAACACCTTCCACAATTTGTGATCTAAAAATTACAGTACATTTATGATTATCTGTAAACATTAGTAGTAACTGTTTTAGCTTTGCACCTGTTACTAAGTACTCCTGCAGCTTTCCACATAGCTTGATTGGCAGCTCCCATATCAGACACCACACTTTCCACAGAAAAACCTCTTCTTCCTAATTGGTCAACTATCATTTTAGCTGTTTTCCATAAGCACTGTCCGGGAATGCTTGTGCCAGTGTAGTAATATGCTGAAAAAACTTACTTTATTTAACACGGATATTATATTTTTTTGCAGAGATATTGCATCTGTGTTGATAGATATGTACAGAAAAAGTTTTAAAGCATAAAGAAATTGGATCAATTGTGTATTTAAAAGTAAGCTTTTTTCATAGCTTTTTTGGGAATTATTAGGTTGAAGATTACAAGTGTAAAAAAAGTTACTGATTAATTTCTTTAATGTGAATCAATATTTCTAAATTGTATAGTTTAACAGAAAACCTGTATATATATATGAATTAAACAAGCTTCCTATTAATGTATAACACCTATTAATTGCTTCCAATGTAATGTGATTCCTTTCGCCATAAAACACAACACATGAGAAGCTGCTGTGTTGCCCATAGTTGGAGTAGTAAACTCTTCATTAATAAATCCAACAAATTGCTTCAAACTTGGGTCGTATTGAATAGCTTTCGAAATTTGAACCTCATCTAATGCCAGACTGCAAAGTGTTTTATGATTTGATTTTGTTTGCATCTTGTGCTTCATCCAATCCATTATTAATAATTGTGGTCCAGGAAACATCTTAACATTTGCTATACGATTGCAAATTGTTCGGTATGTTGGTAATGGCCAATGCAATTTACGAAGAAACTCGTACCTAATTAAAAAAAAAAATTTAGTGTAACAAATTTTATATTAATTATCTTCTTTCAACTTATACTCACCCTTGCACACCACACGCACAACGAATTTGTAAAGCTGCCTTGATGGTGTTTGCATCCCATTTGTTTGCTTGTTTAGTTTTCAATGTTAAGCTTTCAATTTGGTCCTTTTGAAAAATTAGAGAAATGGAATTTTTAATATTGTTGAGTGAGTTTTTCAAATTTTTTACCTATTAAATCAATAAAAATAAAGAAAAATTTGCAAAATACTTTACGAATTTCGTAATTGAACCTGGTATTTTAAACGACGAATTTCCAACTTGTAGAAAGTACATTTGTTGCAACATTTTTCCTTGTTACTGTGAGATAATAATGCACTTCCCTTTTGTGTCTTTACGATACTCTTGATAACTCGCTTTGAAAAACAACCCTCAAGTTCAGTATTTCCTATATTTGATATCTTGGGTTTTTTTGCGTATGAATGGTCCAAGGCTACTACACTTGCTTCAGGTTTATGCACATCTAAAGTATGAACAGAAACAATGTCTACTATATGTTAAGGCAAATGGGCATAACTAATTTTCGTATAGACAACCTAACATTTTGGCATCTCTCTAACACCCTTCTTTTACTACATATCTTTTTAGGGGGGTTAGGAACATTAAAAATTGTTGGTATTGCCGTTGGCTTTAATTTTTTTAAACCGTCTTTCCGATGACATTCAAATTGGTTTTCTTCAAAATGAAGCTGTAAAATTACATTAATGAATTAAACCGATTAAATTATTTTAACATTCAGTTACTTTACTTCGCAGAGTCTACTTGTAGAATTGGGAATCCAAAAGTCACGTCTACAATTAATCAGCCATCTTTTGCTTCTTTCATTGTTTCTTGGAAAACGAAATAAACGAATGCCTTTTTTACTGCTGGAAGTACAGTTTGGTGCACTGCATCCACCCATGTCCGACGAAAAAACTTTATCGAAACTTTATAATAAGCGCTAAAAATACTAAAGCAAACATATAGAAAAAATGATTATTAAAGTACTGAAAACGATCTTTTACTATACATTGCATTTATTTTAATTACCGTCAAAATGCCTGTATTTATTTTACAAAGTTTATTAAAGAGCGTATTTTGATGTCTTATTAAAGTTAAATTGATGCCTTATTAAAATGCGTTTTTTATTGTTTACGTCGGCAGCGTGGTCGAGTGGTTACAGCGCCGGGATTACATGTATGGCCGACATAATCTTGGTTCAAAACCTACTCACGCCATTCTGTTGTGCCCTTGAAAAAGACACTTTACATCACTTTCCCCTGCTTGGTGGTTTTGGCAAGCAGTTTTAAATTAAAATCATGACTCTATTTAATTACAAGCGGACTGCAATGTCTTGGCATCTCCGGAAGCAGGTCGGGGTGATTGCTTGCCTATGTACTAGCGCCTTCGTCGCTTTCCTGCGAGTCAGGAAGATGAATATAGAGATAAAAATAAAATAAATAATGATGATTAGAGATTGTATGCTACCTGTTTTTAAAACTGTTTTCTTCTAATTCAAGTTTTTTGTAATAATTTACATTATCAGGTTTTTATTCTGTGGCCCCGCTTATAGCGGAAGCGTTGTATTTTGAGTTCTATCTTTGTCATTAAAAATTTGGTCGAAGACAAATTTAAGTATTAAACAAGAAAATTATGCTCAACAAGTGTGCGTGTTTCACCTGTAAAAAAAAATTGCCTTTCGCAAAATTCGTTGCGAAATTGAAATAAACTGCCAGATGCTATTTGGTTACGTCCGTTTTTGCTATTATCTTATACAATCATTAAAGTTTTGATATGCCACGCTTTATTACGAACGTTTAAGTGGGTTAACTGCAGTCGAACCAAAAAAAAGGTTCTAATTGCTCAATGACCGAAGGCAGTTAATTACTTCATATTCTGTCCTCTCATCATCATCATTTTCAGGGAAAACATTGAATTAGTTCAGTGTATTTCCCTTTGCCCGCTTGTCCTATTGGGGTTGCGGGGGCAGTAGCTCGAGTTGGGATCTCCAAGCATACCGTCTCTCACAAGTACCGGCAATTTCACTGTTGTAATTCCAAGACGTGACCAGGCCAGGTCTTCAACTTATTCTGTCAGTGAGTTCTGGGTCGCCCTCTAGGGCTTTTGCCACTCGGAAGAGCATCCATTAGTTGCTTAGCTGTTCGCTTGTGGGACATTCGTGTCGCATGGCCAGCACAGCACAGTAACTTTGCTTATAAAAGTGCACATTCTATGCACTTTCATAAGCAAAGTTACTGTAAAATACTTTGTTCATTAGGTCCTTCAACCATGCATACTTATTTGCTAAATTTTCTTTCTTATCTTAATCGCGTATTAGTAAACTTATCTTTGCTGCTTCTTTTTCTGTTCCGTTTTCAATTACTTAGAAGTCCCGCAAATTTTACTTTTCAACTTATTTTACGGTGAAGCTGAAATAACAATACTGATTCTGATATTTTTACTTTTTTAGTAAAAACTTTTATTTTTACAACCTTAAATAACTCATTTTTCTTATTTAAACATACTTTTCATTTAGTTATTGTAATTACAGAAATCCAACAGTTATTTTGTACATAATACAAACTCTAAATTAACTTTTTTCGCTTGAAAACAAACAAAAAGCACTTTTAATCAATGCAAATGTTAAGATAGCAAATATCCGATTTGCCAGTCAATGAAACAAAATGGCGGTTTGTGATGCATCAATGGTTCCAGTTGGTTTCATAACTTATACTTTATAGGAACTTTGGGATATCTATGGTTTTGACTAAAAAAGTTGTAAACCAAAATAATGAGTTGCCAAATAAAAACTTGGCCAAATTAAACAATAAGGAAAATAAAATGGAAAATATAGGTGATTAAGGCAGAAAAAAACTTTCTTTCAATCTTTTTTTCTCTAAAATCAAATAAAGATAAAAAAAAAAACAATATTAATTTGAAGTCAAACTATTTTGCTTCCGAAGTTATGTAAAAAGCAAAAAACTCTACCTTTTGACTGCATTTGCTGTAAATTAATTATTAGGTAGTCCGAAAATATTTCGCGTCCTATTCAATCTGATTTAGAAATAAGAACAAAAGCATAACTTTCAAAACTATTAATGATTGAAATTTTAGTTGATTGTCCATGAATTGATTGAAACTCTTTGCGTCCCACGTTCCTGTGAGTCAAAAAATATAGCCCGATATTTTGTAGTAAATTAGCTATAATTATTCATTGGAATGGTTCTAGTGGGCTTCAAGTTAATAAGGTTCTTTGAATAACTTACTATAGAAAATTATCCACATCTTTCAGTTGACGATCAATTGGTTTGGATCGACTCCCTAGATTTTTGGTGGCCGAGTAAAATTATTCTATTTGTTTGGGGGTTGCAATATTATAAAATGTTTTTATATCAAAATATCAAAAAGGGGATAACCGATTTAGTGAAGTGGTATCCAAGTTTCTTCATAAGAATATTCGCATCTGTTAACAGCAAGGAAGATGATGAAATTTAAACCCAAGAAGATTTTATTTAGAAGGCGGATAGCATTGCTTTTACTGCTGCTATAATTTGATTTTATGCCGATAGTATAAAAAATTAGTGCCAATGGTTAATTACCGTTTTTCTATTTGGATCAATAGTTTATGTTTAAGTGTTGCTTATGACTTTTAGCAGCGTAAAGACGTTGACGAACGAGCAGAAACAATAGACTAATCCAGGGGTGGGCAATTGTTTTCGCTTCCGGGCCGCATTGCAACCGTGGAAGCTAACTGAGGGCCGCATTTAGATGTTGAATTTGTTCGCGGGTCGCAAATTACGCTATTTTTCTCCCAAAATCGTAGTGATTTCTAAAAAAAAAGGTCTTCACTTACATTCAATCTGAGATTCACTATTTCTCTCCCAAAATCTTGGTGTGTTCTTTAAAAGCATTAAAACATAAGAAACTGAAACTGGGATATTTCCGACATAATTCTATGCAACTGTGGCTCAAAGTGAGGGTATGTATTTTTTAAAAAGAGCTCCGCGGGCCGCACAAAACGTCGTCAGGGGCCGCATGCGGCCCGCGGGCCGTAGTTTGCCCACCCCTGGACTAATCAATCCTATGATGTTTTTTGTATGTGGCGGGCACGAAGTCGATATTAATAAGCCCTGATGAGGAAGGTTTTTGTCATAAAAAATGCTTTTTTTTAAAAGTCACTTGAAGCATTGCATTAAAGTTAACTGTATATTAAAATGACAACTGGATTGTTATAATTAAGTGACAGTAGCTGAAAATCAATTCAATTTGCGACAAAAAAAATTTGAATAAAATTTAAATTTTATTTTAATCAAATTTTTAGGTTTAAAATTTAAAGATTATGACGTAAAACTATTCGAAATATAAGTCAAATTCCACCTGATTTTAGTAGAATATCGTACAGCTTATCAAATCAATCAGCTGAGCATCTGCTTTATTAATGAGTAAAAAAACTTTAACTGATAAAACAATAAAAAGCAATTTCATACATTATAGATACGATTTCACTTTACAGTAGAAATTTAAACAGAAGTACAGATGCAGAAAATAAACAATTTTATAAACTAATATTTCAATAAATTGATAAAAAAATAGAAAGGCCATTATAGGTCTTAATTTTGCAATGACCGTATTTAAGAGCCAGCAACTATTAATTAAAACAAAACAAAACCAAAACTAAATAAAAACGAATCAAAAATTCTAAAACGACCAAGAAACTCAAAATTTACTCCAGCAAGATTGCGTCAATCAAAAATCACCGCTTAGAGTCGAATCTAGCATGATGAAAAATGAACTTGTTGTCCGGCGTAATCGGACAAGAGCTATACCTAAAACAAAATCATCAATTACATCGAAAAATCGAAGGCTTTTAAAAAAACAATATCAAGACCTAATATCCAAAATTAGTGGTTCATTGCTGCTTGCAAAAAAACTCGATATTACTGAAGCATAAAAAAATATAAGGAAAAACAAGATCATAAATTTTTTTTAACAAGAGTTAATGCCCCTTATTGAAACATGGTGCTCAAAGGCGATTAATCAAACTATAGAAAACATATATTTACCTACAAAACTAATGTCAACATTAAGGTGTTAAGGTGGCAGTTAAATTTACGCCAATCCGGAATGAAAAAGTTAAGAAAAACCACTTCAGGAGCAAGCGGGCCACAAGAAAAGCTACATTTGAGTACAACAAAACAAATACATTATAGTCAGTGAGAAACAAATGCACAAGCCTAGCTGTTTCACAACTTTAAACAAGACTTGCCCGCGGGGTATTTGATATTTTGGAGTCGTGGGTGGGGTAGCTCCACAGGACTCTGCAAAATCGAATTTACTGATAAACACAGAAACACATATGTAACGAAAAAATGAACTTACTTGGAGAAGGATAAGTCGCGTACTTACTGGTTGCGGCTCCGCGTAAAGTTGTACCGATTCTAAGATGATAAAAAAGCTGACGTTTTTCTAACAGATTATTTTATGCAGTAATTTGATAAAATATGTCAACATTGTTTAAAATAAGGAAAGATAAAGGACTAAAGACCAAACGATGTTTAGCAATTTCAAACGCTTGCCTTAAAGCAATGCATGAAAAGTCCCAAATATGACCAAATTTATTTACGTAACAACGAAACGTACGATGCTTGCTTTGAAATGATCCCGTCTGCCAGCTTGTAAGGATGTGCAGTTCTAGGAGAAATGCTGGTTGGTGACTGCATACCTGCGCAATAAATTCCTGATAACACAATCAATTTAGGTTGACACAAACAACAAGTTTATGATGACATAATCAATTTACGATGACACAAGCAATAAGTTTATGATGACACAATCGACTACGCAAGGTGAATACTTATATTATTAAACAGAATAACTTAAATGCTATCATAAGCAATCAATAACTTGTAAGGGAATTAAATTGCAAAAACCAAATTTATTTAGTTTCATTTTATTAATTCGATGCTACTTTATAGACTAGTGTTAAATGTATTTGTTTTACAAAGACTCAAAATATGCTTGTGTCACTCACACGGCTTTAGTTAAAGCGCAATTTTTAGCTATCTGTTGAAGATAAAATTCCAATCTATATAATTAAGCAGCTTCAAAAACCAGATAAATACAGGACAATAAATTTAAAATTCTTAAATTTTTAAAGCCTACAAAATTTTTTAAAAAAAGCACGAAAATTGACATTTTTTTCAATTGAAAACTCAAATTGGCTGCTTAGACAAGATTTCAACAGACAAAAGTTTTTACTATTGATATTGCATATTCACTTGTGTTAGTTTTTGTTGGTTTTAATGGTACTTAACAAACAAATGCAACAACATTGAAATCTTTAGGGTCATTCCATGACAAATCGCCATAGCCGTTTAACCACTACATCTCCGATTTTGATGAAAATTGGTGTATGTGGTTATCTTATACCCAAAACCCACTGGTGCAAATATTTCGTTTCTACGACTAATACTTTTTGAGTTATAGGGGGGCAAAGTTTTGGGGGAGCGAAAAAATCCTTTTCAAAAAACGCTTATATCTTCCTCAAAATATGTTTAAATTATAACATGTTATATATGGTTGAAATTAGAAAAGAACAAGGAATTCAAATATAATATCAAACATTTTATATATATTAATATAAAAAAGTTATTTATTTTTGAAAAATATTTTTCCCCGCCACCCCCCCAAGAATTTTGAAAATCCCTAAAAAAATTTTTTGGAAAAAAATTTTGATTCATAAGCCTTAAAAATATGCAATAAAAACAGTGGGTATAGACCGTTTATTATGCTTAACACTCAATACAAATGATTCACTAAAGCAATTTTTAGGAAAAATTTTACTCAATTTAATGGATTTTTTAAAAAAATTTATCCATTAAGTTATTATCTCAGTCCTAAAAACATAAATATGGCAATACTTTTGAACAGCTTTCACTTTTTATTGTATTAATAGATAACTTGAGATAAATGATGTTAGGCCTACCTAAATATAGAATCGATGTCCCTCTCATTTTGCTAAAAATACAATGTTGTTGATCGGCATCGGTTTCATTTTAAAGCAGGGAGTAGCAAAAGTAACTTTAATGTTTAGTAGGTATTTAATTCATAATAAGTATTATGTTTAAACATTTTGTATTTAGCAACCATCTGTGATAAACTACTATCTACTCGTAATTTTAACAACAACAAATTTACATGCTCTGTGTTTTTAGATCTAAGCAAAGCTTTTGACACTATTAATCATGATCATGATATATCAATAGAAAAAATTTAATGTATACTTTAGATTAAGAGGTACGGTCGTATTTATCATAAAATCATACCTAAGTAATAGAATTCAATGTACAAAAATAAAAAATGTTTCATCTGATTTAACTACACTTAAATGTGGAGTACCACAGGGTTTAATTCTTGGACCCCTGTTATTCCTACTCTAAATAAATGATCTTTCAAATGTATCTAATATGAAGACTACTCTATTTGATATCTGTGCAAAATAATGTTAATAAAGAATTGTTTGTAATTGATGTATGGTTGAAGTCAAATAAACTATTATCAAACTATTCTAAAACCTATTTTGTACCATTCAGTAACAAAAGAAAAATTTTACTGATCCCTTTAATATTACAATCAGTGGTCATTTTATTGAAAAAAAATGTAGTTTGAAGTACTTTGGGTTAACTTGAAATGAGCACTTGACATTTTTCTAAACTTTGTGGCATAGTATGTAAACTCAGACACTGTGCTACCCTAGCGACATTAAAAACTCTCTATTTTGCAATATTTTAATCTGACGTCTAAAACTCTGTATTAAATTGGAGAAGAGCTATTAAATCAATGCTGGCTCCTATTCAGGTCCATCAAAATAAGTTCATTCGTTCTTGTTTATTTTTACCAAAATCAACGAATATAAATTATTTCTTTCATAAATTTAATGTCTTAAAAATAAACAATGTTATTAAATTTACTTATGCAAAGTTCATGTTTAAGTATATGCATAATATGCTTCCAAAAACTTTTTCGGATTACTTTCAATGAACATTCAATAAACAAATTCATAATTACATATAATACTCACCACATAAAAAATTGATTTGTTTTTACCAGGGGTGCGGAGCTAGCAATAAAATCTACGGCTCCAGCTCCGGGATTTTAAAATGAATGGCTCTGGCTCAGCTCCAGCTCTAGACTCTAAAACTTTTTCCCACTCCAGGCTCTGGCTCCAGCTCCGGTTCCACACCCCTGCCTTAAACGGTTCATTTATGTGTGCTATAATCAAATTCAATACTTTATTTTTTCTTTTATTTTCTACAGTTATCCTTCTGACTCGCAAGAAAGCGACGGAGGTGCTATACATAGGGTAGGCAATTACCCCGACCTGCTTCCGGAGATGCCAAGGTATTGCTGTATGCGTAATTTAATAGAGATATTACTGCAATTTAGAACTCCTTGCCAAGACCACCAAGCAGGGAAAAGTTCCATAAAGTGTCTTTCCCAAGAACAGAACAGAATGGCACAAGTGGGTTTTGAACTGAGACCATGTTAATCATCAGCCTGGTGCTTTAACCACTTCACCACGCTGCCTACTTGACTTTTTTTAAAAATGTTTCACTCTAAAAGTGACCATGACTCTTAAAAGTCGGCAGCGTGGTCGAGTGGTTAAAGCACCGGACTGATGATCAACATGGTCTCGGTTCAAAACCAACTTGTGCCATTCTGTTGTGTCCTTGGGAAAGACACTTTACAGCACTTTCCCCTGCTTGGTGGTCTTGGCAAGCAGTTCTAAATTACAGTAATATCTCTACTAAATTACTAGCGGACAGCAATATCTTGGCATCTCCGGAAGCAGGCTGGGGTAATTGCTTACTGTGAAAGTGTATTTCGTGCTTCTCTGGGAGGCAGAACATTAACCAACTCAAGCAAAGGATAATAGCACTATATATTTCTGATTTACCAAATATACTAGAGGCAACTCTAAAACATAATATTTAATTTGAATAAAAAAATTTAGCTGTGTTCTTTAAATACAATACAAAGCTGGAACGTAAGCTGGTGCAACTTTACTGGTTCCAAGCCTTTCAAAATATCAGGCTCCATTTCCAACCTATTAAAAAATTGCCTCCAGCTTTAACTTTTTGAAAATATGTAGCTCCAGCTTCACATTTTTAAAATATGTGACTTCGACTCTGACTACACTTTTTTAAAATATGTGGCTCTGGCTCCAGCTCCAGCTCCAGACCCTAAAATTTCTTCCTGTTCCAGGCTCCGGCTCCACACCCCTGGTTTTTAACTGTATGTATCTTCTAATTTTATTAAAAGATGTTAAATTTCAATGGTGTAAAGATATGGTCTAAAATTCCTAAAAACATTAACGAAAACTCATTGCATAATTTTAAAAAATTTGTATGTATTTGAATTGTTTTAAATTGTGTCGGTATGTTGTAATTTGCAACAATTTGTAAATTGTAATGTTTTTGAATTGTTTTCATTTTTATCAGTATATTTTTTCATGACCTGACAGTTGATCGAACGACACTTGATCAAACGACACTTGATTGAAACATCACTTGATCGAAATGACATTTGATCGAATAAGAAAAAAGAAAATTTAAACTTTGAATCTGTCTTAATTTTTCGTCCCAAAAACATAGTGATCACTAAAAAAAACTGTAAGTTTTCACTTTGACTCTGTCCCGGTTTTGTCAATTTTTTGCCCCAAAAAAATATAATCTCTAAAAAAAGATCTTCCCTTTCAGTCTGTCTCTTATTTCTGTAAGGGTCTGCAAGGGTGGGGCCATCACAAAATGCCCCCCCTAAATAACTGACTACAATGTAAATTGAATACAAAGGAATGGCAGCAATAGGCATAAACAAACATAACTATGGCATGAAATCTACTTGTTTCCGCCCTAAAAATGCTGAGCCCAGGAAACTCTTTAAAATCCCTGACCTTGACATTGACCAAAAATTAAAAAAATAAACACAAACTGTTCTCTTACTGATGACCTCTGCTTTTTATGAATCTAATTTACAGTAACAAAGACATTGTTTAATCGCAAAAACATACAAAAGTAAATCTTTTTTTTTTATCAACTGTCAATTTTGATCACGTGTCATTTCGGCCAAGTGTTGTTTCGATCAAGTGTCGTTTCGATCAAGTTTGTTCAAACAAGTGTCATTCAATCAACTGTCGTAACACCATATTTTTTACGATTAACCTTGATAAATATTATTTTTTTATTTGGTTTGTCTTTGTTTATATTGCAATTTCATTTTTTATATGTATGTATAGCATCTGATTCAAATAGTTAAAGGTGCTAGCTCACATATGGTAACACATAAGGTCTTTTGCTAGCATCTTCTTCTGGCAGCAATTGCATTGTATTATATACGTGATTTTTCATTCTTTTGTATGTGTCTTTTTATTTTTGTTGTCAATGAAGAAAAAAATATAAAAAATGTATAACTTGTATATGTATTTGTGATGTATAATTCTATTACATTAACAATGGAGTTACGGCTAGTATTGCCGATAGCTATACAAAGATTTTAATTTTTTACTATAATACCTATAGAGTCATATTTATCAGAGGTATTATTTTTATTTATTTATTTTTTATTTTATCTCAATATTAATCCTCCTGACTTGTAGGAAAGCGACGGAGGCGCTAATACATAGGGTAGGCAATTAACCCGACCTGCTTCCGGAGATGCCAAGATATTGTTATCCGCTTGTAATTTAATAGAGATATGACTGTAATTTAGAACTGCTTGCCAGGACCACCAAGCAGGGGAATGTGCCTTAAAATGTCATTTCCAAGGACACAACAGAATGGCGCGAGTGGGTTTCGAACCAAGACCATGTTGATCATAAGCTCGGCGCTTTAACCAGTCGACTACGCTGCCATATTACACATGCTATTTAGTTTGCACATTCCACAATATCTGATACCTACATTAATCCCCATTAAATGTTTTTTTTTTACATATTATAAATTATTTAAACTATTTAGAATCTAAAATGCCAAGAAAACATTGCCAAGATCCTCAATGTTAAAATTTAGGTATGCAGGAAAATCTTTTACATTTTAATTGAATTTTTGGAAATATTTGCCCTAAAAATTGCTTTAGTGAATCATTTGTATTGAGTGTTAAGCATAATAAACGGTCTATACCCATTGTTTTTATTGCATATTTTTAAGGCTTATGAATCAAAATTTTTTTCCAAAAAATATTTTTGGCAGTTTTCAAAATTCTTGGGGGGATGGCGGGGAAAAATATTTTTTAAAAATAAATAACTTTTTTATATTAATATATATAAAATGTTTGATATTATATTTGAATTCCTTGTTCTTTTCTAATTTCAACCATATATAACATGTTATAATTTAAACATATTTTGAGGAAGATATAAGCGTTTTTTGAAAAGGATTTTTTCGCTCCCCCAAAACTTTGCCCCCTATAACTCAAAAAGTATTAGTCGTAGAAACGAAATATTTGCACCAGTGGGTTTTGGGTATAAGATAACCACATACACCAATTTTTATTAAAATTGGAGATGTAGTGGTTAAAAAAAAATTTTTTTTGTGGCGATTTGTCATGGAATGACCCTTTAGTGAATCAGACGGTGTAGACCAGGGTTGCCAAATTGGCTTTTTTTAGGCCAAATCTGAGAAACTTGGCTTTTTTTAGGGTGTTTGGTTTCCAACGTTAATGTTTGGCCTGTTGGCCTTTTTTAGGAAACAAAATCTTTTTCTTAAAAATTAGAATTTCTAATTAATATAAACACTGTTACCAGGGATATTACTTAGTTTAAAATTCATTTGTTCTTCTGGTAGAATCAGAGGCAAGTAAAACAAATAACAAAAGGCATAATATACTGTATTTATTAAAGAAAAACTCAACACGACGTTTCGTCCGTTACATCGACACCTAATGAAGTCCGCCCGATGTAACGGACGAAACGTCGTGTTGAGTTTTTCTTTAATAAATATATTATGCCTTCTGTTATTTGTTGAAGTTTTACTTGCCTCTGATTCTACCAAAAGAACAAATGAATTTTAAATCTGTTCGAATATTTGAAGTTTGTCAGCAAGTGTTACAAGTTTTATTGTTGACTAAATCTTCAATCATCATCACCTTAAATTTTCAATGAAAATAGAGATTTTGGACATTGACTGAAAGTGATGACTTTTTTTTAGTCTTCACCTTAAACTTGGGATATGAATGGAGAAAAAAATGATATGGCCTTATTTTTAACGTTTGGGTTCTTTTGACAGTCTGTTGGTCCTTTTTTGAAAAATTGGTCTGGCAACCCTGGGATACACTACTGCGGGTAGATGATTGCTTTTGAGACATGTGCGCCTTGAGACCGACCAATGCGCACGCGAGTAACTAAAGGGCGTCTGTGTGCCCGCTTTGTTGTTCCAATGTTTCTAAAAAGTTTTGTGGCACACCTAAAAGTCTATGGCACACCTAAAAGTCTATCAGTGGACTCTGCTTGAGAAAGATTACACTAATTCTATTAGTGACTGCACAAAACACAATCCAACACATCATGTCAAAGTGTAAAATCGATTCTATCCTTAACACTCCGTACTTACACAGTTTTCCGTCGACGGGAGGAGACCGCATCGAAACGCGCTTGATCCCCTCAACTGGAGACTTGTACTGCTTCTATACAAAAGCATGACCACAATTCGCCACCATTCAATCAACTCAAACATCGAAGTAATACTGACCGGCATGCTCAGGTGCTGATGACCGTCCAGACTCGGTTTGCTCGGGCTGAAATCAAACGTGTGATTTTAGAGTAGAGCTATTGCTTGAAGGTCAAAGGTCAAAGAACTATAGTTTGGCTATCAAAAAAACGAATTGTTCAAAGTGCTTTCAAAAAGGCAACCGGCCTGAGTTTAAAAAATGTATATGTCACGAGGGTAATCACGTCATAAAACACTCACAATGATGTAAGGATGTAAGTTTGTGACAGAGATCATTTAAATTAACACAAAACAATGGATCAAAACCAATGTTAGAGTTTTTTGGTAATCCAACCAACTAAAAAACAAATTCACGTCTTTTTTTTAGCCCAGAACGTTTTACTCTGACCATTTAAGCAAACAAAGAATTTCCATAATTGGCATTTGTAGCTAAAACTTTTTTCAGAGCTGAGTTTGCTGCCGCAAGCTGTTACTCAACGAACAAATTAAGCAAAACAAATCATACGCAATCAGCATACATCAATTGAAGCAACAACCTAGTTCACATAGCTGAATTTAAAAAGTGCTTTCAGTCGAGAGTCAAAAGTTCAAAAATCAGCAGCCCCGGGTTCGATTCAAACCAAGTAAATATTTCTACTTTAGAGTGATTGTGATAGGCTTTTAGTTTGATTCATGCAACGTTTGTGTTATTTTGAGTGCTCTGGATACGATTGTAATCAACTATTTTTTTTTTAGTTAAATCTATTTATTCTATTATTATGTTTAACGTTCGCCGTTGTGTCGCGTTTCCTTTTCATGCTTCATAGTATATTGCATATTACTTAATAATGTTACTAAGCATGAATGAAATATCATCATCATCATGTTTAATGATATGTGCAACGAGTTGGATTCTGCATGAGCAAAGTTTGGTGAGTTTTATTTAAACCATGCAATGTTTTTTAAAAGTTAAAAATAAACGAAACTATTTTACCAACTTAAAGGCTAAACCAGCGGTTCCCAAACTTTTTTTTTCACGGCGCCCTTTGAAAACTTAACAATACTCGCGGCGCCGTAATGAAAAAAAGGTATTCAGTTCAATTACTTCTTTAAACAACCTTTTTTTCTCCGAAACTTATAGTGTTCTCTAATAAAAAAAAAAGGTCTTCACTTCGATTTCATCTCCGCTTTCCCTATTTTACTCCGAAAATCAGGGTGTTCTCTAAAAAAAAAGTCCTCAATTGGAATCGTTCTCTGAAGGGAACGTTACTGCTAACAACTTTCACACTGCAATTATTGTGAGAAAAGCAGTAAGTACAACAACTTTTGCATGTTTTCGCGGCGCCCCTTACAAAGTCTCGCGGCGCACAGTTTGGGAACCGCTGGGCTATACAATAAAATTACTGAAAACTTGAAAAAAATTGCGTATAACAAGTAATTTTGGAGCAGTAATTTTTATCTTATTAAAAACCTTATCATGTAAGACAAGCAGCTTAAGCACAAAATGTATTATATTCAGCTGGAATACGATAAAAAATTGATTGAGGTTTAATTCAAACTGATTTTTTAAATATTGTAAAGCAGTGCTTTTTAACTTTTTCTGTGGAGACCCAAATGCCAAGCGGAAAATTAGAGAGCAAAGATTTGGCAACCCATCCGAATTCCGGTTATCCCAGGAAATTGAAAAATTAACATTTAAACCTGAATCTGTCTCGGATTTCTCGATTTTCGTCCCTAAAAAGTAGTGTTTTAATTTTTGCGCAACTACAGTCGTCAGCGACCAAACAAATTAAACGGCGACCCAAAAGCTGAGAAACACTGTTCTAATGGATTTAATTCGGAAAAAGAGTTGTTTGAAAAAAATAACAAACTCTGATTGCTTGAAAAACGTCAACAAACGTTAAATTGAACTCTTTCCTTCATGCTATTGTTCTAGAACAAGGTTTCTTTATGGTGCGTCATAAACACTTGATCTCTGACAAGCCAATCATAACCATTTTTTTCTGATTTTCATAAACCTTGAGCCACGTGCTGATGATTTTATTTGGAAGTTTTGTGCTAGCTTATGTAATGAGTTACTAATGTAATTTTTTAAGCATTTAAAAATTTTTTAATTCTGAAAGAAAGGGTTAACTAGCTCTTGATCATTTCAACATGACTTCAACTTTTTTTGTTATAACGATGAAATGAGTTAAGAAAGAAAATCAAAATATCCTGAACATTTTGTTTCACATCAGTAAAATCATTTAAAGAAAGATAACTGCTAAACAAAACTTATCCCTCAAAACTTAGTTTTTTTGCGAAGGCCAAAATAATTTAGATTTTAGACAAGTAAAAATTGATAAAGACACGTGATGCTACTTTAGCATGTAACCTCACTTTTGACAACTGATTTTATTTATATGGTTTTATCTCACTTTTCACAACTTGAATATCCAAATGAGATCACACCCCGAAGCGGCGCCAGATATGCGTAAAAGAATCCAAACCAAATAACAATTTTTATTATGTTAAGTTTTGCAATTGTTGGTTTTCTGAAATTTTTTGCAAATCTTTTTTATTAAAAAACAAAAAATGTACTCAGCCACAATCAAACTAAGAGCATTTAAAATAATACAGCCACGGCGCAAAGCACAACTGCAAAGCTATCACAATTAGGCTCAAGATATTTTACTGTGCCAAATTGATTTTCAATTGATTTTCAATTTGGCACAAATGAAATTCAATGTGGCACAAATGAAATTCAATTTGGCACAAATAAAATTCAATTTGGCACAAATGAAATTCAAATTGACATTAATGAAACTATATCCTGTTTCTTACTTGCTATTTTCATATTTTGGCATAATTTTAAAAAATTTTCTTTTTTAAATTCTTATAATATGCATGTATATAGTTTCATTATATATTATTAACAAATAATATAAATATGTACATATATAGCGACCCCATCGGAGACCCTATATTTAGACCTAATATTATGGAGACTTAAAATACGAGTATATTATGGAGACCTAATTATGGAAACCTAAAATTATGGAGATTATATACATATATTATAGAAACCTAATTATGGAGACCATATATACATTATGAAAATCTAATTTGGAGACCTAATATTATGGAGACCTACATATGTAGAGACCCTATATTATCTATATGAATATATACATACTGTAATATTGTTATAAATATGACTTTTTTGCATAAAAGCATATAAATATATACAAATCAATAATATTAAGTTTCCAAATTAGGTCTCCGAAATATATATACATAGTCTCCAAAATTAAGTTTCTATAACATATGTATATATTCTCCATAATTTTAGGTCTCCATAATATTAGGTCTAAATATAGGGTCTTCGATGGGGTCGCTATATATGTACATATTTATATTATTTGTTAATAATATATAATGAAACTATATACATGCATATTATAAGAATTTAAAAAAGAAAATTTTTTAAAATTATGCCAAAATATAAAAATAGCAAGTAAGAAACAGGATATAGTTTCATTAATGTCAATTTGAATTTCATTTGTGCCAAATAGAATTTTATTTGTGCCAAATTGAATTTCGTTTGTGCCACATTGAATTTCATTTGTGCCAAATTGATTTTCCTTGGTGCCAAATTGAATTTCATTTGTGTCAAATTGATTTTCATTTTTGCCAAATAGACTTGTAAATGGTATAGTGCTAAATGCAGTGACGCAGGATTCTTTTGTTCTTTTTGTTATTGTTAATCAACAGAACACGTGTTGCGTCACAAATGCTTTGTTCGCACGCCATAAACTTCTCAAAGCTTCCCTCTATAAATTGGAGAGCTGACATAATGGAATTATTCAGTAAAAGTTTTTCGCGTAAGACAGTGTTACGTTATTTGTAGAGGGCATTTATAGATCGTTTGAATAGCCCGGTAAAGTTTTTTGTGGTCGTTATTTGAATATCATAGTTGGTTAAATTAGGAAAAATTTTTATCAAAAATTCTACGCTCTGTGGATCTATACGCTGACTAATTTTGCTTGAATAAAAGTGTGTTAAATTTCAAGTTGTGAATTTGGTAAGCTATAAAGAAGAGGTAGGATTGGAGAGATTCATCCAACGAACTCTCCTGAAAACATTCACCAAATAAAGACGGACTTTCTGAAGTGGGGCAGAATCTTCGTGAAGAAAGCGTTATTATTTTTGACGTCAGGTCATTGATAGCCGTAATCTTGACTAGGCCGGTCAGATTGACTTATGTTGGCAGTGACGCCAACAACTCCATTGTTAAAAATGTCTAAAATAGACAAAAAGCAATTCGCTTACTGAAACAAAAACAATTCAATAAATTATATAAAAATATTTAGAGTCTTTACGCCAAGCAGCCGTGGAAAAGATTCAGGGCTCGTTTCCACCATGTGCGTTGGCGGGAGTATTCTTTGTTTCTCTTATTAATTTTTCAATTTTTTTTGCGCTTAAGCGCTAAGAGAAGCAAAAAAATTAATAAAGCAAGCAAAGAATACTCCCGCCAACGCTCGTAGTCGAAACGAACCCTTAGGCCTTGTCTAGTCTAAGCGTAGTTTCTCAACGTTACAGTTTTAAATGAAAAAAAGCTTTTTAACGCAGTTCCTCAACGTTTTAACCCCAGCTCTGGCGTAGAAATATAATAGATAAACAGTTTTACGCTGAGAAACAACGCCTAGTGTTGACAAGGCCTTATTGAGAAAAATTGGGTCTTCAACCATTGTATGCATGATTGAAACAGTTTTCCAAATTAAAGGTTGCTCGGTAATTTCAACCTTCAAATAATTTTCCTGATCCCTAGTCTAATCCGAAAACAAACCTACGCGCCTTAAGGTACACATTTGATAATGAAGAAAATACTCACGAACACGGTACACTGCTGTAGTACTGCGAAGCGACTTTAAATTGGCTGCTATTTGGCGACACTGACTGAGATCTTCGCGGAGATATCGAGGGAGAGTGACGGGGAGAGACGTCAACTTGCAACAACAACAAATGCCAACAATGTTGGAGAGATGTCAACAACAAACATTCACTAGTCGTCGTGATAGCTTATTATTGCGCTTGCTCAGCTTACCTGGACTGCGACGCGAAGAATACCGGGAATCAATCGGAGAAGCGCTGTTGACAATAGTGAACCAGATTAAAATGGAGCAGATCGAAACAGTAATATACGATTAAACAAAATAGTTTTGAAAGTTAATTTAGCAGCTTTAGAATGTTTTCTGCAGATATTTTTACCTTTTATTTGCTTTGTTACGAAGTAACTTTTTAGTTTCAATATTTTCTTTTTGAAGTTGTCTACAGATCAAAGCAAAAAAGTTAATCACGTCATACAATCAATGGCGAAGCACACAAGACTTTTCAACTTTAAAAATAGTAAAACTAACACCACATGAAACATTGCATTTGCCACATTTTATGCATCAACGATTAAAATACAGTTACATAAAAGCAACACAGTTAAATTTGGTTAATTGCATAATCATTTTTCCAATGCCAAGCTTTTTTATGCCTATAAACGAAGTAACTGTGGCATGATGAGAGTTCTTCTAATAGTTCTGAAAATCTCTCTATTTGAACAAAGATTGATCTAAACCACATAAGTTTTTTTCAATTGACATTACGCAACAAGAATGAAACAAACACAGCACAAAAACGAACGTATCATTTACTTTTAAAATAACTTTTAATTGTTGTTTGTTTGATATGTTTGGACGTGCTGTCAAGCATTTTCTTCTAAATTAAAAAAAAGGTCATATTTATTCCTTGAAACTGAAATTGCCGTTGAATTATGTCAATTATGTCAAGCACTTTTTTATTTTTGGGTGGAAGAACACTGACTGCCTTGGTGGGTTTTTTGCGATTTGTCTTTACCATCTTCTTTTCTGCTTTGTATGACTTCTTTATATATGTTAGCATCAGTTGGAAGAACCTGCGACCTCAAGTCCATTGTCAATGCTTAAATATTCTTTATAATTTCATTGGTGATATTGGGCAAAATTAGTCACTTACAGGGTGTGGACAAAGTCCTTGGACAAATTTTAAAATTGAATTTAATGGGTTTAAATACATATATATACTGTAATTTTTCAGTGTTATGATTTACAACAAGCCACATATTTCAGATTTCATCACTTATTTTTAAAAAATTCAGCTTTAACACCAAATATGAGTGCTAAACGTGCCGCCATTATTGAGCTCCATCGCGCGGGCAAGACAAACCCTGAAATAATGAAGCTTCTTAAAGCTGCAAGATCGACTGTTTACCACATTGTCACGAGGTTTCGAGAACTCAAAAGTACTGAAGATCGTCTTCGAAGTGGAAGACAGTACTGAAGATCGTTTTCGAAGTGGAAGGCCGCGATTTTCTGAAAGACGCCAAAGGTCGTTGATGCTGTCAGAGCCCGAGTCTGGCGCAATCCAAAGAGATCCATGAGAGAAATGGCCTGTGACATGAATGTGTGCGACAAGACGATAAGAAACTATCAATAAAGCTGTCAGAGCCTGAGTTTGGCGCATTCCAAAGAGATCCATGAGAGAAATGGCCTGTGACATGAATATGTATGACAAGACGATAAGAAACATCGTTAAGACAGATTTGAAGTTGTCATCTCTCAAAATGCAAACTTTTCAGCAACTCGCAGACCTCCAAAAGAAAAGAGACTGGATCGAGCAAAGATTCTTCTTAACAAGTTGAAGGCATGTACAGTAATCTTCCGGTTAAGTTCGCATCACGATTAAGTTCGCCAAAAATTTTCAAAAAATCAAGATTCAACTTTTACAAAAATTTATTGATATTTACAGCAAATCAGACAAGTCATAAAAATATTCACCATTTAAACAAGTCATGAATTGTCAACTGATGTATATTTCGTTCTCTTTTGCTTTTTGCGTCCAAAATAACCGGCCTTAATTTTGGCTGAAAAAGCTTAAAGGAATTTCTCAGCTCATAATAGTAATTTCTTGCTTGAACTTGCACATCGGGACACAACAATTGATCTTCAACTTCAAGAACTTTATTTTATATGTGTTCAAACCCATAAAAAGTGATATCGTTCCCTGTTGGTGCTGGACTATGCGCGCAAGATTCAACCACAGTGTGTACGTTTTCATCTTCATTATCATTTGTTGCTTGTATACTTTCCAACACCTCACTGACGTCATCCAAAATCTCATGTGAAAACTCTTCACTGTTTTTTTATTAATATTAACTTTTTCAGCTAAAAATTTATTTTTATCTTAAGTCACTGCATCAATTAGTCTCAAAACACTAGCTTAAATGACGAGCGATTTCACTTTAACTGGTAATTGTACAGGTTCTAATCGCTTAGGTATAAATGTTAAATTCGCACTTACCAGCTAAGTTCGCACTCGCTGTTCAGATTCAAGTTGCGAACTTAAGCGGGAGATTACTGTACGGACACGGACGAGATCATTTTCTCTGATGAGAAATTGTTCACTGTCGAGGCAATCTGCAACCAACAAAATGACCGAGTCCTAGCAAAATCTTTTGCAGACGTTTCTGGTTCCACGAGAAGGGTTTTCATACGCCAGAAACCTTCTTTAGTCATGGTGTGGGCCGCCATATCTAAAACACGGAAGTCTCCCTCATCTTTGTTCCGCAAGATACAAAAGTAAACACATATGCGTACCTTGACACGATTTTGACTCCTGCACTTCAAGAGGCCAAAAAACACTTGAAAGACAAGCCGTTCAATTTTCAACAAGACGGCACACCGTCACACACGTCCAATAAAAGCCAGAAGTGGTGCCAGGATCATTTTCCGCGTTTCTGGAGGAATTCTGGAGCAAGGAGGTTTGGCCGCCCTCGTCACCAGACCTGAACGCGATGGACTGTTGTGTTTAGTCCCTTTTAGAAGTAGATGCTTGTGCTTCTCTTCATGGGTCAGCTGAAGCTCTGAAGCGCTCTCTCGTGACAGCATGGGCCGAAATACCTCAAGAAACTCTGCGTAAAGCGGCAGAGGGCTTCCGTAGCAAACTTAAGTGTGTAATTCAGACCAGAAGGGGACATATTGAATGAAATTTTGTACGAATCTTTAAAAATGTCTTGTCAAATATATTTTTCAATATTTTGTAGTTTTATTCACTATTTACAAAAATATTGCATTTTAAAGTTGTCCAAGGACTTTGTCCACACCCTGTAGATGACAGTTACTTAATTAGATTAATGGCACCACAGATTTTAACACCTTCTAACCAATGGGCTTTACTTTTTTTTTTTTTATGATAACCATGTGATTACGTTATACAAGATTACAAATGAATAGAAAAATTTTGTTCAAATATTTGATTTATGCAAATAACTGTTATGCAATTATTATTTTCATCTCATATTGTTTGCTTTGGAATTCTGAAATCCTATACAAGAAAGTGTTTAATCATGTAACCTACATGCATACAATTAGCCAAAGTTGTCTGTATTACAAATCAGCATACTGCCTTGATCACCTTTTTTTTCTTTACTATTGACATATCATACATAGCTTCTGGTAACATCAAGATGATGTTTTGCTGGTTTCTAGGTCAATATTCCCAAACAAATTTCTTAAGGGTTAAATATAAGCTAAGTAAGTTTGTGCAAGTGATGGTATTCAAGTACATTAAAAAGAGGTTCTATCCAGGGCCATATCAAGAATTTTTTTGTTGAGTTTCAGTTTCAAATCTAATAACCATACTTTAATAAATTAGTTTAATGATTTGCTTAAACAATGAAATAAAAAGAATGGTTTTGTGTGATCCAGCTGAATACAATCATAAATCATAAGGGGCTAGTACAAGGCAGTCCAAACTTACATGATACGGTGTGCAATTTTAAGGAAGCAATTTGAATAGTAGACTTGAATGCTAAGGTAGATTTCCCAGTTTTTTAGGCGCATTTCTTTACTGGCCAGTTATTTTCATCTTGTTCTAAGGCAGTTATTTCCTTTTTTAGTCACATACTGGACCCTTTCAAAAATTGTCAAGTCAAAGGACCTAAAAGTTTTAAAATCAAACCAGACAAATAATTTTGCCAAGTTTCTTTGCAATTCTGTACAACTTCCAGTGCACTCACAGACCCCCTGCAATCTCAGGGGTCAGTGCATCCCTGTTGTAAGGGCTATTTTTGTGTAAACTTTTAACTGCCTTGCTTCTATAGTGCAGAACGTCCTGAAAAATGCTAAAAATTTTTTTTTTTAAATGTTAAAGACTCTTATTTATCATAAAAAATTACAGCAGCAGATGACACATAATAAAAATAAAAATTTTTAGTCAAAATAATTACACTCACTCAATTGTGTGCATTGCTCCTTGAAGCAACTTGCTTTGCTCATTTAACTAAAAACAATGTTGGTGTTTAAATACTTATATACAAGTTTAAACAGTATTCAGATGTGATTGTTTGTTTCTGGCTGAAACTTCTTAATTTTTGCTGGGATCACAGCATAAAAAATAAAAAAATTAAAAGAAAACTTTTTTGTGTGGCATCACACTAACTTTTAATAGCAGCCTATCAAAATAGAGCTAAATCATGCAATGAAAATTAAAAATTGGCATTTTGGCAATTTTGTTAAATTTATATAATGTCAAAATATTTGCTACATGCTTCATAGTTGAAATAAGTTAGCTCTTTCAATTTAAACAGAGCATTGATTCTCACTGAAGACTCAGGGCCTTTGTATACTTTTAAACCACAATGAAAGAAAAGCAAAACAAAACAGAGCCTTTTAAAATCCTTAATTCTCTCACACATCAAAACTTAAACAAGCAAAAAAAATAAATGTGCTCATAAATAAAAAGCAGCAAGCGGTCTAGATTTAAAAAAAAATATCTGCCTACCTTTTCAAGTTCATTTTTTCGTAACATCTTTCGCTGATTATTTTGAAACTTGGTTACCTGCAACAAAATAAAAAATGCATCTACACTAAAGGTTAAACTAAAACATTAACAAACTTTAAAGCCTAATTTTGCAACTACTACAAAGCAGGCTCAAACATTAAAATTTTTTTGTACTGATCTACAATGTATTTTAACAACATTGCACAGCTAAAAAAGATAGATCCGATTGATAAACACTATTTAATAACAGTTTGAAAATTATAATGTCTTTTATACATAAGTGATTTTCATATTTATACTCACATTAAAGCTATTTAACAGGTTTGAAATTGCTGCTCACAGGCTCAATGGAAAATCTTGTTTTTCAAAAGAGTAACTTGAATGATTGTTAGAAAGGAAGGTAATTTAAGAAATATTTTTGGAATACAAAGCCTAATTGCATTCAGTCTGTTTTACAAATAGAGCATGACTAAAAATAAATAAATGCCAAATAGTAGTATAAATTTGTATTATGTTTCCACAAGTCTCATATTGCTTTCATTTTGATTTTTTTCTCTGTGGCCCACTGAAAACAGCTCCATGGTCCACCAGTTGAAAACCACTGAACTAAGCTAAGAAAAAGTAGTCTTTTTAAAAAGTCATCACAAGCAATTTTATTTTGGTGAAACCAATCCAGAATGCACCTACAAACACCAGAATGGAATAGAAAAGAAAAATCTTTTCAAGAAGCAATAGTAACAAAAAAGGTTAGTTTTAAGAACAAAAATCGCTTACAATAACTTCTTGAAAAGACCCCAAAAAATAATGCATTCATCAAAAAAGCAATAAATTTAAGTGCTAACTTTATGTAAAGTTTTCAACAATTTAAAAATAATTTAAAAATTTTTTACTTAGTTTATAAGATCATGCTAAAAAAATTATTTTGACTGAAAATCAGATTTAATGGAATACATAAAAATAAGAAACATTTATATGATCATCTTTTTATTATACTGTATACATATCTACATAATATAATAAAATTAACATAGGTAATTATCAGGACTCTAAATAAAACTTTGTAAAAAATAAAATTAAAAACCATTTTAAAGGTGTGTAAAGATCTTTTTATTAACAATCATTCTACTATAAAAGCACTTAACAACAATAATCAAAACAATATTAGTAAATCAAAAATATGCCTCAAATAATTTTTACCTCATCAGCTCTTTTTAGTAAGTCCATAGCTTTTCTGCGAAGTTCTGATGGTGCTTTAAAAAATTCAGCAATGGCTGCAGGAATCTGCAAAAACAAATAATAAAGTTCTTAAAAATTTTTTATGTACTATAACTTATACAAAATAAATAAAAACAAATTGATTTGATTTCAGTTATAAAAAATTTTGTAATAATAAATCAACAATTTTTTTATAATAAAATGTTAATTTACAAGATTTAGTTATAAATAATTGATATATTTTACCTTGTCATTTAATTGAGTAACCTTGCACTTTTGGTGACATACTGAACAATGAGGAATAGTTGCTAAAAACAAAACAATAAGTTTTAAAAAATAAATAAAAAAATATTTAAATGGTTTTGTAAAACTACAGATCACATCTCAACCTTGAAAATGAAAAAAACTAACTCAAGTACAATCTTGAAGTCAAAGACTAACCTTTTTCTTCACATTTGCTGCAAAATATATGGGCACATGTTGTTACAATAAAAGAGCAAAATTTGCTTGAAAATTGAACACCACAGTAATTACAATGAAGCCACTCTTCCATCAAGGCTAAAAATCATTTACACATTTTACTTTACAAACTTAAATGAGCAATTTTTTTATCTTAATGAATATTGAAAACTGCTAGGGATACACACAGCATTAAGTAAAAGTTTGTAAAAAACTGCATTTTTTTGATATAACACTAATAATAAAAAAATGTTGCCTAATCTCACAATCAAACTTCCAAAACTATAAAAAATATTGAAAAGCACATTGTTGATGGGAAATAATAATGTTCATTGTGTTACTAGTGCTACAATTATTCTTTACGAGTATTAGAAATTGGCAAATTAGTGGTAATGAAAGCAAACTAACATTGACAAAATGATGTCTTTGGCAGACAGCCAGGTTTCAACACGCAATTACTAGGTTTACTCGGCTTAAATTGTCGACGATTTGGAAGGCACTGTTTTTCAATATCATTATCATCATTATCATCATTATCATCATTATCATCATCATCATCATCATTATCTTGGTTTAGCCTTCTGACTGGCCTTAAATTTGGACAAACAATCAGCCATTTGCTTTCGGAGATCCCAAAATAGAGCTGCCCAGTTAAAAATTATTAATTTTTTTTTGGTTTTCAAGAGAGTTGTAACGAGTCCAACATTTGAGAAACTCGAGGCAATCCGTCTGCCACAAGAACTAGTCTATGTCGAGTCTGAGTCTTTGAAATTCTTGACTTAAATCAATTTCAATTCCAACAAAGTTTGAGTCGTTCTTGTCGCAGGCTACAAAAGCTCAAGTTCTTTCGGGTCCAAGTTTACAGTAAATTTCATATCCATTAGTTTTTATGTACTAGGAGAGCTTAATTCTAAGCGAGATAATGTTTTTTTGGTCTTCACTTATTTTTGAAAAAATTTTTTGCCTATATTTTGATGGTTTAATGCTACCTGAATTGTAACAGAGTTTTTTCATGAGCAGGGTCACCAAATATTTTTTGGATTTCAATCATTTTCAGCTGGTCAAGTCTCAGGTTCTAGTAATCAGCTGATTTGACGACTCGAATCGAGTCCGAGTCTTTCTAAAAAAATTTTTAAGTGGACTCGCGTCGGGCTCAACAAGTCCTCTAAAAACTAGACTTGAGTTATAACTGCTTTGGTTTTTATGTTGTAATATGAGCGTAATTTGTCGGCAGTGTGGTCGAGTGTTAGAGCCCCCGGATTCTGATCGACACGGTTTCGGTTCAAAACCTACTTGCACCATTCTGTTTTATCCTCGGGAAAGACACTTTACCGCACTATTCTCAGCTTGGTGGTCTTGGCAAGCAGTTCTAAATTTCAGTCCATCACATCTTCATCGACAAAGCGCACATTTACCAAGAGCTGAGCATGTCCACTGATATCTGTAGATTCATCAATTTGTAGGCCTAATGCAAATTTTTCACTAATGCGGATTTTTCCCAGAATATTACTTTCAATATCCAGAGAGTACATATCTACAATCCGTCTGTCTATTTGATGTCTGATAAAGGAAGCTTAGCTACTTCTTTAACTGCATCAGCACAAAACATCTCTTTCACAATCGTACAAGTTGGTAATACTAATTTCTCTGCTGCTGTAGATGGCTGTTTTGACTTAGCTACAAGCTCAGTTACAAGTTAAATAAATAAAATTGAAATGAATTGAATTGAATTACATGATGACTCACTTTAAGAGCTTTCTCAGATACTTTTGTTGCTCGTCTCATAAAATCCATTTCCTTTGTATTATTTTCAAGAAGACGAGCAAAATAATTTGTATCCTTGTTTTTAGAGATAGGTGACGTTTTAGTTTGGCTGTAATAATGGCTCCGTGCTTTTGTGCCTGAGACCAGTGCCAGGCCTGTTGGAATGGGCTTACCCCGAGCAGCTTGGGTTAAGCTCAACCGCCTGCGGACTGGTGTTGAGCGATTCCATTCGTCCATGCACAAATGGGGTCTCGCTCCTTCACCGAATCGCAAGTGTGGCGCCTCTGAGCAAACCGCAGACCATGTACTAACAGCGTGCCCTATACATCGGGCACCACATGGCGCACGAGGTCTGACGGTTTTGGATGACGAAACTCGATGCTGGCTTAATGACATCACTGCCAATATCTGATCCAGGCAGGCAGCAGTCTGGGGTAGTAAAAGGATAAACCCTCAGCCCCAGTCCTGTTTGTGTCTGGACTGGAGTGGATGCTCTTCAAACGACGACGACGAATGGCGCTGTTACATAGCTTTTTTTTACACACCCTTACAAGCATACTGGTTTCGGAAAAGTTGTATCACCTGTATAAGTAAATCCGAATAAAATGTAATTATCGCTGTAATGTCTCATCACTGAATTTGAGTCCTTTTCATTACTAGTCTTTTCATTTTTATTTACATTCTTTTTCTTTAAATATTTACCCATCTAACAATTGGTAATGCTTTTATTTTGTTTTAACACTAACCTGGTATTATAATAAAAATGTTTTAAAATGCAGCCAGAGCTGACTGTTTTTTTCTATTATAGAGTAGGCCTAATAGAGTCTCTATCTACGAAAATGGTACTCACGTAAAGGTGAGACGCTCTCTTTGCATTTGGTTGTGTAAAACCAGTGTTACGCGGAACATTGGTTAAAAACCACTGGGTTAAAGAATTATAAGTTACGCTTAATTTCGCTGCGCACCGAGAAATAAAAAGATTACTTGCGCTTTACATAGCCGATGATAGTCCTCTTTTGCAAAAGCGCAATTTACTTTGGTTGTTTTTCAGTATAGGCAATTGAGACTACTTTTTAAAAATCACGTTGCGATGCGGTTAATAAATTTTAAAATAGTCTATATTGGGCCTCGCATGAATTTCAAAATCACATTGCGGTTGTTGCACTGCGCAAAACATGAACTTTAAAATCGCATTGCGCTATATTGCGCTGCTCTTTAAATGGTTTGAAAATCGCATTGCACAAGTTGCGCTGCACTTTACATAAAATCAAAAATACATTGCGCTTTACATGATTTTTTTTCTAGTTATTTTTTTATTTATTTTCATTTTTACTCACAATCAACTTGAAATTACTCATAGTACATGTACAAATAAAGATTCTGAATAAAGAAGCAATTTCAAAATCACTTTGCGCTTTTTGCGCTGCGCTTTACATGATCTAAAAACCACATAGCTCAAGTTGCGCTGCGCTTTCTTAAAGTAAGAAAAAATGCCAACCTCGAGTCAAAATTCAATGCCATTATATTAAAATAAAAATACTGTAACAAGTAAATATTGTAAATCAAAAAATAGCAATTATATTGTCACTTGGTGTCGACCTAAACCATTGCTTAGATATTCTTGATTTAAAGACGCTTATTTTAAGTTTAAATTTTCTAAGTTTTGTGGGTTTGTCTTGTTTTAATCATAATTGGAGTGAGTAAATTGTTAATTTGTTTCGACTTCAGAGATTTATTTATTTTATTACATAATATAAATAAATTTTCTCATAAAAATGGCAAATGGTTTTTATTGAACGTTAATAAAACTATAACTGTGAAATATTTTAAAAACAAATAAAAACTGCTAAAAAAAGTTATTTTAATGTACCTTATTGTTTGAATACAAAAGTTATTTTCAAATTATTTTTGTTTAAGAATGTAGTTTTATTATCATTTTGTTTTTATGTTTTATACAGTATTGCATAAATTCAAACAAAAAAAAAGGTTTGTGTGGTCTCTTCAAAAAGTTACCATAAACGATTTTTGTTCGTGAAAGTAACCCGGATCCCTTGCGGTTACTATCGCTTCTTGAGAGGGTCTTCTTCAGTAGTGGATATTGGTTGTGGCAAATGAGGCAGTCACCTCAGGGCCCCCCTTTTTTTGGGACCCCCCTTGAAAACAGCAGATACAGTTTTGGATTCGCTGCAGATGTTTGTTCAGAGGACGATTCTGAGTGAAGACCTTTTTTTTTTTTTTTTTAAAGAACACCTTGATCTTGGGAGAAAAATATGCAAGCCCAGATCAGACCTCTTATTTTTCTCAGACGACATCAATTTTTGAAAATTCTTGCCTCAGGCCCCTAAATTGGAATATCCACCACTGGTCTTCTTCACTTGATTTCTTCTTTATTCCATCCTCATGCTGAAAGGGGGATTTTGGGTAAGTTTCACTGAAAAAAATTGCTTACAGTGACTTCTTGAAGAGACCCGGTTTGTCTACTAAGGATATGTATTTGTTTTGTAACAGCAAATCACTCTTGTTGCAAAGTTGTTGAAAAGTGTAAAAGTAAAAGTCAACTTTAAGAAATTATTAAATTGAGTAATAACATTGGACTTTTTTATGTTTTGATGTTCAAGCTGAGATGTTTAATCCAGTTTTGACCTGATATTGAGTGCTTTGGGCATTTTGAAGCCATGCTGTTAGCAGCCTTTTGCCAATAGCAGACTATATTTTGATGTTCAGACAAGATGTTTGATTTTAGCCATGACCTAATCGTTGAGTCCATTTTAATTGGGAAACATGCCACAAGTTCTTTTTATCAATAACAGATGGAAATTAATGCTTGTGTTTTGACGAAAATTGCTATTTTAATATTACATAATATTAAATAATAATGATGCATGGAGGTACATATATTTGTCTGACATTTTGTTGAATTAAAAGTGAAGGGTTATAAAAGTTTTGTTTGAATATATGTACCAATTCAGCTTTATTATAAAGATGGTATCCATTCATTTGTGCTCAGTTGTCATGTTTTGCGAAGTGAATGAGTTTTGTTGTGTTCTACTGAATTGCTGTACTTGGATTTAATTATGTAAAAAATCCATTTAATCTTTTTCTCATCTACAATTATAGTTTTTTTGCTGGTCATTGTATATGTATTTTTTTATAGGCCTCTAAGAGTAGCTGTCAAACTTGGGCGGATTTTGCTGATTTTTTCAAACAAGTTCAGCACCTAGACAGATGAGGGAAGCAATTGAATTCCTTTTATTTAAGTAACTTATCATCAAAAAATTAAGGATCTTATTCACTGTTTGCCAAACTAATCTTGTAGGCTTTGGAAAATTTCCAAATTTTAAAAGGTAATGAACTAAACTCGGTGAATGTTGAACAAGAAACAAGATTAAATTCATTTAACTTTGTTTTGGCAAGAATTTTACAATTATATTTTTATTGAAATGTATATGTTTAGTTGTTTTATTATTTACAAATGGCTCTTTTCAAGAAGAGATTGTAACAGTTTTTTGTCAGTAAAACTAACCAAAAATTAATTTACAGCATCAGGAGCAAATAAAAAAGAGACCAAGAGAAAAAGGATCTCAAAAAGCACTAGTAGTTGCAAGGGGGATTCCAAATTAGTTTTATTATCAAAAATTGCTTATGGTTGCTTCTTGAAAAGACCTTTACAAATTTTGCATTTGTAATTAAAAATAGTTTTTTGCATTTGTAATTATAACTGAGCACAAATGAATTGACAATATCAATCACCCAACTTTTACTATTGATGTAGTTTTAAGAATTTTTGAAAATAAAAGATATTGATGTAGGTTTGAGTTTTAATAAAGTTTAAGAATTGTAATTTAATTTTGAACTTTATTAAGTATGAAAAGTCAATAAATGTATTGCAAATGTTTTTCTGCTAATTTTTTATTCTTTGCTTCTATCAAGTTTTTAATGTTGATTAATGATATAGAAATTGCTGTTAGATAATTTAATCCAGTTGAGTGCATTTTAACTTTTACCTACTATTTTTTATTATATAATGGGTTGTAGCTTTTTTTAGTTGTAATCATTTTTGGCTGAGATTATTGTTATTTATAATTATGTTATTTAACTTATTTTTCATTTTAAGCAAATTTTAATGATATTGTTTATGGATTAAGCTTTTAGGTTTATTTATTCAGTTAAATGAAAGAAATTTAAAAATTTTTTTGAAGTGTTTGTATTATAAATTTATATGTTAGATGTCTCTGGTAAACATTTTGTTAATTATAAATTTCATACTTTTGTTAAAATCATAAAAGTATTTTAATTATTACTATTTGTCTTTTATTGATGGTGGCCTAAACCATAATATGGGACTATTTTAAACATTCACCAACAATTTTATTTCATTATGCAAAGTGCTCCTTCAAATCGCAATAATGTTTTAAAAGTTGAAAAAAAACAACATAGGCCAAGAAGTGTTTCTACACTTCCATCTGATCTTAAAGCAAATTCCAGCAATCATTCAAATCGTAAACTTGCCTCAGCTACAAATGCAAGACAATCATCTGGTCAAAAAGATGTTACATCATCATTCGATTTAGCTACTTTAAAATCCAAAGAACCCACAACAATTATTAACCAGCAAAAGTATGTTCTTTTTTATTGATTAAAATTAATGACTCTTTAGTTCTATAGCTTAACTGCATTGTGTGTTTTTCTTGCTTTTTGTAATATGTCATGTTTAAAATTTCAAAACTTAAATTGAATCACATTTAAATTAATAAGTGTTTTGTTAAGAAATCATTTTCAAATACATAGCAATACTTTGTTAGAGTATTACGTGTTTATGATAAAAACAAGGCCAACATATTTTTTATTTGCAACATAAAATTTTTTAATTTGTGTTGTAAAATTAAGTATTTTAAAATATCTAAAAACTATTTTATGGTATGCTTTATGCAGATATCTTGGAAGTCCTTTGTTTTTATTATATAGTTCAAGTTTCTGGCTGACTTTTTGTAGGGTATAACTCACAAAATGAAAGTTGTTTACACTGTTTTACTTTTCAAGCTTTTCAGTCCAAGTCAAAATTAAATTAAGTGCTTTGATGAGTCATAACTAGGATAAAACAGGCCTGTTGACACTTGCTTTTTGACACTTTTAGAGCAATGTAAGCATGCACAAGACTTCTCTTGGCAGTGGCCATTTTTGGTCCAAATTTTACAACTCATTTTAGTGTAATATGGTGACCATGCACAATTATCCTTGTGCATGTAATAACGTATATCATTTAGCTGCTGTTTTCTATTTTGCAATCACTTTGTCAATAAGAACTTCGAAGCATAATACCTTGATTGCAAATAAAAATTGAATTAAATTGAAAAAAAAAAGTTTATTTTTCAATATTAGTTTTAAAGTTTGCTTGTAATCCATTTGGATAAAAGACAAATCAGAACAAAATTATCCTTTGAATTCAAAATATCTACTTGTCACACTTCATTCATAGTTCTACTCCTAATCTTATAAATCTATAGTTGATTTTTAGTTTTTTACAGTAATTTTTAAATTTTGATTATGAGTCATCTTTTTCATTGTTATGTAGTGATTGAGTGAATAGTACACCACCCCCACATATTTTATTTTGTTTACAAGTTGTTCTTATAAGTGATTATAAAAAGTTGTTCTATTTTTTATTCAAGTACATTGACTAACTGTAATTTTAAGCCATTGTGACATTTTTGCAGCATTATTACATAATTTTGGCTAGAGTATTTAAGAACCCATTGGTATCATCTACTATGGTTAAACTAATTCAATATTATAAGTTGCATAATGTGTTTATTATTTTATCTCATGATGGTATAGTGACATCATAAACTTTTCTGTTCATTTGCTAAACCTATATTATAATTGATTTAAGAATTCTGGTTTGTTCCAGTATCTTTAGTTTTTATCAGGTGTATCCAGTATCTTTTCTTATTCAAATAAGATAAGATTCCACTTGATGAGCTGTCTTTGGCAAAACAAGCTGTTGTGGATTTTTAATTTTTAATTTTTACTGCTGTTTGCTTATCGAGCTCTGTACTGACAAAGTAAGGCAAACATATATATATATATTGTGTCATACATTTTGCTTTCATTCCAGTAAAAGTGCTTAACAATCATATGTGTTTGTGTCAGTGTTGTTTTAGTGTTAAGTAGTCAAGGGTCAGAGTTAATACCTTAAAAGTTATTTCTGTAATGAGATAGAATTAAGTGGCAGACAAACTATTAAGTTTAATATTAACCATTGGAGTGCTAATTTATTCTTATAGTTAGTCAATACAAAGTTGTTGTGTGATTATTCTCAATTGTTGGTGCTGTGAATCATTTTAAAGTTTGGTAAAGCTTAAGAGTCAAGTTTTATGAGAGTTGATCAAGTTTTTTTAATTTTGTAAATAATGTATTTTTTATAGATAGAAACTGTGGTTTCTTTCATTTTTTTCAATCATTTATTCATTCATTTATTCTCAATCATTATTAAACAGTTTAACACAAAAATTATAAATATTAAAAAGATCAAGAAAAGGAAAAAGCAGCCCAATATCAGACATTAAAACATGCATAAGATAATCAGAAAGTAAAAGTACAAAACAGCAGAAAGCTTGGCCACAACACCTTAATCATAAAAATATAAGAAATGAAAAAGAAAAAAGAAAATATAATAATAATATTATCAAACAAATTGAGAGATTGAATAACCAGTGCATGACTAATCTGCATAATGATGATGGGTGGCACAGCTAGCCAAGATGGAAATGTAGCTCAACTGAGCAAGGTGAGTAAAGAAAAACCACCCATAAAAAGAAACCTCACCAGATCCAGAAACCTTTTCTGAACCTTTGTTAAGAAGTGTTTTCTAGTAAATCATTTATACTTAGCCGGAACTAACTGTTTAAGAACTTCAGTCACACCACAAACTATTTTTAGAGCCAGCATAAATAAAAATAAACCCAACTTTACTTCAGCACAGGTGTTTGAGTTATCTAGCTCGTAGTTTAACTGTTCCTTTTGAACTCCCAAGTAAAGTTGTGAAACTACTGTCTTGTTGCTTTTGTTACAACTTTTCTTCTTTCAATGTAGTTAAGTATTGCACTATCTACAAGCTAAAAAAAGCAACTGGTATGAATCTACAATAAAATCACATTTAAATCATATTGCAGCCATACAGGCATACTTGTATATATACTTTTTACTACAAAGTTGCTTAGAAATATTTTGGACATAATTCTATGTCCATTTGCAATAAGCAATGACATGCAAAACATAGATTTACATTCACACTAAAAGTGTTAAATGAGTTGACCATTCATACTTATTTTGCATGTACTGTAAAGAAACTGCAAGGTTAATTCAGTTTTCACTGCATATAATTCAAAACATTGGAACAAATATCTATTAACAGTATGTAACTCTGTAAAGGCAGAGCATAGCTGTGTGGTAAATTTAAATATTTATTATAGAAGGAAGTAGATTTCAAGTGATTTTTGACTTTGATTTAAATCAATTTAAATTTTTCCTATAAAGGGAGAGTTTGAAAATTTGAAAAGTTAGCTGAGTTTTTTTCTAGACTTAAACAATGAACATTTTTCCTTGCAGCATTCTAATATTTAAGAATTTGTTATTTGCCTCCATATTTAAGTTTACTCCATTTCTGTCCTACTTAAAAAATTTTACTGTGGCTTATCACAACTTTTTATGGTGTATATCAGTGCTTTTCAAACTTTTTTTCACTACGGCACACTAATAAACTCTAAATTTTCCTGTGGCACACTTAAAATACTAAATATACTCTTCAAGTTTACATACAAAAATTATATTTAATATATAACAGTAACACCTAATGAAAAGGTGTGCCTACAGAAATTGTTTTAATACAGGGTACAACAGGGATGTCCAACCAGTGGTGGATATTGGGTGAGGCAAATGAGGCAGTTGCCTCGAGCCCTCCTTGAAAATACCGCATATAGTTTCATTTTGCTGTACATGTATTCTTAGAGATCACCATGATTTGGGAGAAAAATAGCGAAATATGAGATCAAATCGAAGTAAAGACCTTTTTTATTTTTTTAGAGATAAGTATGATTTTGGGAAAAATAAGGGAAATACGAAATCAAAGCCCCCTTTTTTTAAAGAACACCAATTTTTGGGAATCCTTGCCTTGGGCCCCTAATCAATCAATCAATCAATCAACATAATCAATAACTTTAAATATCCATCACTGTGTCCAACCTTGCTTTAATTTGGGCCAAATTTTAAATCAAGCCAAAGTCGCTGGGCCGCAAAAAGCTTGTCATGCAGAATCTCGCTGCAATTTCTTTATTTTTGTCTCTAAAATCAAGTGTTCTTTAAAAAAAAAGATGGACCAAGACTCTATGGCTTTTCGTCAAAACACGAAAATTTTGTGGCACACTTCAATCCCTTTCACAGCACACAGTTTGGGAAACCCTGGTGTATATTATAGGTGGGCAAATTTGGCCTGCAGGCCAAATGTAGCTCACCAAAGGCTTCTATGTGGGCCATGAGGTGTTTTAAAAAAAAAGAGAATAAATAAGGGGTGGAAAAATTAAGGCAAATAGGTCACATACAGCTCAATTTTTTGGTGAAAATGAAGAAAGCCGAGACAGATTCAAAGTGATGATTTTTTTTTAGAGATCACTACATTTTAGAGATGAATGACATTTCATAATGATTCATAATTATTAAAATTTACCAATGTCAGTTTAAGTGCAGCCTGCAAATCATTCCAACAACCCCTTTGATATATATGAACTAAGTTTATTTTAGTAAAAGTACTGTTGATTTTTCCCAACTCCATACTTAATTGCAATGTTTAACAATAAAACCCTAAAAGTATGGCAGTTATGCTATATTTTGGCTGGATATTCAAATCTGATCATTTTAGCACAGTCTTCTTAATAATGATTGGAACAATAATACTGTTAGCTTAATATACACAGAATTTTTATTTTTGCTTTAGATAGTAATTATTTAAAAAAAATTGGCATTTGATTAATTTTATTTGACAAGTGCTGATGTCTAACTTTACCACTTTTATGACTTAAATCCTAATGAAAGCTAGTTGTTATGTCACTAAAACATTTTTTAGATATTTGTCTTCACCAACAACAAGATTATTAATTGTGTCAAGCAAGTGCAAAAATGCTGCTGTTCTTGAAAAATCTGTCAATTCTCATGTTACTGTTGTCCTTTATAATCATGAAACTGTCAGTTTTAATTCATTGCTAGCACTTATTTGTGCATCGCTGGAAACCAATCAACGAGTTTGTATAAAAATAATGATTTTGTTTCTTAACTTTTTTGAATTAAATTTTTTAAAGTTTTTGGTTGCTTTAGCAACTTAGTTTTTAAAAAGCATAGCTCAAATCTTAGCTTTTTAAAGTATTGCATTGGCAAAATGCAATTTTTAATAAAAGTTATCAATTGTATGATTACTAGTTTTTGATGCTTATTTCATGCTTGCTGTTCTATTAAAGTTTTAAGATCATGCTATACTTTTTAAGGGTAGTTTGGTTTTTTAAAAACTCTTATTGTTTTTCAATAATTCTTATAGATTGGAATTGCATGTTTACTTTAGCAAGTTTAGTACATTTTTTAAGTCAAGTTTTCAGAAATTATAGAAGGGGTCCATTGTTTTTTTGGGGAATACTTCTTAAAACAAATTTTTTGTTCAATTTATTTTATGGACTTTATTTTAGGTTTTCAAAAAAAAAAAGTTTTCAAAATAAGAAAACACTAAAATACTGCTTTTATTTTAAAGCTGATCAATTTTGTATAGTGTGTCGATTTTCATGTTTTTTATTTATTTTTGTTTTCTGCTTAGTTCTTTTTACTTTTTAATGAAGCTTGTAATTGCCAGCAATGTGATTGAGTGGGTTAAGCATCAAATACATAGCAAATACAATTAACACAATGCAAATCAAAACCTACTTGCATCTTTAAAAAAAACACTTTACAGCACTTTCCTCTGCTTGTATATCTTAGGAAGCAGCTCTAAATTTTAGTGATATCTCTAAATAAAAACTAAAAATGAAATAAAAATTTTACTGGACAGCAATATCTTGACATCTCCAAAAGTTGGTTGGGATAATTGCTTGACAATTGCCCTAAGTATAATGCCTCCTACATGTTTGCAGCTTAGAAGGCTAGATAGAAATGATAATAATAATTGATTACTTTAAATAATAAAACACTAACAGTTATGTTGTGTTTAAAAAATTGAATGCTGTTTAAGGTTTCTTCAGTTGCCTGCATGCTAACATCAAAGCCTAATGGAATTGTAATGGTTCACCATAGTGCTGGCTTAGGAATTTTAGAAGCAGCTAGTGTTCTCAGCCATAAATATGGACCAGGTAAAATTTGTTTTATAAGAACTATTTATTTTCTTGTAAACTTTTTCTATGCATAAATAGTTCTTTTTTCTTTCAAAAAATATTGCTGCTTTCTACAATTTACCAAGTAAAAAATTTTGTATTTATAAATGCCTTTTGTAAAATTGAATTTAAGAGCAAAATTTTTTCTGTTTAAATGCGTATATGACATGTTTCACATTCTTGATGTATTCTTTTCAATCTAAATATTTAGATTTGGTCTTATTGTTATTTGCTGTTGTCACATGTTTTGTTTCATTTTCAAACACTAACGTAAATACTCTCTTTCAACATTAAATTTTGCACTCGACTAAGACTTTAGAAAAATCAACTAATATAAATTTTTTATTAAATTTTGTATTTAGCTAAAATTTGATTATGTGTCTTGTTTATTTATTCATTGTTGGGATCATTAACATAGCACATACTTAGATTTTTTCTTGAAAACATACAGTACATTAGAGATACAATGTATGTATTGATATTAGCTTTTGTTGCGATTTTAATTTCGCGATTTTAAATACTATATTATTATATGCATTTTAAAAATTACATATTATCGCGATTTTTATTTAGTTGAAAATGCATAATGTCAAATACCATATACTAACTGTTTTAAAGCATTACTATTGTTATGAGTGTTTTTACTAGCATTACGATTTAAAAGAGCAACTTCGTTTTTAAGCACCGCCGTTATTCGCAATATTAAAAAAGCATTTTTTTAGGTCAATTTTTCAAAATTCTTTTTGAACGCTTTGTTGATACCAAGTCCGTTCATTGTCGTTTGGACCTTCTGGCAGTTGGCAGTCAGCCAGGTCCATACGTGGATCAACTTGCTAAATTAATCGGTAGGTTGTAGAGTTACATAACGCTGTTACTGTGTGTTTTTTAGATTGTTATCTTTGTAAGATTTTGCTTTAAAAAGAGAACGGTTACATGCAAAGTAGCTTTGCACAACATTTATTTAATTGCTTATTGCTGTTGCGTAGGTGTCCCTGTCTACGTGTCAAAAGAACCTTTTGGCTCTGATACTTTTGTTAACGATTTTTTTGGTGGTAAAAAAGTTACTGTTGGTGAAATTTATTTTAAACCGGACAAATTACGGAATTGGAGCGCGGGATCCTATCAGTCGATAGAACTTTTTGAAAAAATAAGAATGGTCGGCAAAGGTAACTTTTTGTGATACATTTTATTCAAGTCTCAGTGCTAAAATGACACCTGGCTCTTTTCGGGTAGTTTGCTAAATAAAGGTTTACTAGGCATAATCAAACAAACGAAGCAAAACTATTCGGCGGAAAAATAAAAACTTTGATGAAATCGATTTAATTCTACTATTCTGTTATTTAATTTTGCTAATGATTGTGATTGTCACGCCAAATCGTCCCGCGCCAAATTTATCCCGTCGAATACTAACGTACCGCAAACAAACTACTTGTACACGGTTTTAGCGTAAACGTTGATTTAAAGTGCTCGGCAAAACCACTGTAGATTGTTATTATAGTTTGCTTTAAGCAATGTCTTTTTTTTGTATTCTCATCGATCATTAATGCTCGTGCTTTCCCACCGTCAGACGACGACGACGACGACGACGACAACGAGGCAGTTGTTTACACATATATTTACATGTTTACACTAGGCTTGGCGTTGATTTAATAAACGCCAATGATATTGTGTATAGATTAACATACCTAGGACTTATTATGTATTAAATGCAGTTAATACTTATTACTCGTTGTTGTAAATTACTCTCTTGTCTCTGAACTTGTATGGGAAGAACATTTATCTATTGCAATCAAACGCAAGGACGACGCAAGTTTCGATGTTTTTTTTATTTAATTTTGTTTCAAAGAGAGCTAGCGCTTTTATTTCATTTAAAAAAAAAAAGAAAAATACAACAGAAGTTGATTTCCTTTTTTTGGGTCGGCAGCGTGGTTCAGTGGTAAAAGCGCCGGGATTGTGATCGACATGGCCTTGGTTTAAAACCTACTTGTGTCATTCTGTTGTGTCCTTGGGAAAGACACTTTACGGCATTTTCCCTGCTTGGTGTTCTTGGCAAGCAGTTCTAAATTTCAGTCATATCTCTAATAAATTTCCCCTTTCTTGATGGTCTTGGCAAGCAGTTTTAAATTTCAATCATATCTCTAAAAAATTCATATCTCTAATAAATTGAATTGAATTGAGTTGAATTGAATTAAATAAATTTCAACTGGACAGCAATATCTTGGCATCTCCGGAAGCAGGTCTGGGTAATTGCTTGCTCTATGTATTAGCACCGCCGCGCTTTCCAGCGAGTCAGGAGGATAAATATGGAGTTAAAATAAAACACGTAAATAAAAAATACAATTCTCAAGTTGGACATCGTTCAACCTCGAGTTTGATTGGTTTCTCCCAAAAAAATTCGTTTCTAACCTGCAGGGCGAATGCTAGGTATTGTGGGGCGTAATTGCTGGATTGGGAGGGGCTCTGTATGCGAGATATAACTCGGTTGCTGCAGATATCTGCTTCTCTGTTGTAATCCTAACTCGGTTGTCATTTTGATCAAATATGCTCGAAACGTGTCCAGATCATGTCCACATTTGTCAAGCTTTTCCTTTTTTTTATTCAGGCAATTTCGGAACGGCCGTTTTGTACAAGAAAAAAGACGACAATTCTCTTGTGGTATTGAAAGAAATTAACATGACTGAATTGAATTCGCAAGAAAGATCAATGGCGATTAACGAGGTATAGTTTAAACTGTAATTTAACTTTTTTTGCATTTGAACGTTCACGATTGTGGATAATTGTACAAACCTATTTTTAATTTCTTTTTTATTCATACGGTAGCCTTAATACGTTTTAAACTAAAACATTTGCTTTTAGATGGAGACAAAATTGGTACCTTGAATTTAGTCAAAATAAGTTCTCAATTTATTGATCTCTCATTAAATTCTGTCTGAAACATAGAAGCAAGCACACTTGCGAACACGTAAAAAATATCTGTGACTCACAAAAAAAGCAGGAAATAAAATCTTTTGGAATTTTCTCGTTGTTTCTCTTACAGGATAAGTTCCTTTGCTGATATGTTCCGGATTTTACAAAAAAAACATTTAATTGAAAGCCATTATTTTTGGTTTTAAGTTTAATATTTCTGGAATTTTTTATTCAGGCAAAGGTACTCTCGTTGCTTAACCACCCGAACATCATCTGTTATTACGACACGTTCGAAGAGAACGGCGTTCTCATGATCGAGATGGAATACGCCGACGACGGTACTCTCTCTCAGTTCCTCAGCAAGAGGGTAAGTCGCTTCGCTTCATCGTTATTAAACCAGACGATTCTCTCGGATGAGAAGTAACGTCAAGTTCTCGTTTACAAACCAAAGTTCTCGTTTGCTTTTGTTGAAAATCCTTGAGTCTTTAATTTTTTTCGTGTTAACTTCGAATGAAACTTTTTGAAGATGAAAAACGGATAAAGATGAAAACCTTTCAAGTTTTTCATTTTGACTTGAGTATTGTGCTTGTCGAAATTACGTGACGACTGGCATGTTTGCATCCAAGCTGAAAACTAAAACTTCGAAAATATTTACATTATAAACCACAACGTGTCGGCAGTTTGTATCCCGCAAGTCGAACTGAGATCATGTGATCGCGTTCTCCTTCAATATGGAGGCGGGATTTGGTTTGTCTTTACCAATCGGAACAACTTAGTCAAAGCAGATTTCACATTTAACAACTTCTGTGCAGGACACGCCGTTGGACGAACCAACCATTCTTTCCATGTTCGCTCAAATCGTTTCGGGTATAACTTACATGCATAAGGAGAAAATTTTGCATCGCGATTTGAAAACAGCGAATATCTTTCTCACCACTGACGGCTGCGTCAAGATCGGCGACTTCGGCGTGGCAAAAGTTATGTCGTCGAATTATAATGTCGCCAACACTGTGCTAGGTATGTGGCGGTACTAGATATATTGCGGTTCAATGTACGTGCTGTGGAAAATCGGGTTTTTCAGTTGTGTTTTCTGCCTGCTTACCGCAGTTGTATGCAGGGTTAAAGGTTAAAGTCGTCCTGCCGCGGAAACAGTTGGCGATTTTGTTCTTTAGTTTTTTGCGTTTCAAAAATTAGAATTTTTAATACTTTTAATCGGCGCATGTTTCAGGTACTCCGTACTACATTTCCCCCGAGATCTGCGAAGGAAAGCCGTACAACGAAAAATCAGACATCTGGGCGCTCGGGTGCATTCTATATGAAATGGCGACGCGACAGAGGACGTTCGAAGGAACTAATTTACCAGCTCTCGTTAATAAAATTATGAACGGACAAATCGCGCCAATCAGAGGCGACTATTCAGCAGATTTCCGCCGATTGGTCAAAGAAATGCTCCACAAAGACCCGGAGTGAGTTGCTCGTCTCCGCGTAAACAGGCAAAGAGAGAAAGCAATTTTTAATTCTCTTTTTTGCTCTTAATTATCGCGTTAAACACATATTAACCATAGCAGTGTAACGAACTCGCCTCCTTTCAATCGAGTTTGTTGCCAGGCAACGCCCGACTGCCGAAGAACTCGACACTAATCGAATCCCGGAACTTCGAGCGCGGCACGGCCAAGAAGAACACTCCCATTGCGTTCCGGGCTCGCGAAATTCATCGGAACGAAAGCTGAACGAAGGGAACCGATCGGTGTTGTACCTCTACAACACTTCGACCATGATGATATCAGTTGTTGACGGGCTGCCGTCCAAGATAAAGATCAGACAGGTCGGAATGAAGCCGATGATCGATTTACGTTGTTTTTGATTATTTTGTTTATTGTACTTGTTGCATATGTTGTTTTTTTTTGTTTTGTTCCTTTCTATTGCTATGATTCCTATTTGCTTCTTTTTTTATCTTGTTGACTTTACTTTTTTGTTTTTACACAAAAGTCAAAGCACGTCACGAAACAGTGCTTCGAGATTTTTCTGTCCCGGATGTAAATATCTTATTGGAATAAATTGCTTCCTTATAAATGCATGATATTATATTTCCCAACATAAACCTATAATGTATTTCAAAACAAAATTTTTTAGCTCTGGTCAAGTTTTCTAACTTTTCAGATTTCTGTCGGGGACAATCACGTTGTTGTTGTTGCCATGGAGCGGATTGTTTACACGTGGGGGGAAAACACTTATGGTCAATTGGGACACGGTCACTTAAAATCAGTAACAAGACCTTTACCCGTGGATGCTCTGAAAGGCAAATCAATCGTATCGTAAGTATCGCTGAAGCTGTTACAGTTATTTGTCAGACGAACTTTCTTAAAGTAGACTTTCGTGAAACGATTTTTGCTGAATTATTAACATCTGCCGTAATCTATTTTTATTTGTTTTATTTTTTTGCAACAGAACAAAGTAACGTTCGCTGTTTTATTATTTTAGTTCGGACTCATTAAGTGGCGAAAATAACTTGACCGTTTTGAACCGAATGCAAAAATTATTGCCCTGAGCCAGTTTCGAACTCGTGCTTTCAACCGACTCTTGTTCAGAGCCAGTTGCGGAGCGAACTTCAGCGTCTTTCTCTCCGACAATGGAATCGCGATGACGTGCGGCGACGGGCGGCTCGGCTGCCTCGGCCACGGCGACCTCAGCGGCGCCTCACGACCCCGCCTAATCGAGGCCCTGCTTTCGATCGACGTCACGACCGTCGCATGCGGATTTTGCCACGTGGTGGTGCTTGGTAGTAGGGGCGAGGCAAGTGGCAAAGAAAGTTCTCGATTGCTTTTGGTTCAATTTCTTACGAAGTCCTTCGATCGAAGGTCTACTCGTGGGGTTGCGGGGCCCAAGGTAGGCTCGGGCTTGGCTCCGAAGATGACGTGGCCACGCCAACCCGGGTGAACATAAGCCAGCCCGTAAGAGACGTGCGATGCGGTCACGACGCCACCGTCTTTATCACCGGTATGTTTGCTTTGTTTCTTTTGATTTTTTGGATCGTTTTGTGCTTTGCGATTGTTTCTCCTTTAAAATTCTTGTTTTCGTGCTCTCTTTCTAAGGTTTTCAGTCACGTGACTTATATTTCTCGTGCCTTAACTGTTGATTGGTTGACCGTTTATCAGTTCTAACAGTTGTTGGAAACAACCTGTTATTATGAGTTTTGTGGCAACGCGTCTAATGTTAAAGATTTCGTATCATCATTATCGTCTCTATTTCTTCTCCCGATACCGTACGCAGGAAAATGCTTCAGGCTTTATACTCTGGAAAACTGTCAAGCGATCACCCTGATATGCTTTTTTGAGATGGCAAGATATTGCCGCGTGGTTGAACGTTTTTGTAGCGATAGCTTTATTTTGACGATTTATCTTTGACATACGTTTCGTGTCGATTGAAACCCTGACAATTATTATTACTTTCGTTTTTGTGCAGTTTTAAAAAAACACGCTTTTATAGCTGTTAATGTTAGAAATGCAAATTAAAAAAAAAATTGTGTGTGAATCATTGCAATAAAATCTCCCATCGGTCTGTCGAAATAAAAGCGCCTTAACACTTTCGTAACGCTGCATGTCCATTATTTGCCGAGTTCAGTTCATTACCTTTTTTATTTTGAGAAGTTTGCAAAGCCTGGGAGGTTAGTAACGGCGAACAGTGAACGACACTCCGTCTTAAACGTATATATACGTTCTTTGGCAGCAGAAGTATTAATTGCTAATCCGAGCTAGAACATTCATATTTGCATGAAGTATTGAATTGTGAAAGATAGAACATTCTAAAACATAAAGTACTGAATTGTAAAAGATTTCTTGATGAATCACAGAGGTGGGCACTTTACTGGCTTGCGGCAGCAACAAATTTAACAAGCTCGGATTGAACGAACGAACCGGTTTCTTAATGGCCATCAATCACAGATTTATGAAAGTAAGCTGTTTCTTGTCGAGTTTAAAACTTTTTATTAGCCGACAGTTACTTTTATTTGTCGGACTTGATCGTGTTTTTTAATTTTTGATTTCAATTGCGTTTGTTCTTGTTGATTCAAAGCAATCTGATAACTTTTTTGAGTATGGCAAGCAATAAATTTATCTTAAAACTTTTAAGATCAACTTTTTAGTTCAACTTTTTAATTAAGATCAAATTAAGATCAACTTTTTAAAACTTTTAAGATAAATTTATTGCTTGCGCTATTCAAATTTTCTACAAATCAAGGTTGCGGAGTCGGAAGATTTAAGATCCGACTCCGCAACCCTGCTACAAACCGCTTGTTTCGATGACTAGGAGGTTTGTGCGATATGTACAGTAAGTGTAGTAATTGGATTGAGATTGCAAAAATATCGACTTTGCTCAATCTCTGTCATTCCTCGAACATTTTTCAACAATTTAGCACCAAGCCAAACAAAAACTTAATCTGCACATAGTGGTTTTACTGTGTCTCATTGTTTCTCCCTTTTTCTAGATATGATTTTTGCTTACTGAAAACAGAGAATAGAAATGATTTTAATAAAACTTATCAAATTTTTTAAATTTACTTCATTTAACTAATCAATTTCACTCAGACCGAGGTCGAGTATCGAAAAACACCAACCGTTGTGAAGCCAATTAAAGGCTTGGTAGATGTGTCTGTGGGACGAAATCACACCGTCGTTCTGACTGACAGAGATCAAGTTTACGTATTGGGAAGGTAACGTTTTAATCGCATTAAAACAATTTCGCCATCGTTTGCGTTGCTAATTTTAAACTGAGCCAAGATACTGGACTAAAAATAAAATCGAACGATAGGTCACTGGCCTTTGCACTGCTTTCTGTTTGAAGCAGCTCAGCTGCTTCATGAGCATGTTCATCATAAAGACTTTGATTCCGGTGGTTTCTGTTGAAATTATTAAAATTGTTAAACGAATTATAAATTTTGACTTATATGAATTCAAAATTCTGAACGTATATAGCTTATGCAAGCCAACAAGCTGTCAAAGGGAACTCTAAACGACAAACTTACTACCTTGCTTTGTAGCTAAACAATTCGTATTGTTACAGCAATAAAGAAGGTCAAATGGGATCTGGTGACAATAAGACACAATCATCTCCTTATTTGGTTAAAGGCATAAAAGATTATGAAGCTACGGTGAGGAATAAAATTTATAATTTTTCTGTTTGTGTTTAGTAAAACGTTTTTGTTGTTTTGTTAACAATTGCCGATCAATGTTGTTGTCCACTCTCCATTGCTGATTGTGAGAAGTCATCGGTTAATTCTATTATAAAAGCATGCTAGATTCTCACTTTTGAGTTCTTCCACAGACTAATGTTGTGGTTTGTGCTAATATTTCGTTGCAGTTGAAAAGATTATTAACATCGTGTGTGTGTGTGTGTCTCAAGCATAGTGGCATTTTGTCAAGTAAATATAAGGTAACTTTACACCTACAGAAATGGTCATTTGTTGGTTGTACGCTGTGCTTATTTTGCATGAATGTGACGTAAAGATCTTTGTTTTCAGGTATTGCGAGTTGATGGCAATGTAAATGTGTTTGAGTTCTTTTTGTTTCTTGTACATGCGTCTGGGTCCGCCATGATGGTACTGTATCACATTTGTATTTTTATTGTAAATGATGTATGACCTTTATGTTTCTTGGTGGATTTGAATTTGTATTAAGTAGACTGGCGGGGGTAGTTTTGTATTTGTCTGAGTTGTTTGATTTGAATATCATGAAGCTTGAGATTGGTGCCAATTAGAAAGCCACTGGTTTCGTCATGTAGGTGTTGTGTGTTCGTTTGTTTCTCGTGTGTATCTAGTAGAAATACGCAGAGTTTTATTCTGAATGATTTGCAGTTTATTTATGTTGTTATTTAATACAATTGGACTCCAAATGCTGTTTGCAAGGTGTAGGCCAAATGTCGGCAGTGTAGTAGAGTGGTTAGAACGCCGTGATTGTGATGGATATGATCTCGGGTTCAAAACCTACTCGCGCCATTCTGTTGTGTCCTCGGAAAAGACACTTTACGGCACTTTCCCCTGCTTGATGGTCTTAGCAAGCAGTTCTAAATTTCAGTCATATTTCTATGAAACTTGGCATCTTCGAAAGCAGCTCCGAGTGATTGCTTGATAGCCGATCCGACGCTCTCCTGCGAATCAGGAGGATAAATATGGAGATAAAATGAAAAAATAGCTGTAAATGTGGACATTATTAGTTGTCTTGTCATTTATTTGAAGAAAGTGTGGGTTTTGAAAATGTTAAGAGTTTGTTTATTTACTATAAATTTGTTACTTTTAGTTTTAGAATGATTTTTAGATTTTTTGTGTGTAGTGTTTGTTGTTTAATTCAAGTAACTGAGTTGTGCCTTATTTAGTTTAGTCTGGTGTGAAAAGTTGTAGTTTTGCCTGTTTTTATGTGAAAATTGTCAGTGGTGGTCCTATTTACGGATTTTGTGAAGATATGATTGAATAAGTCGCTGGGTTTGGTGTGAGATGCTATGATTATTATGCCATCAGCATATTTAATGTTGTAATTTGCAGTCTTTTGGAGAGAGTGTAATCTTAGAGATATAAATGTTATAAAAGGATAGAAAATAGCATTCTGCTTTGTGGTAGTTCAACGTTGATTCAATTGATGATCCATTAGTTGATTCAATCGGTGTGAAAATATTGCACTGAGCTTTAATTGTTTCGTGACGTCACTTCAACTAAAACAAAGCGTTAAGGCCCGTTTCCACTACGAGCGTGGAATCTTCGATTGAAGCGAGCGGTGAAAATTGAAGCGAGCGCAAAAAAAAGATCAATAAAACAAACAAAGAATGCTTTTTTCCACGCTTTTTTTTTTGTTAAAATATTGCACTGAGCTTTAATTGTTTCGTGACATCACTTCAACTAAAAAAAAGCTTTATGCTACTTAAGCGGTAAATGCTTTTAATCGGGGCAATAAAATTTTGCTTGCTTAGCGCTATAAGCAAAGCAGAAACATGCAGCGCAGCGTTGTTAATAAACAAAGCTACTTTTTTATTTTAACATAAATTAAAATAGTAAGTATGTTAACGACTATTCATTAAGCTTTTCAACTTTATTTATAAGTTTTTTTGTGATAATCACCTTATTTAACAGTTTTTTCGTGATATTGACGTCATTAAGATATACGACCGTATCTGTTGCTTTACGCCCGCACCATTGCACTTGAAAGTTTCCTTTCATTCTGTGTTATAAAATATAATTTCTGCGTTTTATAAGCGTAAAATTTTATAGTATTTTATGTTTGTCGTTCTGCTATATCCGAACGCTTGAGGCTGATAAACTGTTTTAGATGTTTTTTTAGTAGCAGTAAAGCAGTGGTTTCTTAGCTGTGGTTTTTGCCGTGAATTGAGCCACAAAAACTTTTTCAATGAGCCAAAAAGCAAGTCTGAAAATTTTAAGTGCAAGTATTTAATGTTTTAAGATTGGTTTTTAGTGAGAATACCGAGTTAAAAGCAAGTTCAGACTTAATATTAGGAGCCCAAAAAAGTCTTTGCCGATTTTTATGAAGGAAATTAAAGATTCATAGTTAAATTATCTTCTATTTCTTTCCCAGCTGGTGCAAATGAAGTCTTATGGTTTCATCACTTACATTAAACCTCGAAGCTAGTTCGTGATAGGTTAGGCATGAATCGGACTCTATGGCTGCCTTTAAATTGCCATTGTGTAGAGATATTGGTCGTCCAGCTCGAAGTTCATCTTCGAGGTTTCATTGCCAGATCGAAACTTTTGAAACCAGTTTTGTGCAGTTCTTTCACTTACCTCACCTTCACCAAACGCTGTACATAGCTTATGAGAAGCAGATGAAGCACTTGTGCCAAGTTTGAACTCGTACAACAGACAAGCACGAATTATCAATTTTCTATCAGTCATTTTTAGGCTCTGAAATAAGAAATGAAATAACATTAGTCATGAAAAATAATAAAAACTGAAATCATTCAACGATTTACTTGTCAATACAAGTTGGTTCCTGTATAACTATGCTTGTTAGTAATGAAAAAGGGGGGCCTAAAATAAGTCAACAAAAATCGGCAAAGACTTTTTTGGGCACCTAATATATTGAGCCAAGATTTATTTTAAATATAATTATATTAAAGGGCTTTTTTTAGTCATCGCAGTCTATTTTGTTTTTTAGAGAACCACGTTGAATCAAAATTTGAACTATAAAAAAGAATTGAACAACATGCATTAAACCTTATCAAATCAAATTGAACTACGTTTTTCGATTCGCCCTCACACTTCAGGACGGTTGCTCGACTGTTGCAGTGCTTCCAAACTTTCCTTGCCGCAATCTTTATTTATTCGAGTTTAGATGTCAGACGTGTGCGATACATTTTCCAAAAGTAAATCAATACAAATCGTCCAATTGAAATAAATTTTTAGATTGTAGCCTGTGGCAACACTTACACCGTCGTCGGAACGTCTAGCGGACATATTCTTTATTGGGGAACACGTTTCGGACAAGCGACCGGCAATTCGGACGGCTTCTTGCAGCCCCCTACCAGCGTTGATGGACACAAAAGGTCGCTTAGCACTTCCAGTACCTTAAGTTTGCGGAGTTTTTCGAGGTAGGGCGCTTCATGCATTTCACCCTCATCGCATTTCTCATTTTTTCTCTCATTTTTTTCTCGCAGCAACCAGCAGGACCCGCTTGAATCCGTCAGTCGGACTCCTAGTTACGCTGACGTAAGCGCAGACGGTAAGTGGCCTGAAGCTTTGTATTATGACGCACGAATCGAGTGTTTTCTTCGCTGTGTTATTGACTTCCGGGTTCGGTTTTTGTTTTTCAGACGCGGATTCCGGGATCAACTCGTCCGTGTCCGCCAGCGACTCCCGTCTTCCGGAAGGAGTCTACACTCCGATTCCTATCTTAAATATACGGTACGCAAACTATTTCATTTTCCTGCTTATTGGTTTAAACAGCCTCCCCCCCAGAAATTTTTTCAGTAATACTACTACAGCGCTTTTCAACCGGTGTTCATGGAACGTTCATTGCGTTTCTGTAACTTTAAGTGTCACCCGTTGGTTCTTATTGATTGTATTAAATAGGATTCCGCAATATTTGCAAGTCCTGCTCAAGGTTTCGTCATGCAAAAAGATTGAAATGCACTTTTACAGGTCATAAACACAAACTCGGCAATTAATCTTACGAGTAAGTGTTTTCCCCGAGCAACAAAATAAAAGAACGCATGATGAGTTTAAATCGCCCACCATCAGCAATTCGATCGGTTTCTCACTGTTGCATTGTGGTAGCGTTTATCTCGTCTTTGCTCTGCATTTATAAATGTAGAAAGACAAATAAATGCGAAAGAGCTCGAATGTGTCGGCAAACACAGAATCTTTTCTTTTCGTATCAATCTAGCTTCTCGCGGTTTTTCAGGCTGTCGAAATTGACGTTTGGCGAGCTTGAAGGTTTGCTTTACATTTGTGATTTACAACGTTAATTGACGCTGTTTTTGCTTCTTTTTCACCTCTTTTAGTCTTGAATCAGCTGCTTCTAATCGCAACGCCCTCTAAGTAACCTTATTATCGTTAAAACTGTTTTACGAGCGCTTATTCGAAGATGTAACTGATAGACGACTTCAACATTGAAAATTGACGAGCTATTTGAGTCACAAGTGATTTGGATATTTTTTTTTGACTTTAAGCAGGAGTGTTGAATTGGAGCAGCGAAAATATTTGAAAGATTTCTGGTATGCATTGCTGCTTGTTCAGCCGAATTTCAAGATAGATTTCACGGAACAATTAAGAGAATTTCAATTCGTTAAGATAATTTCCAGAGGCAGATAAAATTTTTTAGATAAGGGAAGGCATGCAAAACCACAAAATAACTTTTATGACGTTAAGATAACTTTTTTTACACTGGAAGCAAATAGACATGTGAAATTGTCGATTAAAAAACGAAGTTTTCGCTTTGATTTTAAAACGCTCGATTCGCTCGTGTTGCCACCTCGTAATAAAAAAAGCTCTTTTGTATTACGAAGTGGTAGCATGAACTGTGATAGAGAAGCATCCCAATCTTTATATCCTTTAGTTTTCTCCAGATTTTAGTCTTTAGAAACTTACACTACTCAGCGCTAAAGTACTTTTGAGTAAGATCTGTTTAAGAATCGCGTAAAAAACCTCGAAAGGCAAGATTAGCCCAGTCTTGGCGACGGTTACAATCGCCGTTTATTGTTTGCTTTCCTGCATTGTTTTGTATGATTAATATTATTAAAAACATAAAGCGATGTTCAGTTATGATTTGAATAAATTTATTTTGAGTTGAGCGAACCGAAGATGAAATATCTCTGGCCGTGACGCGATACTAATGCAGCAAACCAACTGTCGCGTCATAGTAGGTTGCCAAGCAGTGAGTCTGACCCGGACGGTTTTGTTGCCATGCCAACCATTGTTTAGACTCTTCCGTTTGCAGGAGCTCGCCGGATTCGACCGAGGATTTGTCCGCTTTCTTGGACAACTTGATTCCGTACCGAGAAAACGTCTACATTCTCGTCGAAACAAACGCCCCCCTCACCTCCCAGACTTCGATCAAAGAAAAGAGAAAGAAATCGCTTAAAAATCGACTTACGATGCAGAGTTTGAAAGTGAGTCACGTGATGGTTGGCATGTCAACATCAATTTCACATGAACTAAGTAGGGACATGTGATTTGTTTAAGTTTTTCCGATAAAGATTTTATTTTTCAATAGTGTGTATAAATTAAATATGAATATGTGGAACATTGTTTCCTCGTTTTTACAACATTAGAAACCCCTGGGTAATTTTTAAAGTATTATCCCATCATCTTCTTGGCGCATAACTTGCAAACAAGAAGGTCGGCAATTTAAATCAAAGCGAAAAAGTACCTTCTACATCTATCCCGCAAACTGGAACCATCAAAAAACATTTGCTATAATCGGAAAACAAAAAAGTATCTTTCAACGAGTCTTTTTCTTGTGTATAACTGAAGACATTTTGTAATAAAACAAGACAATTTTCCTCCTGGAGAGCTAGGTTCCACTGAATTTTGTCATGGATCCTAACTTAAAAACTCCAATTTAGACAAAGCACATGTCCTAAACGAGAGGCGGACTTATTTTCGTGCCATATCCCTCTTAACTTTGATGTAGAATAAATTGATCTATTTAAAAGTAAATTGCGCTCTATATTCAAAATTAATTGGTATTCTCGCACCAGGTGCCTTTTCCCTCCCAATCCTTTAGCAGCAACGACAGTGCTGATAACGGAAGTCCGGAAGTTTCCGATCTCAGTGCCACGCCCGAATGGCTTCAACAGGAGCTGGAAGACGCGAGAAAACAGCAGGTGTTTTGTTGTTGTTGTTTACTGCGGTGCTTTTGCTGAATTGGAATGTTTTCAGGAAGACAAAGAGAAACCGGTTAAACTTCGCCTTAAAAAGTCAGCAAGCGCTCCTAAGTAAGAAAGTCGTTTATTTCTGATTGGCTGGCAACGCTTTTTCAAATAGATTTAAATTTTGGCGCTTTTCTTTTTGGCAGCTGGAACAAGAAAGTGAAATCGTCATTGTATAATCCGTCCCTTTCTAATAACAGGCAAGTTGTGTTGCTTTTTGAATTATTTTTTTGCAATTTAAGTAGTCCTCCGATAATCCTAAAGCTATAAACCCATAGACCCTCTTGTCCGCGAACTGCATCGACATAACGCGCATTGTCGTGAGTTTACTGTTAAATGACCGGGTCTGTGTTGTACGTATCGGCGTCGCAATTCGATGTGAGAATTGTGACGTGTATGACTGCACATCCGGGACACTGTAAGATAGATCGACATTGCCAAAAACCGAATTTGTTATCGTTTTTTGACTTTAGAGATGGAGTCGAAATCTTTATTAAAAATCGCGGTCTATAGTCAGTATTTCCGTTTCGTAGCTTGAGAACAATGTTTTAGAAAATATTTACCTGCTTATTTCAAAGAAATGCGCTTTTTTAGGAGTTAAATACGTTATCCATATTCACATGGCAGATTTCCTAGAAATTTATCTATGTTCAAATCTTACAGCGCACAAAGCGTCATACTTCGGATTTGGACTGGTCTACTCGACTTAACTACTCTTTGTTTTTATTGTAAAAATACAAACATTTTTCAGCAATTCCTAAAATAAAACCAAGAAAAATCATTACATCGAATAGATGAGTCTAGTAATGGTTTTGCGTTTTAAAAACGTTCAAGGATTGGTGCTAAGTCGTAATATCGTTATTTTTTTACTTTCTTTTTTTCTGACATCACTTGCGCTTGTCATCTTAATTAAAAAGTATGAAATTTTTCCGAGTTGCATTTTGTATCAATTACGTGCTTTTATTAGCAAAAATCTGGTCTATAGACCTGATATTTACATCCCTTTCTTTGATTATTGAATTTTATATCGTTTAATTTTTTATTGACCTTTAATCCCAACTTGGACGCTTGCCAATAAAATTCAAAAACACAAACCAAGGTGCGCTAAGTTGAATTTTGCTACTGATAAAGATTCAATGTTGCCAGCTTCTATTTCAAAGTTTCAGACTCTTTATCTAAAACCCTTGCAGGTCGCCTCGAAAATCGTCGGCCGCGAAGTCGGATTCCAGCTCCGATTCGAGCGCAATGAGCCAACTGACAGTCGAGGTTTGCAACTTGAGTAAAAGTTACTGAAACACGTCTTAAAATTAAATGAATTTCAACTAATCACAGGCAATTGTTTTTTTTTTTCAAACGAAGAAACCTTTGTTTTTGTTTATTTCAAATTCTAAATATTAACCTTTTCTTTTTTTTTTTTGTTTAAGATTACTACTAGATTTAGGAGTTAGGACTAGGGAGAAATATAGACAAAATAACTTTGATGATTTTTCACTTTGGGCAAACCCTGAGAAATGACTAGAAATTGGGGGTTATCATCATGATAAGACTAGCAACGTTTTTTGACTTTCACCGATTTACGTTAAATCATCATAGTTCACATGCACAAAATTTATTGATCGAAGAAGTTTTCTAATTGAAGTTTTAAAATTACTTAATTAAAAAAATCTTTTAACAGTCGGCGAGAAACCATCGCGCCAGCGTCGATTCAACGCGAGGACGACGTAAGGACAGCTCCCCCCGACCCTCCCCTACGTTACGTAAAAGCAATCGACTCTACCCCGACCGTTGTGCGTATGCGTATAATTAACGTTGCAATCACTTTTTTATCAGCTGCCATTTCAGCACCAGTACGTCGTACGTCATCGGGAAAATCCCCTGTGCGAAGTCACGCAAAGCTTAATGAAGAACTGGATAGGTGCGACTGCTTGAAACTAATAAGCTCTCCAGTCCGAGTTAAACCACGCGCGAGCGCTCTACACGATTCACCGCAAGATTGCATAAGGCTTGTTCAGGGGTTCGAAACATAAAGTACCCAAGGCATCGTCAAGGTGTCTAAAGCCGCTATTATAAAGCGAAGACTTTTTTAGTCTTGAATGACTTTTATGAAACAGACGCAGTCAAAAAGTGATTTTCAATTACAGATTTGAAGTAAAGGCTTTTTCTAATTTTTTGCTGCTCAAATGTGAATGGAAAGCTTCGAAATACGAAAATTGCTTCTGAAGGGTTCTTGAATGAAAAGAGATGAAAAAGTTCTCCCATATACTATATGAATTAATTAATCCCTTTAAAAACTTTAATTTTTCTGCAACTGTATTATGTAATAGATAAATGTTTTGTGAAGTTTCAATGTTCACAACAGTTTGGTCTGACCAACGCCAATCTTTTGCAATACTAGTTTCGTTTAGGCCTTCCTCCCAAATCACTTCCAACGTGGTACGGTCACACCCTAAAAGTATGATTCTTTTAAATCAGAGATTTTAGTCTTTTAATTGTGGCTGTAATTATTATTGAACTGCTTCTTTTTACGAGAACTCCTACTAATTAGTATTGCTTTCTCTCGTTTTCTTGCAAAAATTCATCAAAAGACCAACAATGTTGCTACTTCCTTAAATTTGTAGGCTGTTTTACTCATGTGACACATTTTAGGTTGTTAAAAGAAAAACAAGAAACCGACGAAAAGCTGAAAGAAATGAAACGAGAGCATAAAGAGATGATTGAGAGATTGCGAGAGAGCCACGAAAAAGAAAGGTTGGAACAAGAACAGAAAATGAAAGATCAAATCTCTTATTTACGAGAAGAGCTGGATGTCTTCATGAAACGTCAGGTAAGCTTTTTGTAAAAAGCTCATGTTTTCATCCGGTATGTGGTCAAGATATCAACTACAAAATATCAACGATTAAAATTTCAACTGACCAAAACATCAACAGACCAAAATATCAACTTTTGATATCCAGGAGCCTCCATATAGTGGAATAGTGGGAGGTTAAAGTTGTTGGAACTTAAAGCCTCTGTGCGATCCTTTGACGGAGCAGTGCCTGCGAGAATTAATTTTGGTTGTAGATATTTTGACACTAACCCTTTTCTTGTTATGTTTAGTGTTTCCTTAAAAGCGCCCCGATCCAACGTTATGATTTGGATAAAAAATGTAGTTTCAGAGCTTGTTCAGGATTGTGTTCTCTTGACATTTCTTGAGCATCTTTTAATAAATTAGTTATAATAATAATTTAAGATTTGTGTTTCCTACCAAGTGCAAGACTGCACTGGTAGGAACGGCATTGTGCATCACGCACGCCGTATGACCAGATGCTGTAATATATCGAGTTTGGGACAGATGGCACTAGAGAGTACCACCTGTGGCATTGTGCATCACGCACGCCGAACCCGAGCTCACTGCCCGACCATGGTTTCGAGTTTTAAACTCTCATCAGGGACAGTCATAGGTACAGTCTACTCGAAACCATGGTCGGGCAGTGAGCTCGGGTTCGGCGTGCGTGATGCACAATGCCACAGGTGGTACTCTCTAGTGCCATCTGTCCCAAACTCGAAATAATAATTTACTACCTTTAAATAGCTCCTTTTTCCAAAATAAATGAAATAAAATATGATTATGCCTACAAGAATTATCTTGCTTGCTGTTAGGCAAAATCAATTTTTTTCTACTCTCAAAAATAGATTGAATGAAAACAAACATTTCTATTTTTTAAAACTTTAACGCTCTGCTTTGTTTATGTAATGTGTGAGGCAATTGTTTCCTATCTAAAGTTTTAAATTTTAAAAGAATAATTTTTCCTTATTTAGATGGAAAGCAAGCAATCAAGCAATCGAACAGAAAGTAAACTTTGTTCAGTTCAATGATTGATTTCGCTTCATTGTCATTATTGCGCCTATCTTGATACAATCGTTACGATTTTCATTCCTGTGTATGACTTCATTTTCTCTCTCAATTTCACGAAGACAAAATAAGAACAACACAGATTCCAATCTAATTATTGCTGATAAAATAAGCGCCAGTCAGCCTGGTGTCAACATTTTACATTTTGTCAAGGAAAATTTCGGCTCAATTTTTGGACCGGTCAAATCTGACACGGTCAACAACTCGCTGCCAAAGAGCTGTGTGGTCCGGGCAGGTGGACATCATGAATTTGTGACGCGCTTTCGCGTGTAAAAAAAATTACAATAAAAGCCTTGTTGTTTGGTTTTGGTTTATTTTGCTTCGAAGTATAAATTTCTTCGTGTACTTGTTTAGCTAAAACCAATGACGATCGTTTTTGGTGTAAGCGCGCTTTAAATTGGAAACTAAAACTGTTGGTTTTGTTCGTATACTACAATAATTGACTACTAGAATGCTTTTATGTTATAAACGATCGTTAATTTTAATACTTCCTCATTTCACTGACGATAATTCGCGTATTAAAATTAGTTAATGCGAAGTTTACAGTCATAAGACTGCCGATGCCTTCTGATTTTAAGTGTCTTGTTACTGCTTTTTTATTGTAAAATCGTTGACACAACGTACAGCATTTGAAAAATAGTTTTTCAACCGTTTAAATTTTCCTTTACTAATGTCTTACGTCATGTCGTGCCTTGTTCTGTCCGATTCTGTTGAATTAAGCCAAAACATTTTGGGTGTTCTGTTAATTAGAAAGTTTCTTTGCCAGATTTCTTTACATTATGATCAGTACTTTCAAGTAACTTGTGTGAAATCGCTTTATTTTGCCGTCACTGTGCACTTCTAGATCTGTTACAATATTACTTCACTTGTAGGTTCATTTTCTTTGTTTTTGGATATTTTTAATTTTGTTTTAAATCAACGTGCGAACTTTTATGATGTCATAATTTATGATGTCACTGTGTTGCTTTTTTTGTCTTTTTACCTCATGTGCAAAAATAAGTCAATTAATTTTAGAAAATAAATATGCAATTTTGCATTGGGTAAAAGTGTGTTTTTATACCATAATCAGCTCCGATTTTTTATAAATGGAAGAGCATGCGCTATGAAACAAGTAACGTAAAAGAAAGAAATAAGGCTGAAGTTAGTTTTTCCTAAACCAGACCCATACTGTTCAGTTGAGATGCTGCAAGTAAAGTTGCAGACCCTGTATCGCGTTTTACCATTTTAAATTCTACGACTAGGTATCACCTTCATGCGTAGTGAACCCCAATAATTGATCTAAATTTTGTTTAAAAATACAATCGTGACAATTGGAAAGGACACAAAGGTCAAAAAATACCAGGTGTTTTTATCTTTTAGACCCTTTGTCAAAATTTAGGCTTTTGCTTGTGCATAAGTCACTGTTTCTAAAATAAAGGCACAGAAAACATTTAGTTGAACACTGGAAAATAAAACAATTTAATTTTGCATTATTATAACTTTCAAAGTACTGAGACAATCTCCTGGCCAAAAATACCTATAAATTGTTATAGCCTATTTGAGTAATTTTTGTTGTTCAGTGGACCTGATAAAACATGGACAAATACTAAATTTCGCAACAAAAGCAGACAAAAAATTAGTTGGTGCTATTTTAGCATGATCTTTACCACTATCACGTTGGTGTTAATTGTTAGGATCGAGGTTTGGGGTTAAAGCGGTAGACCTCACGCTGAAGTAGCATGAATTAATCTTTCCTATACAAAATATATATGTATTATGTAAAATATTTGTAAAAATCTTATGTACTTTTAAATATAGTCTAGCCAACAAAAAACATAGTTTTTAGCTGACACTCATCAAGGAGAAAAAAGGCGAAATAAAGGAAATATAAAAAAATTGGGGGTTTGCCAAAAAGAGTTTGTCAATAACTTTAAAATCTTCCGATGATTACACGTTTTGATGCCTTCCTCAACATCCGATTGTCTTAGTTCAATTTCATAAGACAATTGGCCTAATTGTATTTTTCCTTTATTCCGACGTTCATCTCCTGACGACTGTCAGCCGAAAAGGTTTGAGATGAGTTTTTTGCTGAATATATTTAAATTATGTACCACAAACCTTATTTAGTGCTGGCTAGGGTGCAAACGGAGCGGCCGTAACAGGCACCGTCTAAAATACAACAAAACGTGGCCCCCCTACACAAAAAATTGTACTATTTCTTCATAGTAGCATCCATCTTAAATTACATCCATCTTAAATTACATGTCAAAAAAAAAGAAAAACATTTGAAGATTAGGAGCATGTTTGGTTTCTGCTCCTTAGGTTGTTGTCACTTGTGCTTGTGAAAGTAAAGACTTTTTTTGGAGATCAAATTGTCTTGAGGCAGTAAAAAGTGCCTCTCCGTACTTTGGATCACCCAAATAGTGCCCCCCTAAATTCAAGACCTTTCTTTTTTGTGATCACTTTGTTTTTTCATGCTTTGGACCGCCCAATAATGGCCACCCTAAATTGAAGGCTTTTTTTTAGAGATCACTTTGTTTTCATGCACTACAAATGGCTTCAGCTGCCTTTTTTTAATACGCTAAATAGTGGCCCCCTTACTTTTTTTGCTCCAGGTCCCCCTTTTTCTGAGGCTATCACTGACCTTATTCATGTACTTTTAAATGCATGGTCAATATAATTGAAATAGGTCTATATAGGCTACATATAATAGCATTATTGATAAAAACTAAATGAACATCAAGCAACTGGGTGCGCATAACACAAGGTTGCTCCTGTCAATGCTGCAATGCATTTGATGAAAGCCTACAATTTTTAGATTTTTCTTTTTATAATTTGACGGTACAGCTCTGCGAACACAACTTGAATAAAGCCGACTGTCTCTGATGAAAGTTCAAAGCTCGAAACCATGGTCACGCGCAGTGAACTCGGGTTTGGTATGATGCATAGAGTGGCCATATTTTCGAAGTAATAAATCAGGCTACGTTTGTTAAAAGTTTGTCCCTCAAAAGCAGTAGGGCCTGATCTCTAAAAAAACTTTTAACTTTAAATATGTTTCAAATTTCCTGATTTTCGTCCCTTAAAAGTAGTGATCCTTAAAAAAAAGTCTTTATCTTGAATCTGTCACGGACTTTTTGATTTTCCTCCCTAAAAAACAGTGGTCTCTAAAAAAAGTCTTCACTTAAAACGGTAAAATCCGGGACTTAATGATTAACCGCGCGGGCGGGACACTGGGACAAAATTTTGGAAATATCCCGTCTTATGGTCACCCTAATGATGTGCAATGTGGCAAACGTCTCTCTTTAGTGCTCTTTGCCCACAACTTACAAAATATCTATATTTTACCTTACATTATTTTTTACTGCTTCCTTTTCGTCAGTTTTTATTGTGTATTTGTGCTCTTGCGGCTGAGAAATAAAAAAACATACAAATACTTCATATTTTTCAATTTGCTTCTATATTTTTATATTTTACAAGGTGATTGTTTCTCGAAGACCTTACGGTCCCTTCGCAATCACCTTGTCGCAACTTTAACAGATTATAATGGTATTTATTGCTGCTAAGTTTACCTTTTTGCGACAAAATAAATTAAATTGAATTGAATTGAAAAAAAAAAATACATACACAGCCTACATACATCGTAATTCTTTTATCTTTTCGGAAAAGACTTTCCTCTGCTGTGTATTCTGGCCTTAGCAAGCAGCTTTAAACTAAATTTTCATATTTTTTTAGTCGCATTACAAAATAAAAAATTTCAACCAGACAGCATATCTTGACATTTTCAAAAGCAGTTTAGGGAAATCTCATAACCGTTGGCTCAGGTTGCTTCTGACGTTTTTCAGTGAGCCAGAAATATAAAAAGAAATGATAAAAATTTCTTTTTACATATGTAATTTAATGTAAATTCCCTTTTCTCTTTTCAAATAACAACAACGAATAGTAGATTTCAAAACATTGCAAAGAGTTTGTTTTTTTGTTTTTTATTGTGACCATTTACATCAATTCCACAATTGTATTATATTGAATATTCAGTTTCATAACTCGGAAGGATGAGTATATAAATTTTATCAACTTAAATTAAAATATTAAACTGTTAAATTTTAAACAGAATTTGATAGCATGTAGTGGGGACTTTTTTTACTTCAAATGTTTTTAAAATATTTTGAAACACTAAAAATGACAAAATTATTATTGAACAAAAAAAATTAAAAAACAAAAAATTTTTAAGTATTTTTATTTCTTTTGTTAAATATCTGTGTTTTTGTATGAAAAGTATTTATTTGGTATAATTAAAGTTTACGTACGTAAATTATTTAAGCTGAAAAACGATGGAAAAAAAGAATATCTATGTTTATTATCTATATGTACAGCAAATTTAAACGGGATAAATAACATGAATCATATTCAAACATTGTTCAAAGTATTTTCCATTGACAACCGTTTGTCTCCAGATGAATTCGTGGAGGTAGGAAGGGAATAACGCATCAGACGTACCGAACTGACGTCGGATCTTACGTTTGGCCCTCATCCACATATTTTCAACTGATTGGGTGTGTACCTCATTATCATCGGGGTCCATAAAGTGCTCTTGATGAACAACAGTACTGTGGGTATACATACCACCTCCCCATGTTTCAATATTACGGTATGCACGCCAACCATCGCTAACAATATGAGATCCAGGGAGAATCCATTTTTTTTCCATCATTTTTCAGCTTAAATAATTTACGTATGTAAACTTTAATTATACCATTTATTTTCAATTATTTGTTTCCTTAAAATTAACATTAATTCAAATATACAGCTCTTTCATTCAGATCAAACAGTAGAAGTTCAAAAACAGGTTGAATGCTGTCTACATGAAATTAAACTTTGGATGTCAGATAACTTCTTGAAATTAAATGAAGAAAAAACCACAGTTATTGTTTTTGAACCTAAGCAAAATTTATCTCAGAAACAAAATACCTTTTTAAATGTATGTTTTAAAAATTTCTCAATTTCCAATAGCAATTGTGTCAAAATCATAGGTATTTCTCTATTATCAAATCTGTCACTTTCCTCTTTTATTGCAAAAAAATGTCAAGTATGCATGTTTCATCTGTGTAATTTGTATCATATAAAAAATTGCCTTTGTATTGTCAAATCATGTTAGTAAACAATTTGATACTATCTCAACTGGATTACTGTAATGCTATTCTTGGCAATACAACCGAAAATGATTTAAAACCATTGCAGAACATTCTTCATAACTCTACGTTTTATTTATAACTTAAACTGGAATGAACATGTAACACCATTTAATCAAATTGCATTTTTTACCCATTAAATATCGCATACTATTCAAACTTTCCATTATAGGTTATAAAATTGTCAATAATATAGCTTCTATATATCTTTTAAAGTCATTCAACTTATATGAACCTACAACTACTCAAAACCTTAGAATTGGTTGTGGAAGAGATATATTAATGTTAGTCTATAAAAACTCTCTTCATAATCAGTTTAATAATACTCTTAGTAAATCAACCCAAGCTTGCAACTCATTGCCATATGAAATTTGTTGTATTTCTGCTTATTCTTTATTTAAAAAAAATCTCAAAACATACTATTTCAGAGAAGCGTTAAATGATGAATCTGTTAATTGAAGTTTTTACCTCTTTACTTGTTAAACTTTATCTCTTTACAACCAGCTTGATTTTGTTTTATGGACTCAGAATAGTTGTGTTATTTTTTATTATTACTTATTTGTGACTCAATTTTTCATTAGTGTACAAACTGCTGCTTAAATTTCAATTTGCTTTAGGCAAGCAGTTTATTACTTCCCTTGCTTGCATAATTGCTATTAATGTTAAGTGGAATATAAGAAATGTATTATTATTATTAATTACCTATGCACAAGTTTAAATTATTGTATTTTTGGCTTGTTAATAAGATCAACTACGTAATAGAATATATTTACAAGTTTTGTTAAAACCTTATTAATTTATTTATTTATTCCATTTATTATTTGAATCAGACACAAAATTCATAAAAGAAACGGGTCTTTTCAAGAAGTCACAGCAAACAATTTTTTTCTGTGAAATTAACCTGGAACCCCCTGTTTCAGCACCAGGGTGGAATAAATAAGAAACCAATAGAAAAAGGATCTCTCAAGAAGTGATAGTAACCATAGGGAGATTTGGGTTACTCTGACTTCTTAAAAAGACCTGAAAAAATATAGAAAGCACAACAGGAAAAAAATAAACAAGAAGTAAAAATAAAACTTTGGATTACTTTTAACAGGGATAAACTACATCTTCATGATAAATTATTTTGAATGAAGTGTGACAAACAGGATAGAATAAAAGAGAAACCAAGAAAAAAAGAATCTCTCAAGAAGTGATAGTTACTGCAGGGAGATCTGGATTAGTTTCACAAACAAAATTGCTTACAGTAACTTTTTGAAAAGACCCAAAAATTGTTAGCATTATTAATATTTCCATTGATATTGTTAAGAGTTGGAATTATAACAGTGTCAAGACAATTTAAAAGAATCTATCCATGCTTTAAACACTAAACTTTAAATTTTTTAGCTTATTTTAAAGTTTTATTGGCCTAACTTTTTTTGTAAAAATGGTGTAGCTATATCAGTATATAGTAAGTGCAGTTTTAAACATTTGATAATGGATACTGCTCCTGAAACAGATGCTTATTCAACAGAAAATATTGCTTCTATGAAAAAGGTTAGTTCTTGTAATTGTGCTATGTTTTATACTGTTTTGTCAAAATTTAAAAGCTTTATCTAGCTTCTTCTAAAATTAAATTTTCAATTTTTAGATTTATCTAATTTCATTAGCTTAGCTTACTTGTTAGAAATTTTTTTGAAATATCTATTTTGCTGATTATGTTTGCATAATTTTGTAATATTACAATTTGTTTTAATTCTTGTTATTTTTTCCCGCATCTTTTTGAAATGTTTTTACTAAACCATAATTAGTGTTGAGATTCATCTAGCTTTCAAGCCATTACTTTTTTAACCTGCCACCTGTCTTCTCAAATTGCTTTCATTTTGTTTCCTTTTATTCTGTTATGTGTTGCCCTTAATTGATAATTATATTTAAAAAAAATTAGACATGTTGTTTTCAGAAAATTAGTGCAAAATGAGAGCTTTATAAAAAGAAAAAAAATTACAAGATTTAGAAACACAACTATTTGCAGGTTACATTTAGTGATGAGACAATTCCTTTTTCGATTTCAATGCCGATTCCAACAAAAATTTTTGATTCTGATGCCAATTTTGATTTTAATTCTTGTTATTCATTTTATTTTTCATAAGAGACTAACAAAAAAAATTTTTTTAAAGCACCTTGTTTAATCAGTTGGATAATTGATGTACAGTGCCTCTCCCTTAATTGTTTTAAATTGTTCACCATTAGCCATTGTAAATTGAAGATTGCATATATTGAAAAAGTGAATTGATCTTCCTTGCAGAGTGCCTAATTAAAGAATATGAGCAATGTTTGTTTAATCACTGTTTTGAAAAACCATAAACATCTGTTGCATATTTATTCAAATAGAATCTTGATCCTTATTCAATTATTAAGATATTTGAAAAAGGATATTTGAATATATCATACAAAATTTATTTAAGGATTTTTTAAAAACCACAACACTCTGTTTCATTTTATTGAATCATTCAGTGGTTAAAAAAAATAAAAAATATAATTGTTAGTAATGAAAATGTAGTATGTTAAGTCAATAGTACTTTGGTAAATAATTCGCAGTTCTGCAAAACATAATTTATAAGAGATCGTTTCAAAATTTAAAATCATTTCTAAAACTAAAAATATTTTATGTATATTTCAATATTATTCGATATATGTATATTTCAATGTATATAAATGAGGAAAAAATTAATCGCCGCACATAGACTCTGCCACTGCTGTGGACTCTGACAAATTTGCTCTCATCAGAGAACAACACATTTTTCCAATCCTCAACCGAAAAATGGACATGTTTGGCCCACTCTAGCCTCCTATGCCTGTTGTGCAAACTAATAAACGGCTTCTTCTGTGCTGATCTGCCAAACAACCCCCCTTCATTGAGCCTATGTCTGACTGTTCTGGATGACAAAGACAAGCCATAGTGCTTGAGCAAACAGGATTTGATGAGGTTGGCACTTTTGAAATGATCCTTTTTGCTCATTCGCCAAATGACCCTGTCCATTTTTTCATTACTTTTCCTTGGTCTTCCACTTCTTTTTTGTACTTCTACAGATCTTCTTTCCATTGCTTGTACACCTTTGATACAGTGGACTGGTTGCATCCAATGTGCTTTGCAACTTCCCTATTGGTTTGCCCATTATCTTTCATGCGAATTATTATGGCTTTTTGTTGGGGGGTCATTTGCAATGCATGTGGCATGCTATTTTAATAAGATTACAAAATTCAATCATAAATACAATTACCTTATTATAGAAATCAAAATTATATAAGTTAGAAGTACAAAATTACAAAAATTTTAAAAAATTTGTGTGTTGCTATACTTTTGTCCAGGTGTCATTTTGCATAATTTATTAAAAAAATCAATAACTAAAAAAATAAAAACAAATAATCGATTTTATCGTTTTAGACATATAAAATAATGCATATTTAAATATATTAAACAGTCAATTGTGTTAATTAGGCCAAATATAATTAGTTTTTGGTAATTTTTTAAAAAATTCCCAAGTGTTGCTAAACTTTTGGCCACCACTGTATGTATATATATATATATATATAACATAAAATTTATTTTTTTAATGTTTAAAATTTCATGACAGTCAATTTCATTCTATGGAATTATCAGGTGGTTACTTATTCAAATAAAGCAACCAACTGATGATTTGATTTGAAAAAGTAAACACCTGACAGTTTCATAGGATGAAACAGACTGTTGTGGTTTTTTTAAACATTGTGAAATTACTGTGATCTTTTCATTGACTATTCTACAAGGAAGATCAATTCACTTTTGCAGTATAAATATATACAGGGTGGAAACATTTGCTGCCACCGATTTGCCACTGACAGTTAGCCACTGCCAATTAGGATTAGGAATAGTAATGATATTGTTCTTATGGCTCATTTCCACTACAAGCATGGAATAGAGTATTGTTTGTTTGTTTCATTAATTTTTTTTGCTTGCCTTGTCCTAAACCATGGAAAAAAGTAAAAAATCTATAAAACAAAGAATGCTCCATTTTACATTTGTAGTTGAAATGAGCCTTTGTAGTTAGTAATGGTTGGTAATGATGTGCCACCTAGACAATTTGCCACCAACACATGATTATGTGCATACTCAATGATAGTGCGGTATATGAAAAAAGGGAACTATGTGACTAAAGTAGGAATCATTTTCAAGAATCGAAATATTTATGAGAAATCTTTTGATTTTGATGCCAATTCTTAAAAGTTCTTTGATTCTGATTAATTCTCCCATCACTAGTTGCATTACTTAATCTGGGTGTTAATTGGGTACCATACATCTATTTGGCTTTAAGGCTTTTTCGCATCTGAACAACATTTTTTGTTGTCAATAAAATAGTGCCTTAAATATTGTAATTCTGATTTTCTTTTTAAATAGTTATATTTATAAATTCTTCTGTGTTAGCAGTAGCTTTATTTATGTGGCTGTAAAATATTTTTTACTGCCACATAAATATTTTACAAGAGTTACATCTCCAACTCTTCCAAAAAAAAAGGATTGGTTATATCTTTGACTAACTCAATTTTTCTCTACTAATCCAAACCTAACTTAACCCTAAAACTAAAAACCTTATCTAAACCTAATTCTAATTACTAAAATAGATAAAATGTTTTCATGGTAATAAAATAAAGAAGTTTGGATAAGGATTCAATCCAGGATACTTACTTAATGATCTGACTATTCCTTACACAACAAAAGCTCTGTTAAAATGTTGCTAAATTGATAATAGCGGGTGACCCAAAGCATTTTTTGTTGTTTTATTCATTCTATTAGGTTGAGGAATATGTTCGTAGCATTTTTATCAAAGATTTTTATTTAAACAAAAATGAAAGTTATGGCTATAAATCAATAAATTATGTATTCTCTGTTGCTGTTTACAACCTCCTCCCACCTCTCAACCAATTTGTCGATACCATTCTTCCAAAAATCCCTGGGTCTGGTATTGAAGAATTTGTTGAGCCAGTTTTTAAGGTCCTCTTCATTGTCGAAGGTAACGCTCCTCATATGGTTCAACAAAGAGCAGAAAAGATAGCAATCTGTGGGTGCAAGGTCCAGAGAATATGGCAAATGCTGAAGGACCTCCCATTCAAGCTCTTGGAGTGTGGCTTTGACGACTTGTGCAACATGAGGCCTGGCATTGTCAAAAAGAAGTATGGTTTGGCCTTGTCCATGAGGTCTTTTCAGTCAAATAGCCTCATTCACACAATGTAGTTAGGCTATGTAGAGCTCCTTGTTGACTGTGGCATTCCTTTCAAGCATTTCCCAGTGCACCATGCCCTCCCAGCCCCACCAAATGCAGATCATGGTTTTCTTTGGATGGAAGTTAGGCTTAACTCTCGGCTTTGGCGTATCTTTAGGAGCTACCCATTCTTTTCTTTGCTTCATGTTTATATATGGGCACCATTTCTCATCTCCCATGATGATTTGGTACAAAAAGCACTGTTTGTGACTGCGTGTTGCTCGATGGCAGGCAAGATGTTGAGAAGCAATTTGAAGGTGATTTTCTTTGTTGTTTTCGCTAAGCTCATGAGGCACCCAGACTCCCATTTTTTTGGCAAATCCCATTGAATGAAGATGATTGAGAATTGTTTTTTGATCGCAATTCATTTTTTCAGCCAATTCATGACTTGTTTGGCGACTTTCCTTCAAAAGTGCTTTGAGATGGTTTTCATCAAATTTAGAAGGTCTTTCGCTGCAGGGCATGTTGTCGATGTCAAAATTGCCATTTTTGAACTTTGCAAACCATTTTCTTGCCGTAGATTCACCTATGACACCTTCCCTGTATACCATGCAAATGTCCTGGGCTGCTTCAGCAGCTTTTTGGCCTCGATGAAAAGCAAAGAATAGCAGGTGTTGAAAATGTTGCTTTTTACCCCCTGGATATTCCATATGTAAGCCTCACAAATAATAAAATCTCAAAATACTCAAAAAGATAATCAGCATAGTTTTTTTTACAGTAGAAAGAGCTCTATCAAATAAGTACATACATTTTGCCAAGTAGTAAAAAATCATTGTAAAATAAAAGAAAATATAAAAACACTACGAACATATTCCTCAACCATATATATTTATTTGTTTATATGATGTAAAAGCTTACCCATACAGAATACAAATACGGCAAACCCTTACAACCTCCAACAAAGAGCAGTGAAAGGTTATGGCAGTCAAATTGCTAAGAGAAAATTGAGGAGACCCCAGAATTTCTTAATCTTCTTTGAACCTCAGATGAAGATCGCTTTCATCTTGAAGGAAAGGTTAGCTCAAAGATAAATGTCTTCTGGGGAACCTCTAGGCCTAATGAAGTAGCCACCATGCCTCTACACTCCCCTAAGTGCACAGTGTGGGCTGCAATCTCAGCCAAAGGCATCATCAAACTAATGTTCTTTGAAGAATTGGGCACAACAGTGACAGTCACCAAAGAAAGATATATTGAGGTCCTCAATGCCTTCAAGAGTGAACCACAGACTCTCTATTTGTTGCTTATGAGAAAGTGCTGGTTTCAGCAATATGCAACAAGCTCTTACACTTCCAAGCTTTCCTGGGACGAGCTGAAAGAGAACTTTGGATGCTGTGCAATTAGCCTCAGGACTGATTTTTAGTTGGCATTTCACATCCCAAACCTTAACCCCCCAGATTTTTTTCTTTGGGACTACTTGAGGGACTAAGTGTATGCAGCAAGACCCAGCACCATCACTAAATGAAGGAAGTCATCAAAGAGAAGATAAGAGCCATTCCTCAGTCTTTGGTGTCTCAAGAAATGCACAGAGCTGAATGGTGGTCATCTTAGCACATGCTGTAGAATAAAGTGGAAGACAATAATATCCATTTTTCAATATCATGTTTTGAACAAAATGAACTAGTTATATTGCTGCAGTGTCTTTTTTTCATTGATGTTTATGTTTCTAAAAAAATGCTTTTTATAAAGAGTTTTTGTATGTAGTTTTTTAGTTTTATTGGAGTTTAGTGCTTAGCTTGGAATAAAGTATGATTTTTGACATGAAAACCAAAAAGTAAACCTTAAGCAGTCTCTTGTAAGTTGATCTAAGTGCACTCTGACACTATGTTTACTTATTTTTGGTAACTCTGATTATATTAGTTAAGCTATTGTATGATAATAAAATGCAATACTGTTTAATTGAATGAATATCAGAAAAGTTCTCAAATGGTATAGTAACTTAAATTAAACTTTAGGCTGTTGAATCTATGCAAGCAAAAGGCCTCACCAATGATTCGAGATATCATCAACTTTGTTATCTTATACAACAAGCTGAGCAAAAAGAAAAGGTACAAAAATTGTTTTTAGTTTCCTGCTTTGATCATGCACTGAACGTGTTTTAAATTAGTATTCATTTATTATTTGTTTATTTAACTGTACTTGTTTACAATTTACTATACTTAAACAAAAAACACCTTGCGTAATTATCTAAATTCATGTTTGTATGTCAATTTTAGCCCTAGAAATTTTAATGATTTTATGTTAAATGGTTACTTGCACTACATTTTATTGTGCGTTTATTTGTTTTGCAGAATGCTTTGCAGAAACCTGCAAATATTCTTGATCAAAAACCAATAGAAACATCAACTACAGAAACAGTTTCTAATACCCCAAGTAAGATGTTTCTATTGTTACTAACAAAAAGTCTTTTATTCAAAGAGATTGTTTTATTTTTCGTTGCTTAAACTTGTAAAACATTCACCCCAGAAATCGTATTTTGTGCCAACATTCATTGGAAAATACTCTTTGAGAATCATGTAGTTTTTTATTTAATTTAATAAACGTTTTTTAAAGGCACTACATCTATTCCAACAACTGCCGCTGCTGGCGAACCAGTCCCTCCCGTCACCAGCGAAACCGCTTTACCTGTGAGTGCAGCGGTGACAATGACACCGAGCGCGATTGCTCCGCCACAGTCATCTGGGGAAACAAAGTTGGTGTCAGCTGTAAGGTACAGTTAAAGAGAACTGGGTAAAAACTTATTTTTCGTTAGAACATCGGCCAGTTCATCGTTTACAACCAGCCAGCTATACCAGTTGCGTGCCCAAATAGTTGCCTATAAGATGCTGTCGCGGCAACAGCCTGTTCCAGACCAGCTTATGATGGCTACGCAGGGAAAACGAAATTCAAATGTTCCGTCTACCAATCAACAACCAGGTATTGTTTTTTGTTATGCCTGTTATGTACTTTGATCTATTAAGCATAACATTAAGTTTGATCTACTGTTACTTCAAATTGATGTTTCATAGAATATTTACTGAACAAATTTGATCGATTTTTTAAATTTTGCTCAACATTATAATTGTGTTTGTTTGCAAAGGCACAAAAGGTTTATTTTCAAAATAAGAATTTAAGAGACATTTAGAATTCAAGAGACAATAGTTCAAGAGACATTGAAACATTTAGTTTCGTTTAGCTGAAAAATCGAGCATAAAATTTTAAAGCTGTTGTGATTTGAGGATTTCTTTAAAAACTGTTTATGTAGTTGCTCCCGCCTCTGTTGCTGCTACTATTACAACTCAAGCTCAACCACCGTCCGGGGAAACCGAAAAGGCTCCTGCTGTATCAAAGCCTGCCGAGACGGTAGTAACAACATCTGCCGCAACCGTAAGTATCATTTTCATCTATTACAAGCTTAATGTTTGCAATGATAAAAAGGTGGAAAATCAATTTAAAAAATTTACAGTATTTATAACGGTGTTAGACAAAAAAAAAAGTAAAAAACAGCTCTTTAAAGTTAGATAGTCAGAGTATTTTTACGTTGAAATTGTTTATGTAGCACTTAGCGAAGCGTTCAGAGCTTTCATTTCTCGCTTCGGTGGTTTCGCTTGATTTAGTTTTATTTTTCAGCCCGCGGCATCACCTGCTCCTCCTCCTCCTCCCAAAGATCTTGCGGCTCTTCTTCAACTTCCGCCGAAAACAAACAGACTGACTCCGATCAAGAAGCCGGAAGGAATCGATCCGAACATCATCTTGAGAGAACGCGAAAACAGGCGAGTTTTTTTTGTAACGCGAATGCGTAACGTCACTGTTTTACGCACGATGCAATCCTGCGTAACTCCGCGTTTTTAACCGCTCGCTTCAAACACAGGATCGAAGCGCGTATTTCGCAGCGAATCGTCGAGCTTGAAAACGTACCGGCCAACATCGCGAACGATCTCCGCGTGAAAGCGACCATCGAACTGAAGGCTCTGAGGTTGCTCAGTAAGTCCGGCTTTCGTTAGATTTGTCGCGCTGTTAGTTGTTTTTTGTTTTTGCTTTAAGAATTTGTTTCTTCGCGTTCTTCATCGATTTTCGATGTTTTTCAGGCTTTCAGAAGCAACTTCGTCAGGAAGTCTTGTCTGCAATGCGACGGGACACGACACTTGAGACCGCTCTGAACGCCAAAGCGTACAAGCGCGTCAAGCGTCAGGTACGTCACGTGCGAAACAGCGTTTCCAACCAAAAAAACATTTGTCTTGTTCTCAGAACCTTCGAGAAGCGCGCTTGACCGAAAAGCTCGAAAAGGCGCAGAAGTTAGAAGCTGAGAAGAGGCGCAAGCAAAAGCATCACGACTTCCTCCAGAGCATCCTCCAGCACGTCAAGGACTTCCGGGAGTATCACAGGAACATCAACACGAAGGTTCGTGTTTTTTAGGGTTTGCACCCCTAGTGCCCAACATGTGTCTTTTTGATGAGGAAATCGGTTTCTTTGCCGTAAACTTAGAACTTGAATTTATTGCTGAACCTGGAACCGATCCGGTTCCTTTTTTCCCGAAACAGTCGTTCTTGTTCAGTGTTTCTCAACTTTTTTGATGCAGGCCTCTTTTACTCCTTCAAAAAACCACAGGTTTTTAGAGAAACAAGTGTAATCTGAAGCGAAAAAGTATCTTTTGACTTAATGAAAAGCTTCACTGCAAATCCCGAAAACTCACTTTCGACTCTCCGACGTCAAGACTCAGCGCCGCCATTTATAGTCTATGAAGATGTTGCTAGTTGTGAATCGTTCTTTGTTTTTCAGATCGGAAAGATATCAAAAGCTGTTCAGATGTACCACGCCAACACCGAGCGCGAGCAGAGGAAGGAGGAGGAGCGGATCGAGAAAGAGAGAATGCGGCGGCTCATGGTGAGGTCACGTGATTTTGTTTCGAGCTGCTGACCTTCGTTGGCGTGGTTAAGATTGCTCGCTCGAGAGATACAAGGTGTACTGTACGTAGTTTGTAATTTCTTAGTATCGCCTACCTGCACCTCCGTCTGTTTGTGTTCTTTCTCGTCTTGTCGAGTTATTTAAAACGCAAAAGTTGTTTTGAAAAAAGCGGTTTTTCGTCCTAGCCCAGTTTCGAACCTCGGATAAGCGCTGGTTGGTTTGTAGGCTGAGGACGAAGAAGGTTATCGAAAGCTGATCGACGCCAAGAAGGACAAGCGACTCGCTTACCTCCTCAGTCAAACGGACGAGTATATCCGCAATATTGTCAAGCTGGTCAAGGAGCACAAGCTGGCCTTGGCCAAGAAGAAAGGAAAAAGGAAGAAAAAATCAGTTGTAAGTTTGCCATTCTATTCGAATCTGGTTTCATGCGCTGCGACGAATGTTATGTTTGAGGCTTGGCTGTTAGCGAATCGAAAAAAGAGTTGCTTTTACCTTTGGAAAAGTAAAGAAAGAACTTTATAAATTACATTATTGATCACATTTATATTACTCGTGTAGCCACGAAAAGGCAAAACTGAGTGCGTCTAAATTCAAGTCCAGAAACTTCTATTTAATCTTTCTTCACTCATTATAATACTGTATGTAAAGCAGGAAAACAGATATGGTAACTAATGGTAACTGACTATTTAAGAACTTTGTAAGGTTCTGCTCTGACTATTTTAGAACTTGCTCTCTCAAGATTGTTGATCTACTGGTGTTTAGACGGACGAGGAAAATACTGAAACAGATCGGCATGTTGCTGTGAAAAACACCGAGACTGGAGAGGTTCTTCAAGGCGAAAATGCTCCCAAGTTCTCGAACCTTGAAGCCTGGCTTGAAATGCATCCGAACTTTCAAGTAAATTTTAACTTTTGTTGTTTATTGTGTATTATACATCTTACAGTTGACCGCGATTAGTTGGACAAAGGTTTTAATGATCAAAGCAGTTTCAAGACATATCAATAATGTTTCAGGTTGTTCCCAGAGAGGAGAGTGATGAGGAAGATGAAGAAGAAGAAGAGGAAGTCGAGGTTTGTTTGCACTGATCAATAATCAACTTGTTTCAGTTGATTTATAATACTTTAAGCTTTGCGTGATAAGCTTCATAAATCTGGCTTCTCTTCTAGCTAAAGGTTGTTTCTCTTTTTCTCCATCAATTAAATGTTACATGTTTACCGCTCATTCAATAACCCTACGTCTAGAGTAATTGTATAACTTTAAATTTTGGTCACTTGTTTTGGGGAGTAATAGCGATTTGTTCTGTTTTACGAAAGTGGCGAGATTCGCTTCAATAATTTATTGTTGAAAAATGTTTTTCAATTATTTAAAACGTATAACATTTAATAATATTCAGTATTAACCCATTGTTTCTGCGTACTACGTGTTCATCCTTAACCTTCCATTAAACTTATCATATACCGAAACCTGGACAAGTTTTCCGTGCCCTATTTCCCTTATCTGTTACATTGCGCCCTTCCTATAAAGGACGTGATCTGAAACTGCCGAAGCCGTTAAAAAAACCGTGTCTGATTCTGCCCGGAATCGAACCCGGATTTGCCGCGGCAAGAGATCTAGCTGGCTGCTTTACAAGTTCAGACTACTTGAAATTTATTTTGTTTTCGACGTTGTCACGCGTTGTAGGAGCGTAAAGACCCGTTTTCAGTACGAGGGTTGGCCGGAGTATTCTTTGTTTCTTTTATTGATTTTTTGATTTTAGCGCTCAAGCGCCGAAAGAAGTAAAAAAATCATTAAATGAACAAAGAATAATCCCGTCAATGCTCGTGGTGAAAGCCGGCCTTAAATTCTATGATGATTTTATTAAGGTCAATTTTAACTGAATATTTTATTTGGATTTAAAAGCGCAGCCTTCTAAACCCGATTTACACGAATGATGCTAATTCATTATGAAAAATGACAATTCGCGACGTGCACGAAATGTAGATTATTCCTTTTGCAGAAGAAAGAAGAAAAACCTGCCGAAGAACCGGAGAAAACGAAAGAGCAGGAGGAAGAGCCCACCAAGGAGAACGAGATCAACCTCGGCATTGTAATGATCTTTGCATCTTTCCGTGTCTTCCTTTTGATCTCCACAATCTTTGTTCCGTTGCAGACGAGCGCGGAAATAGACGACGAATACACGACTTACGACTCGAACACTTACTACGCGGTCGCTCACAACATCAACGAGAAGATCACCGAACAACCGAAGATACTGCAGAACGGCACTCTGAAAGCGTACCAGGTGCGCCGATTGGATTCGATCAATTTTACGTTTCTTTTAATTCTCCTGCGAATGGTTTTATCAACCTGGTCGCTTTTTTTTGATTCAGCAGACCAGTGGTTCTCAAATTGTGCTGCAGGCGCGAAAAGATTGTAAACTACGGCCATTGAGTCACTACAACGTGTATTTTGTAACAGCGTCGCTCATTTAAGAATCCATTGTTAAATGCTTTCCCCAATGGCGCCATTGAAATCAATCAACCAGGCTGAGCATCGAACCCTTGTCTTTCGCACGTCGGAATGTTGTTGCATTAAGTTATTCCACGACGCTTTTAATAGATCGGTCGTTGTTTCATCGTTTTAGAGCCTTACTATCTTCTTTTGATCACACAGTTGAAAGGCTTGGAATGGCTTGTTTCTTTGTACAACAACAATCTAAACGGAATCCTGGCCGATGAGATGGGGCTGGGGAAGACAATTCAAACCATCGCTCTGGTCACTCATCTGATGGAGAAGAAACACGACAACGGACCATACTTGATCATCGTTCCCTTGTCGTATGATAAATCAGTTTTTTTTTTACTGGAGTTCGGTTGTTTATGTTGTTTTTTTAGTTCATTTATCTCAAAGCTCTACGCTCCTCTTCGATATTACCCAGCTGCGCTCTTATTACCATTATTCTTGTGTTAAGCTCTCGGAATAGAAATATTGTGTACCTTTGATGGTAAAACGGCAATATTTTAGTTTCTCCCAGAGCAGCTTTGTTCTAAGCGATTTACATTCGTTGGCCTTTGCATTTAAAGATTGATTCATTGCAATCATTATACTTAGTGCTTTCAGTTTGTAGTTTTTAAACAACTTCAGTTTTCGATAAAAGCAATCTTTAGCATGCTTATTGTAGGACTCTTTCGAATTGGGTATTGGAGTTTGAAAAATGGGCTCCTTCCGTCATAAAGGTCGCTTACAAAGGCTCTCCGCAAGTGAGGAAGAATCTCGCTTACACATTGAAAGGCGGGAAGTTTCACGTCGTGATATCGACGTATGAATATATCATCAAGGACAAGCACGTTCTATCAAAAGTAAGTCTGTTGCGTTTCGCTCGAGTTTACGAAACAATTAGGAGTTCAATTCTTGTTTTTTCTATCTTGTTCATTGTGTGAAGATCTTTTTTTGTCAACATTTGACTTTTAAGAAATACTTGTAATGCCATCTCAGGAGTTCTTTTCAAATCTTTACTGGCATTACAAGCAATGTTTTTTTAAGGCGTTTTGAGGAACCGAAACGGTCTCTCAAAATTGTCCAGCGGTCTCTCAAAATCTGCTTCTACAATAGTGTAAACAAAGCTAAGTACGCTCAGGAACAATAGGAAAAAAATTAGCTGTTTTTCAAAAATTGCTTAGAGGTTCCTCAAGCCAAACCTTAAAAAAAACATGTAATGCCAGTGAAGATTTGAAAAAAAGTCCTGACGTGGCGAACCAGATGAACAACCGTGGTCTCTCCTGTAACTGCATTTGTTGCGGCAGAAAGTTATCAACAGAAAGTTTATTGCAATAAATAAAATGAATGAATGAATTGCGGCCCGCACATAATTTTTTATTTTTGGCCTGCAACCCGCATTGCAATCAGATTCACCTCTGTTTAAAAGAAAATAAAAAATTTATATCAAGAAGCTTCTCAAAAAAACTTGAACATTCTTCGTAGATTCGCTGGAAGTATCAAATCGTCGACGAGGGCCATCGAATGAAGAACCACCACTGCAAGCTGACGCAAGTGCTCAACACACATTACCTGAGCCCACACAGGCTCTTGCTCACAGGAACCCCTCTACAAGTAAGTTTTATTGACTCTTGCTTCTTTGAATTTCGCACTAATTGTCGTCCTTTGCTGCAGAACAAGCTGCCAGAACTGTGGGCTTTGCTCAATTTTCTTCTGCCTTCAATCTTTCAATCCTGCTCCACTTTCGAACAGTGGTTCAACGCTCCGTTTGCTTTGACTGGCGAAAAAGTGAGTGGCCACGTGATTTTCTACAAGCAATCGATTGGTTAATTATTATTTCTGTCGTGTTAGGTTGATTTGAACGAAGAAGAAACGTTTTTGATCATTCGAAGATTGCACAAGGTGCTGAGACCCTTTTTGCTGCGAAGACTGAAGAAGGAAGTTGAAAATCAACTCCCAGAAAAGGTTTAAATCATTACTTTCTAATTATAAACTTGATTTTAATTTGAAAGGAGTTTCCATTTTAATGAACAAATTAACTTTGTTTCAGGTCGAATACCTTGTCAAAGTCGACATGTCTGCTCTGCAGAGGCTGTTGTACTGCCACATGCATTCGCACAGTCTCGTGCTCACCGACGGTTCTGAAAAAGGTGAGAAATCGCTTTAATTCGAGCGAAAAAAATGTCGCAGCGACAAACTGAAACGAAATCGTCCCCAGGAAAGCAAGGTAAGGGCGGAGTAAAGACTCTCATGAATACGATCATGCAACTCCGGAAGATCTGCAATCATCCCTTTATGTTCCGCCACATTGAGGAGTCGATTGCGGAACACTTGAACATTCCTGGAGGAATTATTACCGGGTGAGCGGGGATTTAAACCAGTGTCCGTCCTTATGATGCGAATTGTCCGTTTCTGCTGTTTTTTTTGTATCTTTATGTTTTATTCTTGATTCCAGGCCCGATCTCTATCGTGTTTGCGGCAAATTCGAACTGCTCGATCGCATCCTCCCCAAGCTGATGGCGACCAATCACAGAGCTCTCATCTTTTGCCAGATGACGTCAACCATGACTATCTTGGAAGATTATTTTACTTATCGAGGTCAATTGACACGTGATGTGTTTTGAGTCGAGTTTATTATAATTGCTCTTTGTAGTGTAACTAAATCGTAAGTAGAGGGAAACTGCTTCGAGTTTCTACAAAAAAAAAACGTGACACTTATGCCGCTGAAAACGATTTCAACGTTTTTGAAATACTGCCTGTCGAAGTAAAGAGTGAAATAAAAATTCATTATAAAAAGAAGTGAATTTTTTTTTAGGATTCAAATATCTCCGTCTCGACGGATCGACGAAAGCCGATGACCGTGGCGAGCTACTCCAAAAATTTAATGCTGCTTCTTCCGAAATGTTCATCTTCCTCCTCTCCACCCGAGCGGGAGGTCTCGGACTTAACCTCCAAGCAGCCGACACTGTCATCATCTACGACAGCGATTGGAATCCCCATCAGGTTCAGTGTTGCCAAATTCTTTTCTACAATCCAAGATTTTGACTGTGTGCGGTTTCAACAAACGTTTTCAACAAACCGCACGTTTCCTTTGGACTTGCTGCTTTCAGTTTGAAGCAGGGTTGCCATTTCGGATTAAAAAGATTGTTGGATCCTTGTTTTATTTCTAATGTTTTTTTTATGTAGCTACTTAATGAATGTTTGAACCCGAGATTTTTGCTCGCGGTGCATAGTTTAGGTCCAGTAAAATTCACGTCTGCCTTGCTTACGATTTTAAAATCAGTGTTGCCGTTTTTATTTTTCAGGATATACAAGCGCAGGATCGTGCTCACAGGATCGGACAAACAAACGAAGTCCGCGTGCTGAGGTTCATGACAGTCGGGACGATCGAGGAGAAAATCCTTGCCGCTGCCAGGTATCCGTTTGAATCCTGTATTGTGTTTGGGGGGGAGAAGAAACTTCGATTAACGCTCATACCCTCAAGTGCTCGAAGAATAAATCCAGATTAGTTGAATTGTTTACTGTGTAGCAAATAAAATTGCTTTTTTGTTTTTTTTCGCCTGTTTTTGTGAGGGGGGTTGCAAGCTTTCAGCACCCCCCATAATACTCTAACAGAAGCAAAGCACGTAACTGAACGGGATCGTAACGCTCGTTTTATGACGAACTAGTCACGTGCAAAAGTCTGTTGCGCCCACCAGTCGAACGAGCTGAATTCTTCAGATACAAGCTGAACGTGGACGAGAAGGTGATCCAAGCTGGAATGTTCGATCAAAAGTCGACCGGTAGTCAGCGACGAGCCTTCCTCAGCGAGATACTGCTGCGTAGCACCACCGACGAGGTACGTCATCCGACGCTTTGTTATCGAGCGCTTGTATTCGCTTTGATGACCACGTTTTGAAATCGCTTTTATGATGAACGCGATCATAAGCAAAAGCTTGAGTCCTTAGCGAATGTCATAAGATCGCGTGTTGCCACCGGCTCTTTTTCCAATTTTCTATTTACCGAAGTCTGCGTGAAATTTCGGAATCGAAATTTGCAACTTTGTCTCCGCAATCAAAACCACTCCGCTTGTGCGCGTGAGCTTTGTCGTTAACTGTTTCCTGACACGGCCTTCAACTCTTGTCTGCGGCCATTAGCCGTACTGCCCGGCTGCTTTCTACGCGCTCGAGTGACTTCGTACGTTACGTGGTTGTGACGTGATCAGGACGAGGACGAAGTGCACGACGACGAGACCCTGAATCAGATGATCGCCCGCACCGAGACGGAATTCGAGACGTTCCAGCAGATGGACATCGACCGGAGGAGGAACGAGGCCCGGGATCCGAACCGAAAGCCGCGTCTCATGGAGGAGGTAAGGGACGTTCGCGTCGCGCGAAGCGTTTTGCCCCGAAGAGCAGTTGAGCTTATGGGGGTGCAGCTGGCTGATGACATCACGAACTGCTTCATGATTTGGAAATGGACAGTCCATTGTTTCATTAAGGCTCCTTGTTATATTAAATCTAGTTTTTTAACCAGGTGCAAAGCGAAACGCTAATGCGACTTTGAAATTAAGAATTTTTTTAGTCTTCATTTGCTATGAAGCTTGATAGTCTTGGGTATTTTGCTTTTAACTTAATAAACGGTTTACAAGCCTCTACTTGTGTGTTCGTTTATTGACCATACTTCTGCGAGCCTTTGTTAGCTATTACCCTGTTAAATGCTCCTACATCTGATAAAAGAAAAGTTTGAATTGATTTCTTCTAGGATGAACTTCCGTCCTGGCTGCTGACCACTGCTGAGGATCTTGTCCGACTTGCCAACGAGGAGGAGAACGAGAAGTTGTTCGGAAGAGGATCAAGAGTGAGAAAGGAAGTGGATTACAGCGAGTCTCTCACCGACAAGGAATGGCTCAGGGTGGGTCGATAGGCGGATTTGCTCGTTTCTCCCGCGTTTTCATTATCGCAAGTTTGAGAAATCTTTCATCACGTGCTTAACTGTCATGACGTCGTGGCAGATTTTTTAATGACGTCATAATGACATTTCAAAGTATGCTTTGCAACAGCTGCTTGGTGTAATGCGCCTTTATTTAACGTTGTCTTTTGGTTTCGTTGACCTTTCAAGACGATTTTTAGTTGTTCGCATAAGTACCCAACCCATAACTTTGTGATCGCAATTCGCTTACTTTTTGGCGGCCGGCAAGCCGTTGAAGAGATAAGACTTTTGGTTTATAAAAATAAAAAATAAACAAAGAAATAAAAACCTTTACGAAGTTAAAGTGCTTGACAAATATCAAGTTTATTGCGTCAGGCTGTTGAAGATGGCGTTGATGTGGATGAACTGGAAGAGAAGAAGAGGTCAAAGAAGCAGAGGAAGCGAAAAAGAATCGATGATGATGAAAAACCAGGTTTGAAATCTTGCTATAAAAATCTTCTTAGTTGGTGGGACTTATTGAAATTGGTTTTAAGAATTTTAACTCAACTGTGGCTTTTGGTTTTTTTGAAAAAAACAATTTTTATTAAAAATTCTGCGCTGCCCAAATATGTTGCAGTTATGGTCCAAAATAGTGGGCACTGTAATAACTAAAAAAAGATTTTTAGTAAATCAAAAAATCCCAGCAATTATTTAATAATTTTTTGTTGTTTTGAAAGGCCCTATGCCATGATTATTTTGCAAATTAAAAATAAATTTTCTAGTTTCTTCCATCAAGAAGCGTCGCGGCCGCCCTCCAGTGGAAAAACCGACGCCAAATCCTCCGAACCTGACAAGGCAGATGAAACTGATCGTTGATCACGTGATCAAATACACCGACGTGTAAGTTGAAACTTTGCTCTAAATGTGACTCAATGAGAAGGTATTTTGAAAAGCAAGCTTTCATCGGCAATGTTTCAATGTATTTTGCGCTTCAGTTTTTATAAGAAATTTTTGTCTCAACCAAATTTAATTAAAATATTTCACTATCATTCTCGTATATCATAACAAAAGGGTAGTAAAGTAGCCTATAAACAAACTATTCGAATTTTACTTGATTTACCGATAAGTGTACTAAACCTCCCTCCTTTCAGGTGGCAAATTTTTAAGCAAGTAAGCTTCTTCAAAATGAATCAAGCTGGTTACTTGGCACGATACAATTTAAAAGTCGTTTCGTCGTCTTATAGGAGACTCGAACTCGTAAATTCAGTCAAACCTCTTGGTTTTCCTGAGCGCCGAGATTTGAACTTAAGCGGCGACCACGTTTTAAAGTTCTTCGTCTTGAGCCGAGATTCAAACCCAAAACTCGTTTAAGCACATAAGATAAAATCTCGTTTTAGTACCGGGCGGCGATTGAGCGATCCGTTCCTCCAGCTTCCTGCTCGCAAGGAGCTTCCGGATTACTACGAGATGATCAAGCGACCGGTCGACATCAAGAAAATTCGCGATCGCATCAAGCAGCATCGCTATCGCTCGCTGGACGATCTTGAAGACGACTTCCAGCAGATGTGCAAGAACACGCAGGACTACAACATGGAAGGCTCGCTGGTGGGTGTCCCCCTCATGTTTGGCGTGTGACGTAGATCATGAAGGGCGTGGGGGAACTCAGCGCGATTAACCGCCCACGCATGAGTCTCGATTATACCACACAACAGCTAGCCACATAAGAGCAAGTTCGAAGAAGCTAGTTCCACAATAGAGCTGCTAACCCAAAAAGCCAACCCTATTTGACCCTAACCCCGACCCTTAACCCCAACTCTAACCTAACATTTATCGTGTCCCTTCATAAGAGCTCTTTCGTGGCCCCAGCTCTTTTGAATTAGCTCTTATGAAGGGACACGATGAATCCCCTTGGTCGCTTTGTGTATTGTTCAACAGCTGTTTTATTACCTCGATTCGTCAGTGATATTACCAACATAAAAAAAAGCTGTTTTGTTAGAATTAAAATTCTTAATGTGTAAGGAAGGACAGTTTTATAACAGTTAGAGGTTTAATCTTTTGAATTCTTCGTGTCGACGTTTTCATATAGTCATTGCTTTCTGTATTAAGTGGGGTCATTATTGTAGAGGCAAGCAGTGTGTCCCCAATTCATTTTCCGTAAAATGTCTTTCACAAGGTCACAACAGAAATCACTTGACTAGACCGAGCATCGAACTCGCGTCCTTGTGCTCGCAAGTCAGAGTGTTATCTTTTAAGCCAGGGTTGGGCAAACCCTTTAGCTCGAGGGCCGCATTGGGAAGAGATCACTATAGTGATTTCTAAAAGAAAGTCTTTACATTGAATTTGTCTTGAATTTCTCGATCTTAGTGCCCAAAATGAAATAATCTCTTAAAAAGGTCTTCATTTTAAATCTGCCTCGAATTCCCTGATTTTCAAACCTAAAAGTCAGTGGTCGCTAAAAGCAATGAGCAAGAATTTGGTTAAAGACAAAAAGAAATTAGTAAATTTTTTAATTGTTTGGAGCCTTCGCGGGCCGCACAGAACTTTGTTGCGGCTCGCGGGCCGCAGTTTGCTCACTCCTGTTCTACGCTATCCTCCACACTTTTAAATTGTTGCTTAATGTTACGGCGTTCAAGAACTTGTTTCATTGCGTCGTGATGTTATATATCGGTTTCTTAGCCGAGTTTCGAACTCAGACTTTTAACTTCTGGCGAAGAAAAATTGAAAAAGATAACTAGCCTTAAATTTTCTAGATCTTTGAAGACTCGATCAAGCTCAATACCGTCTTTACGTACGCCCGCGAAACGCTCGAAAAAACCGGAAATCTTCCTCCTCAGCAGCACGACGACGTCGAAGGTCCCGACGAGGACAGCATGATGACGGGAACGTCGTCTCCCGCCGCCGGATCGCGAAGCGAAGACGAGAAAGACTCCGACGATGAACGTAAGACGTGAACTCGCCGTAGAGAAGCGACTCATCGCTCATTGGCTTCTGCTTGTCGCTTGCAGCTTTGCGCGTCAAGATTCGATTGTCAAAGGATTCGCCGAACAACAAACCGTATCGTCGCAAAGCATCCGCTGGTCGACGCAAGGTCATATCTGATGATGAGGCCGATTACGACTCGAAGGACGACGTAAGCGCGCTAATTTGTTAGTGGTTGAACAGTTTGTCTTATGATTAGCGTTTCTGCGAAGGTTTAAGGCCCGTTTCCACTACGAGCGTGGAAAAAAGCATTCTTTGTTTGTTTTGTTGATTTTTTTTTGCGCTCGCTTCAATTTTAACCGCTCGCTTCCATCAAAGATCAATAAAAGAAACAAAGAATGCTCTTTTCCACGCTCGTAGTGGAAACGGGCCTTTAAGGCTCGTTTCCACAACGAGCGTAAAATAAAGCATTTATTGTTTCTTTTATTGATCTTTTCGCACTTAAATCTAAGCGAGCGCTCAGCGAAGCAAAAATCAATAAAACAAACAAAGAATATTCCGTTCCACGCACGTAGTGGAAACGAGCTCTTAGATTGGAAAGTCTGTAAGTCACTCTGTCGTTCTTGCTTATTGTAACGGGGTTGACCTGTATTATCCTTGTTCGTTGTTCCGGAGTTGACTGCAAACGAGTTTGCACTTTTTGGCACATACAAGATAAATAGTTTTTTATCTTGACGTATTCATAAATGGTAAAATAGCGGTAGTTTGATCTGATGGGTTTGTCTGCAACTGAGAAATTTTCGAACCAAAGGATATCAATATATTATTATCAGTTCTGTCTTGAATTCTCGTTGCAACAGAAGAGAAAGTTAAAGTCGTGTGTGTGTGTTGATCCGTGTGGTTAACAGCGCCGTAATTGTCATCAATACGGTCGCAGTTCAAAACTTATTCGCGCCATTCTGTTGTGTCGTTGAGAAAAGTTCTGCGTTACTTTTCCCCGTTTGCCTGTCTTGTGACAAGCACAGTTACCATCCGGGACTTTGTCTTGTGACAACACAGCTAACATTTGGGTTTTTATATTGAGCATTGGTGATTATGTTGATTATTATAAAGTCGAATATATTGCGGAGTTTTGAATGGTTTAAAGTTTATTGATCTATCGTTTTGGTATCAAAGGACTCCCCTATGCATACAGCGTTGGCATATCCAAAAATAAAGTGGTTGCTTTAAATGTAAATCATTTATTCCTTATATGATATTAAGATCTGTTTTTCTTTAACATTCTTGGATTTCAATCACCAGGATAAAAATTTTTTGAATGATGTTTCAGCTTCCATCAGATGAAGATGACTGAAAACTTCCCAAACGGAACACTATCTTCTAGCATGCTGCTGCTAAACATTTCCCAATTCCTCCGATCTTTGCTCTGCCAAGTCTCTTTGCAATATTGTCTATATTGATGCCGATGAGACATTGTAAATCTGTATGCTTCGCTTGATTCTCTCATCAAGCTAGTGTCTTTATTGCTTGGGATTTTTTGTGTGTCCGATTTCGAATAAATCGTCATGTATATGTAAAATCTATTGTAATGTGTGTGACGTGCTTGTGACATTACTTCAAGGCAAACAACTTGGCTCCTACCCGTCTGTATATAAAAAAAAACAGCATTGGACATATGCTAATAATTATCAATTGATCACTGATGTCATTGTCTGTAAGCCTGCTCTGTGTTCCATTGCAACGTCCATATGAGACTTATCTATGCCCGCGTTAAATCAGCCATTTTCTTGTGTTAACTTAAAAATCGACAATTCTTCAGGCTAAGAAAACGCCGGTGGCGTATTGTCAATCTCACAACTGCGTACAACATTGTCTGACGCCGTGGCCTGCAGTGGCTAAATTATCTTCCTGATAACCATACAAAAATTGCAAAAAGCATCCATCGTGGATTCAACATTATTCATTTTTGTTAAACATACCGTATATCGGCTTGGAGGCATCAAAGCTTTATAATTTTAGCAACATTAATTAAGTTTAAATCTATATACACAAAAAAAAACAATATCTATTTTTTTATTCACTCGTTTTAATTTAAAAATTATTTTAATTAGTCAAAAGTAGCCTTTAGCGTGTGTTTTAAAATAATTTGTTCCTTTTTGTGTGCGTGTAAATTTAAAGTTTATTTATAGGCTATTGCTAAAATGGTACAAACCTGATAATGCAGTGTTTTCCAACCTTTTTGAATGCATTTCCCCCTGGTCATTCTATAACTTTTTCTTCCTCCATTAGTTTATTTTAAAACTTTTTATTCCTCCTTTCAATAAATCAAATAATCATCTGGAGTAGAGCTCTCCATTAAGTAATTAATTTTTTTCGGAAAGTCGAGTACAGACTAAAAAAAAGTAAACGACTATATTTTCCGCCAGACGCAAAAAGAGGACTTTTTCGTCTTTACTAAAAAAAATAATTACTGCAAGGTCAAATAAAGGCTTGTTAAAAATCATGTTAAATAGTAAATTTTTCTACGTATAAATTCCTTCCATGAACTCACGAAATCCCTTGGAGGATTGCTCCCCGGTTGGAAACCACTGTGATAGGGGTTTAAGTTTGGATTTTTATATCTGAATAGGCGAAATTTCTGACAGACATAGGCGTACCAGCCAAAAAAAAATTCGAAGAGGCGGACAAAATAAAATCGTCTTAAGATTCTAAGAAAAAACAAAAAAAAAAGGCCTTCGCTTGGGTCTTGGATTTTTCAATTTTCATCCCAAAATCGAACATTCGAGTTTCGTGTTCAAGTTCTGAACAATAATTTACTGGATGCCAAAATTTCGGACATTTGAGTTTTTTGACCAAAATTCCGGACGGTATGGCAACCCTAGTTTAAGTGACCCAAAAACGTTTGTTTTTCATGTAATAAATTTTTAAATGTTTGTGTAATAAAAAATGAAGAATGTTGAATCCACTCTAACTGCATTTTGCAATTGTTATTTGGTTGAAGATAACAACCTCTTTACCAAATCTACTGATAAGTACCTAATCAACTGATTATTGAACTTATGGAACAGACGTTTTACTCTTACTGCCGGTGGTAGCAATCACAACAGGTTCCGCTGTCTGAAAAACAATGTTTTTCTGAAATCAATCTTGCCTCTTTTCTTTTATTTAATTTCCATTAGTTACATGCGATTTACCTAACACAATCTCCATAGAATTTGCTTATATTGACTATCTAACAATGTTGTCGTCATCTGGTGACTGAAAGATCTTAGAAAGAACTTCAAGCGATAGACTACACTTTCAATGTGTCTTTAGACTTGAAGGTTGAAACCTAGTCACGCTAAGGCTGTGACTTCAGGCTTTTATTTAAATGACTAAGAGGCCAAATGCAAACTAAAAGTTTATAACAATAATAAAATTTTGGCATTCTCTGCAGGCCCGACTTAACTTGAAGCAAATGTAAAACTGGACAGATTGCTCAGATTCCATCACTCTCTTGTCGTGTTGGTCAAAAACAACTTTTTTTTGCCTTTCATTCCTGCGGTGACTTGCAACTCAGAATAAAGTGCTGGTGCCAATCAGTCTCGTGTACTAGCAGCGCAAATACTCGCCTCGTAGACAGTGCTTCAAATGACGCCTTGAGCATTAATGATCCATGGATGCCAGCTTTTGATTCTTTTAGGTAGCTTATATTTCGCCAGTTGATTTTTGTCCATTAAGAGTGGCTCTCCTCTGTTAAACGTGGCACGCTATGACCATATATTACAAAAAATCCATTAAGAATTCTTTAAATTTCTGCCAGAACTGACTAACATCTAGACTATGTGAGCTGTGCGGAAACTAGCAACCTTGTCAAATTTGGCATCTGTGGTGTCCACAGTAAACAAATTATCAGTGGAACACAGAGGGTGACAGTAGCTTATATATCAGGCTCCGCACTTTTATTACTTGAACCCGTATTAGGCTCTTTGAAATGGTTTTGCCAGAATAGCTTAAATCAAGCTGAATCACCAGCGAATCGGGGTTCGATTGTTCCATTCATCCATGCACAAAATGGGTTTTCGTTTTTACATCTATTTGGGTAGCAGCGCCTCTAACTACACGGAAGACCACGTTGTATCAGTATTTTTATAATACCGGGAACCACAAGTACCACGAAGTCCATTAAAGACAAAAGCTTTTGGAATACGGAACGCGATGCTTGTTGACACCATCGATACCAACATCTAATCCGAGCAATAAGCCTGAATCAGTAGCTCAGTAGGATGAGCCCTTGGCCCTTATTTTGCCTGCAACCTACACGCAGTAATGGCTTTAATAGGGTGCGAGCGGTGCGGTGCACCGGCCCCCCTAAAATAAATCAAAAAGTGGCACCCCTACACTAGAAATTGGTCTACTTTTACAAAGGAGCACTAGGATGTCGATGGCAGTTCAAAAACAAGAAAAAAAATTTGAAAAAAATGCGCCATTTTATACATAATTATTGACGACTTTTTATACACTCTATATTTGACAATCTATCTTTAGACTCTCTATATTATACTCTCTATACTACTGCAATTGTAATGTAGTTGACTACTGCTACTACAAAATTGAAGACCTTTTTTTAGTAAAGATTAAGGTTTTTGGAGCAAAATTGGGAAACCTGAAATGAATTTGAAGTGAAGATTCTTTTTTTTTTTTAGAGAACACCATGATTTTCGGAGGAAAATTATTGGGAAACCTGAAATGGATTTGAAGTGAAGACCTTTTTTTATTGATGACTTTGCTTTCATATACTAAAAACTGCTTCAGCTACCTTTTTTTCGGACACTAAATAGTTGTCCCCCCTTTTTGTAAGGCCATCACTGCTTGCACGGGTATAGCTTTCACGATACCTTCACGATAGCGCATTTTTACATGGTTAACTTTTTTGTCACTTTTTCTAAACGCACGTTTTAACGTATATTGTTTTGTCGCTATTTATAGTTTGATTAAAATGAGAGAAACAGAACATTGTGCACTGAAGTTGACTATTTTTATTATTTGAGCACAAGCTTTTGTGGGCTACTGCCCACTTCGTCAGGTGCAATGGAATGAAAATGCAATCAAAACAAGTTTTACACAACGCATTAAACGTAACAAACGGATATATGTGACGTAACGAAATATGAAAATATCGATAAAAAAGACTAAAATTTAAACAAAAAAGATTATTTTTTGAAATTAGATGATATCATTGAAGATAATTCAAAGTTTTGTAAAATAGAAAATAAATCAAAAATCTATCCAATTATACGCAAAGAAAAGTCAATTTCTTATTACATCAAAAAATATCTCAAAAATTATGATTCGGAAATTACAAACAGCTTAATACCGAGTGGAAGTCAACCTGGCAAGCTCTATGGACTCGCTAAAGTTCATAAAGATGAGTGCCCATTACGACCAATGGTTTCTATGATAAACACACCAGAATATAAGTTTGCAAAATTTTTAGATAATATTATACAACCCCACATCCCACACAAATATATGCTCAAATCAACTGGCGATTTTATCAATAAATTACATTCATACGAGTTTTCGTCCTGACAAAAATTAGTAAGCTTTAATGTAGTTTCCCTTTTCACAAATGTACCATTAGAAGAAACAATAAAACTTATAGCTGATGAATTATTTTCCGAAAAAAACTCAAATCAACCGTTAATGAAGAAAGAAATATTCATTAAATTACTTCGGTTAGCTACACAAGGACAATTTTTATACAAGGACATATTATACAAACAGATTGATGGTGTTACCATGGGATCACCACTTGGACCGACAATTGCAAATTTCTTTCTCGCCAATTTGGAAAACCGTATTCTTAAAAATAAAAACCAACATTCTCCGAAATTGTATTTACGTTATGTTGGTGATGTTTTTGCTGTTTTTGAAAATAACAATGATTGTTTGTCCTTTCTAAATGTTCTTAATAGTCAACACAAAAACATAAAATTTACTCTTGAGCATTCTTCAGACTTTATTTGTTTTCTAGATGTTATAATAGAAATAAATTGCAATAGTTTAGACACGTATACATGGAGAAAACCAACCAACACTGGACTTTTACTTAATTTTAACGCCTTTTGCCACAAAAATGGAAATCTGGTTTAATTTTGTGTTTGCTTCACCGTGCGAAATTAATATGTTCCTCAAAAATGTTATTCAATCGCGAAATCAACAGCCTAAGAAAAATGTTTTGTTTAAATGGTTATCCTTGCTGGTTTTTTAATAAAGTTTTAAACAAATTTCTGTCCAACATAACCGTTGATCGTTCTACTGATTGCCGTACTTATTATATTACAATCCCGTACTTTGGTATTGACTCGAGACGTTTTTTAAATCGCTTATCAAAAATTTTCAAATCGAAATTTAACGTGAAAGTTTGTCCTGTCTATATAACGTTTAAAATTGGAAACTACTTTCAGTTGAAGTCCACAACTCCTTTGGGTCTTTGCTCAAATGTCATTTATGAATTTACATGTTCGTGTGACGCGAACTTGACATACATCGGTATGTCAACCCGACATTTGAGCACTACAGCTAAGGAGCATTTGGACTTCAACTCTCAAGTATCAAGTGCAATAAAAAATCATATAATGTGTTGTAATGTTTGTTCCTCTGTCAAGTTAAATTTAAACTCCTTTAAAATAATTAAAAAGTGTAAGTCGGAATTTTATACAAAAATACACGAAGCATTATTTATTAAAAAGCGTAATCCTGGTTTAAATCGACAACTTTATGCAAATGGTTCTTCATTTTCATTAAATGTTTTTTAATTTTTATTTTAAATTTTTTTTATTTCTTTTCTTATAAATTTTAAATTTACTTTCATTTTTAAATAAATTAATGAAACTAAAAAATTGGCTTTATAATTCTATTTGCTTTAACTTATTCGTCACAATGTAAATCATTCATAAATAATTAATTTTCTTTGTTTTGACGCATTATTGTTAATTTCATTTAAGTTTAAGTTTTTCTTGAAAAGGGCTTAAGAAGCCGAAAACGTTTGAAAAATAAAAGTTTTATGAATTTAATTGTGCTGGAGTATCGCCACAATATGGTTGAAGAAAATTTATTTCTTGCCAAAATTTAAAAAAAGACTAAGTTTGAGAAAATATGGCAGTACGGTAAATTACAGCAATTTAAGCAAAAAACAAATGCGAGAAAATGGCATGCAAGTATAAAACGATGCGAAATGGAGAAAGAAGTGAAAAACATAAATGACCCTCAAGTTTACAAAAATAAATATTACACGTAGTTAGACATAAATGAATAATCTTTATTTAAACCTTGGTTAACACAGTCCAGTTTGAAAATAATTTTTTGTTCTTCCACTTCCCGTTGTTGCTTTGTTTTGCCTTTAATTTCCTTGATTACTGCTAATTTGAGATTGTCCATTGTCCAAAGTATGGTCGGGTTTATTGAAATGTTCGGCTACTGGTTTGTTTTTATTGTGTTTGATGTCGCTCCTGTGTCCGTTCATCCGTTGTCTGATTGAGTTGCTTGTTTCTCCAATATAGATTGCTTTAGGGCAAAGATTGCATGAAATTGCATATATGATATTTGATGAATTGCAGCTACAATTTCCAGAGATTTTTATAGGGACTCCGTTAGGACCAGTTATTGTAGGATTAGTGTTTATGTTGGGGCAGAGATGGCATTTAGGAGAATTGCAGGGAAAGGTGCCCGTGATGAAACGTTCATTTGGTAAGGAGGCAGATGTAAATAGAAGTTTGAGGTTAGGGGGTTGACGATATGATATAAGTGGTGGTGCAGAGAAGATTTGGTTAAGATATGGGTCTTTGTTTAGTAAAGGTTGCAAATTTTTGACGATTTTGTTGATAGGTCTAAGATAGGGGTGGTAAGTAAGGACTAGGGTGTGCGATAAGATTCTAGTTTGATTTGGTATTTGAGAATGGCTTTTCGGGAAATGGATATGGCCTTAGTGATTTGGTTTTTGACAGTTTTGGGTTTGTATCCAAGTGCGGTAAACGCAATTTTTAATGTAGTCAATTGTAAATTTAATTCTTCTTTATCAGAGCAGATACGCTTGTAGCGTAGAGCTTGGCTAAAAATTATGGAGGCGAAGATGTGTAGAGGATGGGAGCCGGTGGGGTGTAAATAGGTTTGGAAATGGGTGGGTTTTTTATATAATGAAGTTTGGAGTGTGTTATTTTTTAGTCTAATAGTGGTGTCCGGAAAATTAACTTCTTCGGTCGAGTGGTTCATTGTAACGTAAATGTCCGGGCCCTCTGAGTTAAAATCTTTGTAAAATTGCAATAGTTTTTCCTCTCCGTGTGTCCATAACAGAAAGATATCATCAATGTATCTGAGGTATATTAATGGTTTATTATGGGTATTTTGTAAAAAGTTTTCTGGACATCACTATTAGACTAAAAAATAACACACTCCAAACTTCATCATATAAAAAACCCACCCATTTCCAAACCTATTTACACC